>CM048937.1:141972-553794 GCA_026686955.1 Epinephelus cyanopodus | reverse complement strand
CATCCCTGCATTTTGCAGATGATGTGGTCCTGTTGGCTACATCACACCGTGACCTCCAGCATGCACTGGAGTGTTTTGCAGCCAAGTGTGAAGCAGTTGGGATGAGAGTCAGTATGTCCAAGTCTGAGGCCATGGTCCTCTGTGGTTTGCCCTGTCCAGGTTGGGAGAGATTTACTGCCTCAAGCAAGGGCGTTCAAGTAGCTTCTGCAGTGATGTGGGCACTGCGCCGGTCTGTCCTGGTGAAGAGGGAGCTGAGCTGGAAAGCAAAGCTATCAATTTACTGGTCCATCTACGTCCCAACCCTCACCTATGGTCATGAACTCTGGGTAGTGACCGAAAGAATGAGATCACGGATACAAGCGGTGGAAATGAGTTTTGTCCATGGGGTGGCAGGGCTCAGCCTTAGAGATAGGGTGCGGAGCTCGGACATCCAGAGGGAGCTTGGAGTAGAGCCGCTGCTCCTTCGCGTTGAAAGGGGTTAGTTGAGGTGGCTCGGGCATCTGATCAGGATGCCTCCTGGGTGCCTCCCAAGCCAAGTTAGTGGCATGCAATAGAGTTGATTTAGCGAGATGCAGTAACAGGACATGAGTGTTAACAAGGTCGGGGGGGAGAGAGAGAAGGTGCCAGTTTAAGTCCCCGTCCGGACCAAAATATGGAGGGTGGACAGGTAGCTAGTTTCCACCAACTCCGGCTGTACTGCGTTCTGGCTCCGTCTCAGCTCCGGCAGTCCGGAGCCCTCCGCAACAGATACGCAGGACTTCTATTTTTGCCGGATGCCGGAGCACAACGCAGCAATTCAGCACAGAGCAGATCATGTGGGGCAGGAAGTCGTGCACAGAAACAAAATAAAACATCCGGTTAATTTTCAAAATAAAATACACAGTGTTCATGGCGGATCATATTTCCCTGCACTACACCTTGAAAACGACATAATGGGCAGAGGCAGGCCTGAAGTCAACAGGTCAGAGGTTTTCAGACGTCATTTCACCCCGTTAACACCATGGACAAGGAGATATTCATCATGGCAGTGCACCGAGATGTCTTCCAGCAGAGCTGCACCGCTCCGCACAGCAAATGCAGCCGGTGGGTATTGACGGACAGCAGAGCACGCAGCGGATAACCAGCGCTGCCGTTCCGCAACGGAAACGCATCCAGTGGAAATCTGGCGTAAGATGTGATGGAGCCTGACCATTTAAAGATTTGTAAATTAAAAGTAGGATATTAAATTTAATTCTGCATTTGACAGGGAGCCAGTGTAGAGAAGCTAAAACAGGAGAAATATGATCTTGTTTCTTAGTTCCTGTTAGTACACATGCCGCTGCATTCTGACTCAGTTGTCAGCTGTTTCCTGTTTATCCACTGCCAGTGGGTCACACGTGTTGCATCATCAATAGCTCCTCCCACAAGTCTCCAACAGCCCCTCCTGCTGTGGAAGGCCACCTTGGTCTTTTTTTTAAACTAAAAGGGTTCTGCCAATATGACTACCCTACCATGCAGAAAATTGGGCACCTCAAATCAACTTGCCAATCCGGCTCTATGTGTCTAAAGGCTCGCAGCTTGCCGGCAAAACGGCCCAACATTCGCGGAAAATCTGGCAGTGTAAAAGACACTGTGTAAAACAACACTTCAAAGAATAATCTCTTTGCTGGAAATTCTGTAATAAAGTGTGTTTTATTTTATTATTTATTTATTTTACAAACTTGACACTTTTGTGAGTCACTTGCGATCCATTAAGAATGGATCCGCAGTTGCTAATAAGCAGTTAATGACACTTGGACCGCGAGCCACCAGCTGGGAACTACTCTTGTGTAGTTTATTTAGCCTTAGCTAGCCTTAGCTAGTGGGAGTGCCATCATCGGCAGTTTGTTGGTTTTTTTTTATCTCTGTTTTTAGTTTTCATGATTTAATTAAACTATTTCATTAGAAGTGAAGTAGCATATGTTTTCTAGTAGCCTAATTCCTAGAGGTGGGGGAAAAATTGATACAGCATAATATTGCAATATCTTTGTGTGGCAATATCGTATCGTCACACACTGTCAAGTAACATTTTTTATCATATACACATTAATATAAAAAATACAAATTAAACTTTACGTAGCCCACTAGAATAATATATTCAGTTGCTTTTTCAGTCCACTACATATATATTGCTGCTGTAAAAAAAGGCTGATGTGAGATGAACATACAGAAAACTTTATCTTATTAGATAAAGCAGATGTTGACAAAGTTTTCCTTCAGCGACATAATTTACAGTTTAAAGAAGGTAATAAATCGCAATATATTCTATCGCAATATTCAGCATATGGCAATAATATTGTATCATGTCTCAAGTATCATGATAATGTCATATTGTGGGTCTTCTGGTAATTCCCACCCCTACTAATTCCACAGAGTGCTCCAGGGATGACCTTATTCTGTAGGCCCATGTGGAAGTTAGTGCTCCCTAGTTCCCTCCTCAAAAAAGCCCAAGGAATTTTTCCATTGGATTTTGGATTTTTTTTTGTTGGAAGTTCAGTGGCAAACAAACGGTTATGATACCTTTACATTTTGTTTAGCAAGATCACAAATGAACACTACTTGTATGACTTTTGAAGCCTAAATGCAATCACGAGAAGTAAAAAGCCGATGTGAGGCTATAAATTAACTACACCATGGTTGCATAAGTAGCATCATGCCATAGTATCGTCAAAACAAGGTTGCAAAGCCGTGCCTACTACGATGACTTTCTGTAGTGTCATTAACTGCTTATTAGCAACCGCCTTTATTTATTTATTATTTTTTTATTCAAGTGGCAGGCAAAAGTGAATACAATGGCAAATAAGGACTTTTTCTTTTTCCAAAAACGACAACATATAACTTACACCCAACCGCCTTTCTAAGGACACATGAAAGCTTCAAAATTCATTAGATATATATGTAGAGATATTTGATGTAGAACAAAACGTAAACGTCTCTAAAGCTTGTGCTAACCACAGACCTTATTTCAGGCATCTAACCAAAACTGCATAAACCTAAGTTCAAGTGCCTGTATCGACCAAACATGGAATGTGGACTGGTCGCTGGACAGGTGTTGGTTCACCTCCTTGGCACAGCAGAGATGCCCTTGAGAAAGGCATCAAACCCTCAACTGCTTGGGGCTCCTGTCTATGGGCAGTCCCCTTGCTCTGACATCTCTTCATTAGTACATGTGTAAAGGTGCTGTCTGTGCATGTGTCTGTATTCTGGGAGTGTGCGTAATAGGAGAAGAACAGAGAAAAAAATTTAGGGACTAATAAATCAATGCTTTCTTTTTCTTCTGTCTTAAAACAATACTCCTAATTGATTGACAGTCATTTTAATATATGTATATATATGTATATATATTTGAATGCCTTTAATTTGCCTAAAACCACATTGTAGGAAATGAGTATTGATTATTGAAAAGCAGTCTCAAATGATGATAAAGACTGAATCAACATAGCTGCAAGTGGCTTCATTTTAAATAACTCAATGCTGGAGAAGCTGTGTTTTTCTGACGGTGGTTGCTGAAATTTAAGCAAATTATTATCTCACATTCTTAAAGCATATTCTGAAGCATCTGATCAGTAATCTGTTATAATCTGTAATGGATTACATGTTGAAAGTAACCAGGGGTCCCTGCCTGTAAATCTGTCTTGATGCTGGCGGTCTCTGGGCTGGCGGTGATAAGGGTTTAAGCTGTATTGAAGCTGGATGGATGCAGAGATCAAAGTCGGTGGTAAGAGCCTCAGAAAAATCTCACAAATCATGCTCTCCAGATAAAAATACTTGATGCTCCTGTAAGGCCACAACCAGCCTGAGGGTCCGGGAGGCTTCAAGATCTCCCCAAAAAACAACCTGTTTCTGGGACAAGTTATTGATTCTTTAGGGACCTCATATTGGTGCTTTGATCAATAACAGTGTCCTTTTTTACTTAATTTAATAGAGTATAGGGAACCAACATTTGTCTTTGCATGTACATTGATATAATAACTTGACATACACTACATGGCCAAAAGAATGTGGACATCCGAGCCTTACTTCCTGCTGCTCTAACAGTTTCCACTCTTCTGCACTCAGGTTTTCCACCTGATTTTTGAGACCTGCCTGTCAGGATTGGCTACAGTTCAGCTGCAGGATCATCGGTGAGGTCCAACACTGATGTTGGGTGATAAGGTCTGGCTCACACTTCATCCCAACGGCACTGGATGAGGTTGAGGTTGGAGCTCTATGCAGGTCAGTCAAGTTTTGTTTTTTTTTACACCAAACTATTTCTTCTTGTGGCTTTGAGACAAGTCAATGTTGCACTACCAAAGCGTACAAATCCTTTGTTTCAAGTAAAATCCAAATATTAAGTAAAATGTACAAAAACATTAGCATCAAAATACACTTAAAGTACCAGAAGTACTCATTTTGCAGAATGGCCCATTTCAGAATAGTGTGTATTATTTACACTATTTACACTTAATAATTGTTATCATTAATGTATTCCTGTGTTCATCACTTTAATGTTGCAGCCAGTAAACGTGCTATCTTAAACCACTTTATATACTGTTGGGTAGCTTAACCTACAGTAATACATAATTAATTATTTAATTAATTAATCATATTTTACATTATTAATCTGAATCTGGAGAGTGACTAAAATCATTGAATAAATGTACTGGAGTATAAGTTTAAAGAAGCATAAAATATAAATACTCTAACTATAGTACAAGTATGTCAAAATTATATCCGGCACAGTGCTTGAATAAATATAGGGGAGACCGGGGATAGTTGGCACGCAGCTGCTTTCTCATACTTTGATGTTCACAGAAACAAAAATGTAACATTAGAATGTTTGCTTTCTTGACCTGCACTCATCCAACATTTCCTCATTCATTGGTCTTATGACATGCTATGAATAAGCACCCCACGAATGACATTACATTCTCAATGTAAAGTTACGTGACTAACATTAAGTTGTGGAGGTTATGTTTAGCCAAGTAAAGTTACTGTGGTTAGGATTAGGAAGAGACACTGTGCCTTAAAAGGACTCATAGGTCATGTGGTACTGAACCCCAGAAAATCCTGTTTTATGACCCATCCACCTCCCCAACCTTCCTCCTAAGTGGACCACTTAGGGGCGCTTTCTTCTTTAGTCGTGTCAGCGCATTGGTCATGTGGTTGCAGCCTTTCATATTGCTTGAGTTGAGCACAAATTATTGGCTCATCATTCCGTGGAATATGTACAAATTTTGGTGCATTACTTTTTGTAGGAAAACTCTATCTGTCATCTACCATGGTAAAACATCTGAATGTAACTTTTTGGTAAACATTTCAATTTTATGGCATCAAAAGTAAAAAAAAAGTGGGCTGTAAAGAGAGATACTGGAAATGCGATACTTCTTGTCAATAAACATTAGCAGTGGGAATCACCAGAGGATCCACGATATATTATCACAATACTTAAATCACGATACAACATTATTGCGATTTTAAATATGATGTGATAAGCTGAGTATTGCAATAAAATATATTGAGATATATCACCTTTTTCAACAGTAAATTATGTTGCTAAAGGAAAACGTTGTCAACATCTGTTTAATCTAAGAAGAAAAAGTTTTCAGTCTGTTCATCTCACCTCAGCAAAATGTATAGTGGACTGAAAAAGCAACTGATTATACTATTCTAGTAGGCTACCTAAAGTGTAATTTGTATTTTTCATATTAATAATTTATATAGTATAAAAAATCGATACTTGGCACTGTGTGACAATAGGATATTGCCACACAAAAATATTGCAATACTATGCTGTATCAATTTTTCCCCCGTCCCTAATAAACATATGAATTAGCTACATTTTGATGTTGGTGTTGAAAGTCTGTGATAAGTGATGGCAGCTGGCTGACATGATTTTAGTTGGGTTTAGTTTTTAAGTTGGGTCAAATGTGAGCAGGGTTGGTTTGCATAATTGTAATAGTAACATTTGTATCTGTAGTTGTATTTTTAGAGATTACAACTACCTTGAAAGATTAAAAACAATGTTTATATTGCTAGTTATTTATTCATTCATTTATTGGCCATCGCTGCTTATCCTGGTGGGAGTCACAGGGGGCTGGAGCCTATCCCAGCTGACATTGGGTGAGAGGTGAGGTTCACCCTGGACAGGTCGCAAGACTATCGCAGGGCTGACACATAGAGACAGACAGCCATTCTATTCAGACAGCCATGTTTCTATTGATTGTTTCAGTTTTTTGTAACTATTGAATTTTAACATTGTGTTAGCTAACCCCAAAACAAAATGCACAACAAGACTTAAATCACTTTCATCTTTAATTTTAGAAAATATTTATGTACATTAAAACATTACTTATTGGTAGCTGAGAGCTGAACCTTTCCTTTGCTGCTGGTTATAATATTCAACATAAATTATGCCAGAGAAATAAGCATGCCAACCAACCCCAGTCTTCCCTACTTAGTGACTTTTAATCAGTGGTTATTTATCTCTTCTCTATATCACATCATAGTACTCTGTCGTGACTTTACTGCACTTTTAATAGCCATATAAAACTGTAGTTGTGCTGTGAAATATCTGATTTTGCATTATACTCTCTCCACCTGTCAGTCACCATCATAATCAGAATAAATTGGACGTTTCTCCGATAGTGCCATCGATTCATTTCTATCTCAGCCCGCCACGCTGCAGCATTGAACAGCCTCCACTATTGATCTGCAGGCCTGTTAAAACCTTGGGAACATCATCCAATTTTTTAAATATATATATAGATATGTAAAACACCTTTTTTCAAACCATAAAATCAGTTCTTTTTACCAGATAGATCATGTCACATTGTTGCAGACAAGGATGAGGCTGAGTACAGTTATAGTGATTGATAATGATTTAATTTTTCCCCAGGTGATCTGATTATAATTTAACACATATCTGACTCATGTTAAGGCACCTGTTTTTAGGATTTGGTTGTTTTCCCGAAGTGGGTTTTAATGTAAACCACACAAAGACTTCTTTAATGCCAGACGTAACCAAGGGGCTGCAGAAATGTCAGGCAGCCAGCAGCCATATACCCCCCCACCCCCACCCCACCCCCGCACACACACACACACACACACACACACACACACACACACACACACACACACACACACACACACACACTTCGCATCCTCATGTCTTGCAATACATTGTTGCATGAAATCTGTCAGCTGTTCTGCCCTGTCGTAAACCCAAGATATTGAGGGTTGACCTTTGACCTTGAGACATGCAAATATGGCCCATGTTACCCTCCAAAATAAGCCTTTCTCATATCTTTTAATGGTGAAGAAAATACAAAATACACCATAATAGCCAAATACCTCACAGTACATAATCCATATTGATAAAATATCTCCTGTTTGAATTTAGAAAACATTCTCTGTGTATATTAGCTTGAGTATTTAACTATAAATCTTAACATAATGATAATAAGGGGATTTATTATAAAGAGGTGTATCTGTAAACTTCACCAGCACTGTTTCAGACCACCATTAGAGGATTTTTCAAACACATTGCTGCAGCAGATGCATCAAAGGTCATGCTTACAAACCAAAACCTGCATGCAAAGCCACCAATATTTCTTTCCTAGTATATAATGAAATAGGCATTTTGTGACAGGAAATAAATGTTACAGAAGTATAAAGAAATTAAGTTAAAAAAAAATGATTGTATTGATATTTATGAGCAATAACGTAATTTTTGAGACGTAATAGTCCCTGAATTTACTTTCTCAAAAAAAAAAAAAAGAAAAAAAGAAGAAAAATAATTAGGTTAAAAAAACAGTCCAGCAGCAGTAATGGTCATTTATTTATTAAAACATGAACAATGACAGTTTACTCTGATAACACAACAGTCTACTGAATATCATTATTATTATATTAATCACTATATGACTAATATATGTTATGAAAAACCTACATGTGATGGGAAACACTTGTCTTGTATCAAAACTGCCTCTTTATAAGAGTGTAAAATGGTATATTTCACTTACAACCAGTCATTTTGGCCTGACAGGCTGTGAAAATTGCATTGCAAAAATTAAACAAAATCAAAAAGTAAATTGGGCTACAAATTAATTTCTCCTGTTTTTGCATATAGTAATTACATTGGTCCAAATTTTGCGAAGCAGATCACTAAATCTTATAAAAACAAAATTATTTTGTGTTGGAAATTGTTCTCATTTTCACTTGTTTTTGAAGAAAATGCAATTTATCAACAAATATTAGATTTTAAAGTTCACAGATGTCAAACTATCAGAAACGACTGTTGGGATTAAATCAGGAGGAGTGTAGAGGAAAAACGTCCCCATGTGTATTCTCTAATGTCTCTAAAATGGCAACGTGTCGAGGAATAACTTATCTATTATTGCAGGCGGCGGCACCAAATCCTCCAGCTTCAAATAGAAAATCCTCTGCAGGCCTTGGATGCACAGAGTGCGAAGTTCACGCAGTTTTTCCAAAAGTCTGGACAAATGGCTGGACCAACAGTCTGAGCCTCCGTCAGCGTCCTTCAAGCACTTGACAATGTTGTTCTGCAGCTCCTCCACTTTCTTCGGCTCCTTAAGTCCGTGCCGCTCTGCTGGTCCATATATCACATGACAAACATATTAGATAACAAATAATGACACCTAATGAGCACTGTAAAATCTGAAAAGTTGATCTTACTTTAAAAAAAAAAGTAGTAGCCCGACTGTCTTGAAGAAGTGAGTAAATATAACTGTTAATATCAAGTTATGTTTGCTTTATATCTTATTAAGTTTACGTTAAATTTAGTTGTACTAACTTAATTTAATAAAGTTGTTGCAATTTAAAAAAGACAGATGAAATCAGCTTGTTCTTTGCAAGTGTTAGTAACTTCAAAAAAACAAGTTGATCATAACAGAGGATTTTGGAGTTTTGGATATCTATATGTTCTGTGTTGTTAACATGTTTTCAGAATATAAAAATATGATTGACTAGTTTGCCAAAAATCTAGGAAACGGATTGCCTTTAGAAAGGTAAATAAATATAACTATTAATCCTAAATTATGCTTACTTCAAATTGATAAATTTACTTGAAATTTAGTTGTACTTATTTAATTTAGTGAAGGTTTTGCAACTTAACAAAGACCAATGGCATTAACCTGTTCTTTGTAGTCTTAGCAACTTAACTTGACATGACAAAGGGGTTTTTTATATGCTGTAGTTGGGATATCTACATGTTCGGTTTTGTTAACGTGTAAGAATTTACAGATTTGATTGAATAGTTTGTAAAAAAAAAAAAAATCTAGAAACAGATTGCCTTGAGGGATGTTTTTGGTACTGACTTACCTAGGAACCCCGTGATACTTACACTTGCAGGAAGTCAAGAGGGTTAAGAGTGGAATTATGCCAGATCATTATTGAACTGTATTTGCTTTTTTCTGTAATTTCATTTATTATTATTATTATTATTATTATTATTATTATTACCATCATCATTATTGTTCTCCTCTATTATTTATGTTATTTTATTTTTTCAACCATGAAGTGCAAGTAGATTATGTGAGCAGAATGTGAATGTGAGGAGTGGGAGGATGTAAGAGGTGGAGTGGTGATATGTTGAAGATGACATTGTATATTTCTATATTTTAATGTGTGGTCCTGAATTTTAAAATAAAAAAATGTTCAAAATGAGTATAACCATTGTTCTTGACTTACTTTTATTTCTAATTATGTTTACTTAAAATTTGTAATGAATACATTTTGTGAGGTTCTTGCAACTTAACAAGGATAAATACAATTAATGTGTTCTTTGTATGTGTTAGCAACTTAAGTAAACTAAGTTAATCTCACTTAACTTGATCATAACAAAGAGGATTTTGCATATGATGTAATAAGGATATCTGCAAGATCTGTTGTCATGTGTAAGAATATCCAGATATGATTGAATAGTTTGCAAACTATTCAATCATATCTGTATATTCTTACAGAATAATACAGATACATAGTTCAGTAAACCTGGTTTACTGAATACTTAAAGATTATGATTTCTCTTGTCATTTCTAAGTTGCAACAACTTAGCAAAATTAAGTAAATTTAGCTAAATTCTAAGAAAACTTAACAATTAGATATAAAAAAGACAAAGTAAAGATTAATAGCTATACTTACTTACCTTTTTCAAGGCAATCTGTTTACTAGATTTTTCTGAAGAAAATTCCACTTGTCAGATTTTACAATGAACCAAAAAGCATTTAAATAATTGTATTTAATTTGGAAAGAAATTAGCCATAAATAAGTATTTATCCATACTTTTTGGTTGATTTTACATTGAGCAATTAGCCTTAACAGCCCCCAGATGTTAAATGTGGTTTACAGCCTAGAAAAGGTACTTCTAATAATTTAAAGCTGTATCTCTTTGGATAATCTGATTTTACAGGTATGTGTTTGGCATATTTTGTTACCACGTCCATTTAATCAATTATTTTATATTTCAAAAGACTTTAAATATGCATACGTGAGCAAACAAACATGCTCACCTGTGACCAGGGCGAGAGTGCATATGCAGGAGAAGGTGGACACATCCAGGTTCATCCTCTGCAGATTAGCGGAGAACTCGACGATGCTGTCAATCCACTCCCCAAAGCCCCGCAGGCACTGGAGCCGGTGCCACACTGAGCCGTCGCAGAAGATCAGCTTCCCTTCCTCCGGGTTGGATCTGAAACAGTACAACAGCTTGTGCTCAAATTTTAGAACCCTATCATGACAATGACAAATCCTCCTCCCATAAATTCCCACATCCTTTTGGGGCCTCTACAGCTGTTAACCCATCTCTTATTAGTGCCAAAAGCACTGGAAAACAAATCCATTCCCCAGTTTGGTTGTGTTTATTGGCAGAGCCATCAACAAACATATTTACATGCTGTGGGCTGATTGCTAACTCAGGGTCCAAACCTACTGAGAAAAAGGAAAAGTCATGTCAGAAGTCACTTACCTGTATGACAAACGTAAAACAAAGAGCTCCAGGAAAGCTGAGTAGAAGAGGAGTTCTTGATCGTGTTTGGGCAGGGAAGTGAAGCCTGGGATCTTCTGCGCCCAACCTCGAATCACCTCCATCGATCTGGTCAGGAGGTCATAAAACTGCCGCACGTGCTGAGCGTCGTCTCCTGGTGGGATTTCTGAATTCTCCTTGAACTAGTGAAAGATCACCAGCGAAGGAATGAAGGAGAAAAGATCAATGACAACTCTAACATGCCCTTTTGTTGTCTTACACCTAATTTATTGGTAAAGCAATGAAACGCACACTGCTTACTTTAAAGTAGTCAAGGCGAGAAGGGGGAGAGTTCGATTCCACATGAGCCCTGATGAGGGCGCTCAGTAGGGTGCTAACAGGTGAAGACGAGTCTGGAAGGGTTTTAGGTTTAGATGGCAGGCGACCTCTTCGACCTTTCAGACCATCTGTCCTCACCACTACAGAGCACGAGGAGAAACAGAACACTTAGATTGGAATGACCACTCTCTGACCCTGAAGGTCAGACATGATGAAACGTGTTTCTTTTTTGGTTTACCTTCTTTGACCATTCCCACTGCAAGGCACTTCTGGAAGCGACAGTATTGGCATCGGTTCCTCCTGCGTTTGTCCACAGGGCAGCTTTTGGCAGCCAAACACACATACTTGGCATTTTTTTGTACCGTGCGCTGCATTGAGAAAGAAAAAGATGAATTTTTATTCACCAATTTGTGTTTTCTACATAAGTTTATGGTGTTTGTGTGTGTGTGTGTGTTGTGTGTGTGTGTGTGTGTGTGTGTATATATATATATATATATATACATATTTTTTTATTTTATTTATTTGTTTTTTTCAAAATGACAATCCTCTGCTACTTTTATGTTTTTAGTGGGGGTGGGACAAATGCGCACATTCAAAATAATGAGGGGGACATTTCCTCTGTGTTTCCCCTGAAATCTACACATATGTCTGAACCTCTTTCCCAGCCATTCCTGTTGTCCGTTTAATACCATAAAAAACCTGTTTGGTTGCACTGTCTTCACATTTCTTTGATTCTGAAGGTGTTGTAAATGCTCTGAAATGTTTCCAAATCAGTTCCCCTTTGAGACAAATGAATGACACCAATAAAATCATAAAACTACACACAGAAACATCTGCATGTACCTTTTTGGACATATTCTTTGCTCTAACTTGGCACCAGTTTTAAAGGCATCTTAAAAGAGGATTTAAACACCATGCTGGTATTTGTAGAATCAATATGAAGGAGCTGCTTTCGAAGGTTCTCTATATGGAAGCTAAGTGGGCTTTCCACATACACATGAGAGATGAGCTCATCTGGTAGCAGGGACACCTTTTTGGAAAAGTCTCTAGGAAATCGTTTCACATAAGGAACCATTTTTGGTAGCTTGTAGGCTAAGACTGAAGTAAAGCACAAAGCCTGAAATGGCCCTTTGAAAATTAACAGCAGCACTCGTGCTCCTGTGGGCCATCTGAGGCGGTATAAGGCATTCAGCAGGCGGACAGGGCAGTCTGGGTAAATACAGGGTCGTGGCCATTCATAATTTCGAGAATCGCCCCCGGGAATCTCCTTCAGAGAGGGGAAGGGGAGGATTTTATTCATGGCACGTTGGTGGCCATTTTCATACAGGACATTTGCCCCGGAAACGCGCGTGTCAAGAGATCAAAACGTGCATCTGAAGCACAATGTGCAATTTAGGAGCCCGGTCAGGGGTCCCGGTGGGATGTTTATTATACTCGGAGTAGGGGTCTCATTAGGCGACAGTGTGGCCGTGTAGTGAATATATCCATTTTAAGTTTTGTATTTTCAAATTTCATGAAAGCAGAATCAGATGTGGTCTGTTGTTTTAAAAAAAAACTAGGAACAGGGATCGCATCCTTTCACCTGTGACATGCACTTCCTGCGCAGCCTGAAAACGATTAATTTAGATTTTTCAGGATTATAAAGATGCATGCGTCTTGTAAAAACATAGGGTGCCTGCAAATATCCAAGTTGAAGTCATAGTTTTGCAGCTTTAAAATAAGTTGCATTGAGAACAAACCTTGAAGAACCCTTTGCAGCCCTCGCAGGTGCGCACTCCGTAGTGCTGGCAGGCTGCGTTGTCGCCGCATACCGCGCACAGCCCCTCCGTGCTCAGCGGTCCTCGGCTGGGAGCACAAGAAGTCTGGTAGTCCATAAAGTGGTGGCCGTGGGCGAACTGGAGCGGATGAGGAAATCCCACCCCGGGCTGCTTTCCGAGCGCAGTGGAGCCCGAAACCCCGGGGCTGTCCAACTGCTGGTGCGCCCCGGTTGCGTCCAGGTTCATGGACACATGGAGAGATCCGTCAAATTTCATCTGGCAGGTGGACAAACTCTGACCGCCGTGTTGCGCATGTTTGAGGGAAAACAGTGAGAATCTGGAAAGTGTGTTTTTCCTGTGTGTCGCCGCAAAATAGTCTTGTCGAAAACTGTACAGAGACCCGGAGTCCTCCCATATGTGTCCCGGTGGAGTTTGGAAGTTGGGTGTGAGCGCCGTGTGCGGGGAGGGAGAGCGGTAATAATAAACGGAGCCCGGGGAGGAGAGCAGCTCCTCGGACTGGTTTGGGTGATGGTGATTCGGCTGATAGCGTGGACACCCGTGCGCATTCTCCACCTTGACGCAGGGAAGCTCCCCCTGCGCCGGCATTTGGAAGAGACACGGGGGCTTAGCGTCGTATCCGGCGCCATAAGTGTCACCCAAGGGGCCAAAACTGGGGCTCGACGTTGCAGCTGAGATTTCACTGTTAGTAAGGTCCATGCTGAACTTGACAAACTCCGGGGTGAGGAAGTCGCAGCTGCGCTCTCCGTTGGCGCTCTGAGAGGCCGGGCTGGCTCCCTGTGGAGAGGAGCCGCACTGGGTCTGGACACACGGCATGTTCCCTGAAAACATGGACGTAATGCTGTCAGTCCAAAGTGAACAAAGTAGGCAATTATTGACCTTGTATATGTATATATATATTACACATTGTTTTCAAACGTTGTTTTTGCAATTTTCCTCATGGTCATTTTTTAACATTCAATGGAAACAAATTGCGCGCACGCTAAGCAGAATTTTCCACTGGTTGAAAGGCAGCTATCAGACTATTTAAAACCGTATTTTGCATTATACAGATGGAATGCATAAAGAACAGACTTCATTACCTCAAGGCTTTAGTTGTATTTTCCAGAGGATGTTATGACCCGCTATACATTGTCTGGTATGAAACAGAAAACAGAGCATCACTTGCAAGCTTCACTCTCATGCATACCGTCATAAATTAGTGAAGAAAAAGTATATGCAACATACCTCAGACCTCTATCTAGCGCAGGAGGACAGTGACAACTAATCCCATCTCTGCTGTAGTGTTGCTTGTGAATCTATTAAAGCTTTAGCTGCGACTAGAGACGCTGTCTGAAGTGCAAAAGGAAATGACTGCTCACTTCTCCCACTCTCGGCTTGCAGACTGGCTGCCAGTGTCACGACAATGTGCTTTTGTTTACGTGTGCCAAACCCTTATTACGCACGAGCCACAGAGGGGTGGGGTGGTGTGTGAGGCTCATTGATTGGTGTGGGCACAGAGAGTGGTTTCGTGTAATTCGGAAATAATGCTTGTGGCCCACTTTCTTGCAGTTTGCATCATTTTATTGCGATGTTTTTAAAGAAACTATCAAACCTGGGGCTGCTACACAAAGCAGACATGCTGTGGCATTCATGTGCCTTAAGAGTCAAAGTCTGTAGGGACTGTTCGTTATTTATGAGGAGGGTGGGGGGTGGTGAAAAACGGGGGAGGCATGTCAAATAATTTTTTAAGCACTGTGGAGGGACTTGTGTTTTTTATTTTGGCTAAGGGGAGGGACATACAACTTTAAATGGTTGTATTTAGTATTTATTTTAAATACCCTCTGCCAACACATTCTTCCTCTGACCTTGTTACATATTGACATTTGGTCATGGACTTTCCACGTCCAGAGATGACGTGCAAGGTACCCTGTGCGTTGGTTGTTGACATTCAGCTGATGCTGAATCAAACTCAGCCTTCTTTTAAACTACCTTTGTGTTTTCACAGGAAATTTGCCATTTAGCCTACATGCAGTCTGTATTTTTTCCTCCAACAACAAAAGTATGTGGTTGGGTTTTGTAATAAAAGAACAGGGTTTGGCTTTATAATCTTACCTGATGCAAGCACCCCTCTCCTGGGTGCAGGCTGGTGTTTGCTGGACTTGCTCGCAGTCTGTTAAACTACTCTGCTCAACAAAAAAAAAAAATGAAGGGAACACTTAAATCACAAATCCCAGATCTTGATGAATGAAATATTCCACATGAAAATCTTTATTTATTACATAGTGTAATTTGTTGAGAACAAAATAATGTAAGAACAATTCATGAAAACCAAAATCATAAACTCATTTAGGACTGGATTCAGAATCATACCCAATATCAAAATGGAAAAATCACATCACAGGCTGATCCAACTTCTGTGAATTTCCACAACTCATAATGTGGCTCAGTAGTGTGTATGGCCTCCATGTGCCAATATACATTCCCTACAATGTCTGGGCATGCTCCTGATGAGACGATGGATGGTGTCCTGGAGGATCTCTTCCTGGACCTGGATCAGGGCATCAGTCAGCTCCTGGACAGTCTGTGCAATGTGGCAGCGGTGGATGCTAGGATACATGATGTCCCAGAGGTGCTCGATTGGATTCAGGTCTGGGGAATGGGCGGGCCAGTCAGTAGCATCAATGCCTTCGTCATCCAGGAACTGCTGACACACTCCAGGCCATGCATTGTCATGCATCAGAAGGAACCCAGGGTCCACTGCACCAGCATAAGGTCTGACATTCGCTCTGAGGATCTCATCCCAGTACCTAACAGCAGTCAGGCTACCTCTGGCTAGCACATGGAGGTCTGTGCGGCCCTCCAAGGATATGCCTCCCCAGACCATCACTGACCCACCACCAAACCGGTCATGCTGGAGGATGTTGCAGGCAGCAGAACATTCTCCATGGTTCCTTCTTGCACAAAGAAGCAGAAAGTGGTCCTGCTGCTTGGTTGTTGCCCTCCTACAGCCCCCTCCACCTCCTCTGGTATACTGGCCTGTCTCCTGATATCTCCTCAACACTCTTGACACTGTGCTGGGAGACACAGCAAACCTTTTGGCCACTGTGCGTATGGATGTGCCATCCTCAAGTAGCTGCACTACCTGAGCAACTTCTAGGGGCTGCAGATATCGCCTCATGATACCACTATTGGTGACGGCACTGGAGAAATGCAAAACAAGCCAAGAATCAACCAGAAAAGACACAGAGAGGGAAATGGTCTGTGGCCACCACCTGCAAAACTATTCTTAAATAGGAGTTTGCTTGGTAATTGCCTCTCATTTCCACCTGTTGTCTGTCCAATTTGCACAACAACAGGTGAAACTAATTTACAATCAGTATTGCTTCCTAACTGGACAGGCTGATATCCCAGGAGTTTGACTGACTTTGAGTTACACTAGCCATGTTTCCATCAGCCTGTTTAGATGCGCATCAAGAAGTGTCGCATCGGAAAATTATGATGGAAATGCCAAAATTCGAATTAAAATCCCCTGATTCGCACAAACTAAAATATACTTGTTTTGTTTCCGGTTCTGCGGAAAACTTGCATGAGTTCGTAGTTTTCACCAAAGTCCGTATATAATGGAAACACACATGATTCGTATTTCTTTTAATGCTCATTTCCCAATGATTCAAATCACTTTTGGATGGAAACATAGCTACTTGATGATTATGTTTTCCCTTTATTTTTTTGAGCGGTGTATAACGGTGGCCAGCTGTGTGTCATGCCAGTGTTAAAGGACGGCTTTTTTCGTTGTGTCTGATGCCACAAATCGCTGCCCAAGCATCAGATTTTGATGACATTGGAGTGAGACTAGGTTGCTCTCTAAACTTCAAATCCCAGGCCAGTTTGAAAGCATGGTTTCTTTAAAAATCACCAAAATTACACCTTTTATCACAACCAGAAACTGTAAATTACCATTGTATTTTCAAATTTCCGCTGGTCAATGAACACATTTTGTGTGACAAGGCTTCCCTCAAGGGGCAAGTACACAAACCGTCACTTCAGGCATACATTCATCTAATCAGGGGTTAAATGACAGATAAGCGGTATCACCTGTTGAGAAGTCACCATGTCGCTCACCCTCAGCCTCAGGCAGCAACCGCCTCCTCTTGCCCGTGGCCTGTGACATTACTTGGCTGGTATCAGCCTATAGCTGCTCATCTGTCCACGTTACTCTTTCATTTGGTGCCACCAGCAGACTGTTGTTATTTTTTATCACCACTGCTAACAGTAGAAACACTTTGCAGCATCAGCCTAGAGTACTTTTTTCTTTTTGTCTCTGACTTTATCTGTCCCACTTTTTCGTTTTTTGCTCCTTTATCTATCAAATTTGTATTTTTATTCCACTTAGTATGCTCTTTCTGTCTTGATTTAATTTATTTTCTGCTTGACCTCTGACACTGCATGACTTCACCTGAAGAGGTGGGGGGAGGTAACAACAACCACAGCTGCATTAAGTGGGATTGATACTTGTGTATCAGCTCTATCAAAGCCTTTGCCGTACCCTACGCATGTGACCTATGCCATTGTGAGCATTTATACTTGTGCGGTGGTGTGTCTGTGTCACTCTGCAGTTACACCTATAAAACACATGTCCACGTCGGGGGTCTCCGTAAAGTGCTGGTAAGTTTAGTTGATTAAAAACACACATTAAACATGGCTTAATAGCAACAACTTCAAACACAAGTACACAAATCAGCATCACTATAACTGGCAGCATTCACAGACAACGCACTTGTCTTTATCTGGGCACATTTTCCCCACAAATACAATATGCTAATGTTTTTAGCACAAGCCTATGGCATTTTACATTGTATAAATTAGCCTTGTGGCTAGTGAACCTTTCCTCTCCTCATATGAAGCCAGGGACAACAGCGACATTCAACAAAGGTAACGTAACAAAATTCTGCTCCATTACGAGTCACAAGGTTCACGGGCAAAACAACTTTCTTATACTAGCCTAAACATGTTTTCCAAACAAATACAGTATAACACGCTAATGTTATTGGCACAAGCGTATGACATTTTATATTGTATGAATTAGCCTAGTGAATAGCTGAGATTTCCTCCACTCATATGAAGCCAGGATAAAGACTTAAAATGCTATTATGTGGGGGCTTTATTGTCTCCACAATTCTTTGTCTCATTTGTGAAATTAAAATAAATAAACGCTTTGTTTCCACTGAGGGAAATGGTTTTCACCTAACAAAAACAGACAGGAGGTCTGCATCGCTGTCGTGCGTAGTTACATTTCTGGGGAGGTGCATCTCAGGCTATGGCATAGGGTATGTAGGTGTAGGGTATGGTTAGTCTGCTGACAATTTTGGGACAGTGTTTTTTTTGTGCATTGGGAAAGGGTCACCTCATCCACCCTGCTATTCTGATGAGTAAAGCACAGTCCCTCAAACATAGGGATCATTTTCAACAGCTGTTCTTTAATCTGTGGTTGATTGAGGAGCATTATTTTGCAGCTTAAAACACACGCTTGGCATCAGTGTTTTTTTTTTATTATCAGCTTTATTTTTTCTCCATGCCTTCCGTGCTGAGAGACAGATCAAACGACAGCTGGGCGCACTTCCCTCTGTCTTTATCATTATCCTGAGGAAGGATAGAGGGGACACTACCGTTGTGCAATCCTACCCTCACTATACGTCACGACCGTGGCACCCCATCCCCACCGCTCGAACGCCATTGGACGAGCGCAGCGGAGCGCCGTGCTCCGATTGGCTTTCCGCGACGCCGCTCGCGGCTAGCGCTGCTTCCTGGTTGTAGCCGTCAAACACAAGCTGCAGTTTGGATAACAACCGATGTCCTGACTGTCGCCGCCCTGAATCGCCCTGAGCGAGTTTTAATCAGCCTCAAAACAAGAAATCCTGTAAGTGGGAATGTCTGTTGTATCACTGACTGTTTTTCGGGCATTTTAAAATATGTCTAACGGATGTTTAACCCTTTGTTTTTTTGGCGTAGAGCCAAAAAGCACAGCAATATCTGCGAGTTCCTTTGCTAGTCGAGTGTGACCATACACCTCTTCACCTCGGTTGTTCTAGCGAAGGGCATGCCAGATTAATGTGTGTAATTTGGTTATTTTAAATCGTAAAAAACGGCTACATTTCCCTCTCTTCCTGTAGAGGTGTACAACAGGCATTTTTGTAACGTAAAATGATCATTGGTGCCTGCTGAGACGAAGCCTGTTGTTGGTTTTCCCTTAAAGACCAAACTGAGCTGACATTATAATCCACTGTAAGATCTCAAATGACACCGACTTCCTCTTGTGTGACAGATAACAGAACAATATCTGGCATCACAAATGAATTTACCACCACCTGCTGTTGAACCTGCAGGGTGGACTTTGTCAGAGATTTCCCAGGTATTCACAGAAAACACACAGTAAAACTGTAAATGGACCTCGCTATGCATGTCTTCACAAACCAGCCAGGAAGTCCTCCTTCTGCTGTGTCATTATGAATCTGCAGGCTGATGTAAGTGAATGAGGTAGTGAACATCACGAGGAGGGATAGTTAATTTTTCTGGTCATGTCACTCACTTATTAGGGCTTCAGATTCAACAGTTTAGTGGTTCAGCTGGTTAAACTATACCCATCAGCATGTTCCTGTCAAAATGGCTCTTTGGGGCTAATTGTTGTCATATTTGGCCTTTAGCCTATAGTGTTCAGTAATGAACAGCCTGTGGGAGGATGTAAAAGCCTGTGGCATACCACACTGTAGGGTTTGATTATATAGGGTTTTAAGGCCAGTAGACTGAATGGAAATTGATAGTACATGGTTTTAAAAAGATAAAGCTATATGGTCTGTGCCTAAATAAATGGAGTTAGGGATGCACAATAATTTCAGCCCATCATCAGTATTGGCCGACATTTGAAATGAACTATCAGAAATGCCCAACATACATTTTCTTAATTTGCACAATGAGTGAATATTACATACACTGAAAAGCATTGTATTTCATTACAGACATGGATGTAAACTGTAAGTAACTTGACTGGTTAGGGGAGGTATACAGCCGCAAGGCAGTAATTCTAGTTTTTGACAGTGTAGAAAAGCCATTTAAAGAATGTCATAACCGTCACAGGACATTAAAATTACCTCTGTCACAATTACACTAAGTGAGAGCTATAAGTAGCCTCTATATTTAAGTCATATACTGTAGCTCACAGCTTAAGCATATAACGTATGAAATTGTGGTTTGATAGATTGCAGTGTGCAGCTTCAGTTCTGTGGAGAAGCTTTCATATGCTGTCTTCATAACAGGTTTTAAAGGGAGCACTTTTGTAATCAGCGATGCACAGACATCCCATGATCCAGATGTACGTCTCTTGAGGTCATACTTTGCTTATTTTGTAGTAATTCTTCCAGTAAATCGTGTTGTTGTTGTTGTTGTTGTTTAACAGTTCTTGTAGTTAAAAAGTTGTGTCAAATGATGAAGGCAGTGGCTGTAAAACTGTGGTGCTAATATTGACTGACACAATAGTAATAGGTCAGTTGTTGCACCAAACTCATTACTGACATTTGAGCCATCTGTAGCTGTGTTTTATTAAAATGCATTAGAATCTGCTTCAGCATTTGCCACTCTCTGGAAACCTTTATTCAAAGTGTGTTACATTGGGAATGCAAATACTTTTTTGGGCTGCCCCTGGTGGGATTTGAGGCCCTCGTCCTGCTGGAGCTGGTATCATGTTCTCCTCGTTAAAATGTAGAAACAGTGTCCAAACAGTTGCTTAATACTAAATGAGTGTGACTCAATTTAATTTCTATTTTAAACAAGACAATCTTGCAGAGTTTTTCTTGCTGTATGGTGGTCATTTTCATTTTTTTCCCCTGATGTATATTAACCTGTCTTCAGTCATTTTATCATCATGAGTGATTTGCCTAATTGTTGCCCCTTAAATATTGTTTAGTAAGTAAATGTTTGCTTCAGATAGACTTTTATCAATTAGTAGACACTTAATATGTTAAGTCATGATTTTAAGCAAATATGCCAAATATTCTCTAGTTCTACCTTCTTAAATGTGTAGATTTGCTGCTATTCATTGTCCTATATGAGAGTAAATAGAATATTTTTTAGTTTTTAGAGGGTTAATTGGATAAAGCAAACATTTTCAAGATGTCACCTTGAATATTTTTTGCTATTTTCTAGCATTTTAGATGAAGAGATTGACCAAGAGAATAATTGGCAGATTAATCAGTAATTAAACAGCTTTGTTAGTGAGTTGGTCAGTTGCAGTCCTAGTTTCAAACAAGTGGAATTAGACTACATGGTCAAAAGTATTTGGTCATAATTCAAACAGGAAATCTGTGGAGCTGCAACTATAACTCGATTAAATGACTGAAAAAAATTGCCAACTATTTTGATAATTGATTCATTGTTTCAGTAATTTTTCAAGTAAAAATGTCAAACATTCGCTAGTTCCAGCTTTTAAAATGTGAGAGAATTTGCTGTTTTTCTTTGTCATTTATGGAGAGTCTTTGAGTTTTGGACTTTAGGTTGGACAAAGAAGCGAAACGAAGAAGTCAATTTGGGTTCTGGGTAACAGAGACAAGCATTTTTCACTTTTTTTCCCAACATTTTAACTGACTAAATGATGAATCAATTAATCGTGAAAATAATTGGTGGATTAGTTGACAATAAAAATACAGTTGCAATGACTTTTGATCAACTCATTCTCATCCCCAGGCCATCAAATACTGACGCTCTGTCATGCCCCTTGGTGTCTCGTAGTGATACACAGGGCACCCTTGAGGGTCTTTATGTAACGCATAGCTGAAACACATTGTAACACGATTTATGTTGTCAAATGGTTGCCGTTTGTATTAGGCAACACATCCACTTGGTTAGGTTCAGAAAAAGGGTCATGTTTTGGGTTAAAATAAGTATGTTTGGTACATAATACCACATACAGAATGCCTTACACAGACTTTCTGGCTTTTTAGACAACGTCAGCTGTTTTCAGCATCAACTCTTGCCACAGTTGGGTTTACATTGGTGCTTGGTGCAGCTCATAAAGATGATAATGGGTGCCTATGACAAAGTGTCAGTATTTGGGAGCAAGGATGGGCTATTTTGACAGCCAAAAAAAGTCACAAATTTTTCAGCAAACATGACAAAAAAAGCTGCAAATGATTGCATTTAGCTGGAACAAGGGAGTGTGTGGTATTTTTTAACTGAGACATCAAATAATCATCAAAATAACTGCCAATAACAGTTAATCTGAATATGATATCACCTCAAGGTGTGGCTCTTTTCAGGTTTAGAAAGTAGTATTTTATGTTACTAACAATTAGCATTGCACAGCTCAGTTAATTATCAGACGGAGTGTAGAGTGAATGAAATATGTTCCTGCTGCATAGTTGGACAAACATAATGATTTTGCATGAGGTGACACTAACAGTCATTTTCATCATTGATCCATCTCTCAATTACTTCATTATTTATTTATTTTAAAACAAATCAATTTGTCTGATCTGAGTTTCAAATATCAAAAATATTCACAAACACCCATCACAGAGTGAATGTGGTGTCCTCAAAGTGCTTACATAGCACAATTAAAGGGAGTAATGGGGTTAGGAAACTAAAAAAATCATTACTGATTAGTAATGACTTTTTTTTTGTTCTTTGAAAGATAATTGTTCATTTTTCAAAGCACAAATGTTGAATGATTCTTAAATGAGAGAATTTCCTGCTTTTTCTCTTTTTTATGTCATTGTAAACTGAATATTGATTTTTGGACTGTTGGTCTGACAAAGCAAGACATTTGTAGATGTCATCTTGAAATTAAATGTGCAATGCTCATTTTTTTCATGTTTTATACACCTAACGATTAACTGGGGGAATAAAGGCAGATTAATTTGTAATATCTTGACAAAATAAGTTATATATTATCAAAAGTATTCTTTCTGAATAATGAGTAATAGGTTTCTCCTTAATCAGTGCAACAGTGACATAAACACAGCATTCCTGTTCTACACACCTCCGTCTTACGGCCATTTGATCTGACTTGCAGCTTTTTGGATCCTCCCACCCTCCATACTGTCTCGCATACCTCCTTCACATGATCACCTTTCATGTATAACCTGTGTGTCTCTGCTCTATCTCCTCACTGCACTTTACTTTTACTCCTACAGGGACCATGGCGTTCAGGAGGGCTCTGAAACGGACGGCAATCATAGGCGGAGGGGCGGTAGCCACGGTGTTTGGCCTGTCACAGCTGATTGAATACAAGAAGACGCAGGTAAGCTGATGAAAGATGTATCAGTTTGTACTCTCCTCTATCTGTTTTCTTGTCTTTCCTGTTGCATGATTACTCTTTGTTGCATGAATTCCAGTTTTGCAGGATTTGTCAGAAGGCAAATATTGTTTATGTTGCGATGCATGCGTTTTTCATCCTGACAGGTGTAAAAATTTAAACTTTTAGACTTTGAATACTTAAATATTTTGTGCATGACAACAGCAGAGTTTTAAGAATAGCATTTGTTTTGGTCTGAAACAAGTCAACCAAACAGGGAGGTACTGCCTTCAAGGGCGTGTCTGAGCTCGATGTTGGAATGTGCTGTGGTCTGCAAGGCGTGTTTTCTCTTTCTGTTCTTTTTTTGATGGGCACCTTTCAGCTACTGTGCAGGAGACCTCAGTTCCCTTGCAGCGTGCTGGCACTGGACCCTGAACTTCTTAGAAATGATAAATAATCATAGGTTCTTCACCAGCAAGTTTTTACTTTGTTGAATAACTCTTATGGAGCTTTCCCAACTCAAATTTCCTTTCTTCTACTTCCTGGTCCAATAAAATGTACCTTGTTCACAGTTTGTAATTGAGGGTTTTACGGTCAACTTGTTCTCTGAGTTTTAGGGTTTAGGGGTGTGGCTGTTTTACTACCTGGCTTTTCAAAATAAAATAATAAAATCAAATGTAAGTAAAGTTTTGTTTAAATGGAGCCAGGTTAGCTGTTTCCTTCTGTTTTCAGTTTTTGTGCAAAGCTAAGTCAGCCAGCTGTAGCTTCATACTTTATTTACAGATATGAGCGTGATATCAAACCACTCATCTAACTCTCAGCAAGAAGACGAATAAGTGTTCCAGAAGAAGAAACACCTAAAATAATAATCTGAGCCTGTCAGTGGTGAAAACAAGCACTTTAAGTGGACCTAAGTTGACAGTGCGCACATGCCTAGAGTGGTTACATTTCGGCCTGTTTTGCTGCTGCCAGCTGCGGCACTTTTGCTTATTACTGGACCAATTAAAAAAACATAGCTCACTCCATTTCTCACTTAGACACAAAAAAAGATGGGAAAACAGGGTCCAGGTTGAAAAATGCCAAACTCACCCTTGAATCTATTTGACACATTGTATGTTTTGACCCTCTTTCTTGACTAGCCAGTTTGCTGCTTGACACTGTCGAAGGACAGCAGCATGAATTCAAGGAATGAAGAAAATGCAGCTTCTCAGAGAACAGGCAAACATTCACCCTCATGACTGGTGACCCTGGGAACATTGCTGTCCTTGGAAGACACTACTTCATGTCCTAGTGTTAAGCCTAGAAACTCAGCCACTGATTGTCTTCATGATCGCATAACTGTATATAACCACAGGACTTCATTTGAGATTGACAAGCAGCTGTGCTTCCTCTGACCCCTGACCTGGCGTAGACCTATTTTTGGCACACCACACAACTACATACCAGACTTTATATGACTGTGCAACCTAATGTGAACTTTTGTTTTGTGTCCTGGCGTGATAATGTCTTCTCTTGCCCATCGTCGTCCTCTCAACCAAGCATGGATTGGTAAGCAAGAAGTCGACCCTGATGAAATATAATTATTTTCACAATAGTTTGTAATCATGCATGCCTCTAATCCCAGTAATTGCAATGCTGATGAGATGAATGTCCGTCTTGTCTCCTTTAGCAAGGGCATATGGCTTGGTGAAGTTTTCAAGACAGCGGCCGATTGGCTATTAGCATGGGCCTTGCTCTGCCATTCACTGACTTAACTTGATTACGGGGGGCACGCTGGCTCTTAATTCTGTGGAGGTGTTTGTCTGTATGCATCATCAAAAATAGACAATGATTATATCATCGTCTCGTTTGCGGTTGCAGACCTAAATTACAAACGCCTGCTACTATTTGCAAGTCAAATGCCACGTTTGCTTCAAAGCAGCTTGATGCAATCATTTAGCGTCAACTGCTAAATAGAAAAATGAATGAATATTTCATTAGAAGTGAAAACCCACATCCTTGTGTCAGAGGGGAGCTGTGTTTTTTTTCTTTATCGTTGTTGTGAATATTTCTTTCAATTAATTATTTTTGCTAATCAAACAATGGATATAAATGATGTTGAAAAGACTGTGGTTTTATTTTATGGGTTTTGCAAAGTTGAGCAGCATGTTGCAGCAGGTAGTAACCCTCAGCAAACTTTCCTTCGCTACTAATCACACAAAGAATGTATATATAATGTTTTTTAGCAACACTTCACTTGGAAACTAAAGGTGAAAGTGACATCATAAGCACATTATAATATAACCTTCACAACCAAGAATAGCTCGATTAAAAAGGATATTCTTGGATTTGTTAAAAAGGCATTCCAACTACACTTTTGCTACATTTGGTAGAGGTATTCAGACTGTTACTTAAGTAAAAGTAGCAACAATATGAAGTAAAAATACTCTGTTACAAATAAAAGTCCTGCATCCATACTCTAAAAGAATTTTACTGCTTGAAAGATGGTGTTTTCATAAAGCCGGTGTTTCTATGCAGTACAAAGGTGCAAATATGACCAGACAAAAAAGAAAAAGAAGTCTGTTGCATTTGCATTTGCTCAAGAGTTAGAAAACCTACAACTACCAAAATGCACTGCACCAAAATGGACCAATAAATGATCCTGCTGGTTGTGACATTATTGTTTTGACACAGGAAACAAGAAAATGTAGAAGTACAATCTAGTTCTAGCACTTTATGATACCTATATGTAAAACTATGTAACCACTACTTGAAATATATACTTAAAGGAGCAGTGTGTAGGACTTAGTTCACATGACACGATTTTCACCACGATTTTGATGTCACAGAGGATCTTGAGAGCAACCTTGGGTTGGAGGTGAGTCGGCAGATAGTCTGCCACGACGAGTCCTCATGTGTGACCAAGCCTGTGAGCAAGTCGCCCCCATGTCTTTGACTGGAACTGGATATCTGGCATGCTAGAAAACTGGAGATGTCTGACACGACTGACAACAACATATCCCACGTCAGCATGCAGGAGGACGGAAGAAATGTGAGGAGGACAAGCCACAGGGTTGCCACTTGCCAGGTCCTCTTATTAGCCGCGACTTTGGGGTTTTTTCTAAAGTGGAATTGCTTATTTGGGCTTGCTCTCTAAATGTCACCTTTCTCTTTATATATCCGTCTAATAAGTTATTTAAACACATGATAGTCGCTTCTTTTCGGCTTGTTTCCATAGCCCTGGTTGCTTGTTTCTCTCCCAAGATCTAGCAACACTGACAAGCCGGCAAGCAACAACAACAATGGCAGCGTCCACAGGATCATGGGGAGCGTGTTGTGTTTGGACCCATGCCCTGGAGGCAGATCTGATTGAACACTGGAAAGAATATCCATGCCTTTACGATGTGTCGTCTCCAAGTTTGGTGACATCACCGTGTTAGCTGGGGCTCTGTCGGTGAGGGCTCGGTGGAGAAATCTTGTGGTGTGCAGACACAGGTTGTAACACGGTTGGCGAGACTCCCGATGACAGAAATACACGTTGCCAGGTATGAACACTCAAAAGATTACGATAGTCTCCGCAACGCAAAATCAGAGTGAAAATCGTGTAATGTGAACTAGGCTTTAGTGGCATCGAACAGTGAGGTTTGCAACCAGCTGAAACATCTCCCTTGCACTGAGCTTGAACTCCTGGTTATAATTCCTTCAGTATTCATTGGTCAGTAGGTTTTTAATGGAAGCAGAATTATCCGCAAAGGTCTATTCATCTTCAAAACAAACAAACTGGGTAATAAAACAATTAATAAAGCAGTTTCACTTTGAAAATGTGGTATTTTTCTGATGCTGTTTGGATCAACACAGAGAGGCTGCTAACTTCGACAGCTGACACAAAAACACGGATGGCCCCATCACGAGCCAGTGTTCGGTTTGTCTGTTCCGGGCTACTGTAGAAACATGGCAATGCAACATGGCGATATCTGTAGATGAGGACTTGCCTCCTATATATAGCAATCATTCTAAGGTAACAAAAACACAACAACTACTATTTTTAAGTTATTATACACTAAAGAAAACACATGCATTATATTTAATTTTCAATACTGCCAATATATCCTTCTAAATCCGACACATGGGACCTTATAAGTATCATAAGTATTAATTTTGCAGAAGTGTATTATACGTTAACCACTTCATATACTGTTGGGTAGTTTGATGTATACCAAGGCATCATATTTCCCAAACAAATCATATTTTTTTTGAAGAATCTGAATCTCTAAAGTAACTTAGCTGTCAGCTAAATATAGTGCAGTCAAAGCACATTTCTCGGCATAAAATGGAAATACTTAATTAAACTACCTCAATAGGAATAGTAACATTTTCATTTAGCACCAGTTCACCAAATGGAAAGTTAGTCTGGAGCCCTAAATAATGATCACAGTAATAAATGCACTTCTAGGCTTCCGTACATACATTATATTTCATCCCTTACAACAAAATAATGCATATTATCAGCAGCATTTGACTGTATGTCTTACAGTAATCTCATTACACAGTCAAATCCATAATGTATGAAAATGATTGCAGGTGATTATGCATTATATCACATGTAATTTTATGAGGTGATTATAATGCATGAATACATTGTACTGGGAATGCTTGCACTGTGCTTATAGTGTTTCAAAATGCACCTCAAGGAAAGTGTTGCTATACTTTTAAATATTTAACATAGACTCTAAATGGAAATTAACATAGAAACTTGTAGTTTTGCACAATTAAGGGAATCTTTAAGTCTTGAAATGTACTGTACTTGTTGTGTTTGTGTTGTTGTATCTATCTGTGTCACACCCAGGCTCGGTTAGCCCACGTGGCAGCAGAAGCAGAGCTGAAGGTTCCCTATGCGGATGAGCTTCCCTCTCGGCAGGCCCAGCTCGCGAGGCTCCAAAACACAGAGGAGTTTGATGTTCTAATTGTAGGAGGAGGTGCCACTGGTGCAGGATGTGCCTTAGACGCTGTCACGCGCAGTGAGTGCTCTGTCTGCTTTACATCAATCTGCTGGGACCACCATGTGGTAAATGATTATAAACACTCACCCACAATTTCCACATACTCCGTCTGTGCAGCGCAGTGCACTGCGTAGCAGATGCGCTCCCATTCTAGTGGATAGCTTTATTTCATTAGCGCACGCTGCGCAGCTTCTCTGGAACATCCCAGAAGTGCCACGGCACTCCACCTCGCTTTGTTGGAGATACGCGCCGGGTCCGAGGAAAGGTGGATGAGGAGAAACTCATAGTTGAAGTGGAAAATCATAGTATTTTGTATTTTGACTATTGTTTTGGTCTGGCTCACACTTTATCAGTTGCTTTTTATCGCATGATTTTGCAGTTCCCATGTGAGCTTGCAGCTCTGCTACGCAGCGTGGTGCTCCAGAAACGCATCCAGTAGGCGAGGGTACACGCCGTTGGCCGCTCCAAATCCACAGCGCAGACAGAGTATGTGGAAATGCGGGTCATTTAGACCTATTAGTTATGCCCATGGGCAAATATATAATTTCTGCTACCTTCACTAATTCAATTCAATTTCAGTTCAATTTTATTTATAAAGCCCACTATCACAAATCACAATTTGCGTCAGAGGGCTTTACAGCATACAACATCCCTCTGTCCTATTGACCCTCAGAGCGGATAAGGAAAAACTCCCCCAAAAAACCCTTTAAAGGGGGAAAAAATGGCAGAAACCTCAGGAAGAGCAACTGAGGAGGGATCCGTCCTCCAGGATGGACAGACGTGCAATAGATGTCGTGCAGAACAGATCAGCTTATAAAAGCTAATAAAACCGGATTGGTGCTTGCAGCACAGGACAAAATAGTAGACACTACATCAAGTGGGCCACTTCAAAAAATGACTGAACCCAAATGAAAGGAGGCTGGAGCACTCGATAAAATTGCAGAGCTTTTAATAAGGTGCAAACAGACTGACGTTTCGATGCTACTGCATCTTCTTCAGTGTCAAACGTACAGAGACTAGTCCTTTGTCTAAAGCAATCAGAAGGTCATTTGTAATTTTAACTAGTGCTGTCTCAGTGCTATGATGCACTCTAAATCCTGACTGAAATCCCTCAAATAAATTATCATCATGGAGAAAATCACACAGCTGGTCTGCGACTACTTTTTCAAGGATTTTTGTAAGAAAGGGAAGATAAGATATTGGTCTATAGTTGGCTAACACCTCTGGATCCAGGGTGGGCTTTTTTAGGAGAGGTTTAATTACAGCTACCTTAAAGGACTGTGGTATGATAGCCTGTTAATAGAGATATTTTGATCATGTATAATAGTGCTGCACAATTTGATAAAAATATGCGATTGCGATTTGAGTGGACAGTATCACGATTTACAATTGCGATTACAATATAATACATAAATGGTATCATTAGTCTTCTTGCTTGATTCAGTGTTTCCCCTACATTATATTAGGGGGGCACTGACCTGACAAAGTTATTGTTACGGACAGTGTGTAAATGACCATCAACAGACTGAGCACAGTCAAACACGGTGCTCACACAGCAGTGCAGCACGGCACTGTACCTACAGCGGAGCAAGCCTGTGTTGTTCAGGTGTTGTCATGTAATTGACAAATTCCAGCAAATGAATAGCCCATAACACAACACAGCAGCATGTCAAGTGGGCCGAAACCGAGCAAAATTGCTCAATTTTTAATATGTTATTATATAGTTTGTTATGGAGTCCGTGATTTCCCCTTGACACTTACAGATGTATGCGTAACTGTGCTTGGATGTTGTTTTATGAGGCTCTGGCAGCTTTCAGTTGTCTCTTTGTCTTTAACGTTACACGGCTTGACTTACGCTTGTATGCATTCTTCCTACTATTCTCTATGCTGTCAGTGTTGATATAGACTGGTCGTGTTCCCGCGGGACACGGCGACTTTAACTTTTAAACTTTTACACAGCATGTCTTTCTGTTCAACGTCCCCGTACCTGAATCCAAAGTATTGCCATGTAATAGACGTTGCGTTTTTTTTCACCACCAACTCAGCCTGTTCATGGTCGTGCTCATGCTCTTCTTCAGTGTCTATGTTGGTCACTGCTGCAGGCCGGGTGGTCACCTGACTATATGTGCTGTACACACCAGGATAGCTTGTGGGCGTAATGTCAACAAGCTCCACACACTACAGCAGAGGCAGTCATGTTCACAGGCACACACGTTAACACTTATTTACATTAAATCGCAAATCACAGCCTTTTATATGTTATGTAATCGCACAGCCTGACATCGCGATTGCGATTGTGATTAGATAATTGTGCAGCACTAATAATTTGTAAGTGTTAACTAAAGGTAAGACTTCCTTAGCCTAGTTGAGATGGGTCTAAAAGACAAACTGATGACTTGGATGAAGAAATCATTAAGGGTAATGTGGGAGAAGCAATCTAAATATATATTAGCTCTTACAGCTGTGTTTGAGGTTAGGTAGGTCTCTGAGGACAAGAGGTCATGAATTTTCCCTCTAATAGTTAGAATTTTGTCATTAAAAAAGCTCATAAAATCATTACTGCTAAGGGCTAAAGGAATACAAGGGTCAGTAGAGGTGTGACTTTCTGTCAGCCTGGCTACAGTGCTAAAAAACCTGGCGTTGTTCTTATTTTCTTCTGTTAATGATGAGTAATAGTTTGCTCTGGCATTGCAGAGGGCCCTCCTATATGTTTTGAGACTGTCCTCCCAGACCAAACAAGATTCTTCCAGTTTGGTTAATCGGCAATTCCTTTCAAATTTTCGCGATATTTGCTTCGTTAGCTTATTTTTAAGATGTGCAACCAAGTCGAGTGTTGTTTGCAGCGAGCCTGCAGTGCTATCAACAAGATAATCAATCTGGTAGAGTTTAAAGTCAGTATGGGAAATCTCTGTTACAGAGGGATATAGTATTAAATTTAAAGTCGATGGAATCATTGCCTTGAATTTTGCGACAGCACTATCTGATAAACACATAATATAGTAACTGTTGCTGAGTGGCATGTAATCAAAAAAAAAGAAATCAATAGTTATAAAGTAGTGATCTGATAGAGAGGGAAAGACTAGTAAGTTTTCAATTTCAATTCCATACGTCAGGACTAGGATGTGGTTAAAACAGTGAGTGGGTTATGTACACTCTGACTGAAGCCAGTGGAGTCTAATAATCTGATAAACGTAGAAGGGAGGGAGTTATTATCAATGTCAACATGAATATTGAAATCACAGACAATAAAACTCTGAGAATTCAGATACAACTTTGTTTCAACAGCACTGTAGTTAAAGTGTGTTTATGTTTAGACACAAAAAAAACACCTCAAAACAATCGCTTTCCGTCCAATATTACAGCAGGGAACACAGCGATACCTCTGTAAATAACAACAGCTTTTCGTGCCGCTATCTCAGCAAGAAATGCAGTGATGTCTCAGGAAAAACAATTGTTTATCATCCTGGCCAGAAAGAGCAGCATGACTCAGTAGAAACAACCATTTTTCTTGCTACTATCCCTGCAAGAAATGCAACCATGGCTTTTGTTGCACTATTCCTGCTGGAAAAACAGCGACAAGTTCCTGCAAAACACCTAGATTTGGAGCCTAAAAAGCAGCTGGAAACACAGCAGTGACTTGCTAAATCCAAACTGTTGTGTTGCCAGTTTCTCTTGAAACATAGTCTGCAGTTTGGCAGGCGTCTTGCTGTCCACTATCCCCTTCACCTCCAGATAATGTTAGCTCATATATTAGACTACTTTAGAAACATCAATATGAAACATTCAAATTTAACATATTCATGTTTGCTGAACATGCACTGCTAAGATTTCCTCTGGCAACTGGGCTGACTTGTAGTCTAAAAGCATGCCATTTTTTTCTTATTTCTATTTATGGTGTTTTGAGGTAAAAGAAATAAAAAGAGCCACTTTTCTGTCAGTGAAACTAAATGTAATCATCAGTCTCTACTGCAGCATTTTCCCAACATATAGTACTCTACACGTATATTTATTTATCCTTTGTCTTTTCTTCCCAGACCTCAAGACTGCTATGGTAGAGAGAAGCGATTTCTCTTCAGGTACAAGCAGTCGAGTACCAAGCTAATCCATGGTGGGGTGCGATACCTCCAAAAGGCCATCATGCAGTTAGACTATGAACAGGTTCTCCTTCATCCTCTTATATTTTATTTTCATGTTGATTTGTTGCCTTTTTTTGTCATTAACTTCCTCTTTCTTTTACCTTAACAGTACATGATGGTGAAAGAGGCCCTGCACGAGCGAGCCAACCTCCTGGAGATTGCACCTCATCTATCTGCGCCGCTACCCATCATGCTTCCTGTTTACAAGTGAGTGTCAGGATTCTTACATGACAAAAAATGCATAAGACATCTAGTAATTAATATCAGCATCTAAATGTTTGCTGTGGCATATGATGATGTAAAATGTAGTTCCCATCTAACTTTAATCACTATGCTAATGTCCAAGATGGTGGCAGTTGCCTTACTACTGGGCAGGCATCAAGATGTACGACCTGGTGGCTGGGATTGAGAATCTGAAGAGCAGCTATGTCCTCAGTAAGACCAAGGCTTTGGAGCTTTTCCCCATGCTGAAAAAGGACAAGCTGGTTGGGGCCATCGTCTACTATGACGGTGAGTCGGAACTCAGCAGTACTTCGTCTCAGGCCTGCAGAGACTTTATGTATTATATTTTCACATCGACACTGGTGTTTGTGGACAGTAACCTAAAAACATGCTCTGTTTGTTGATTCATTTCTCAGGTTTTTATTTTCTGTAAACACGAACAAAGCAGCTGACTCAGTCTTGTTGCTTTTGCCCTTTTACAGTTTTTCTTGTTCTTTTCCAGTGGTGATAAATTGGATCAGTTAGCTGATGAAAAATAGTATGAAATAACACCATAATTTAGGTACAGCTGGTTCTTCTGTGTCAGGCTCAGGGTCACTCAAATGGGTCACAAGACTGTCGTAGGAATGGTAAACTGCCCTGTATTTCCCATATCCTTTGAAATACATGATCAATCACCATTTTAGGCCTAAAAAATGTGATTATATGACACAATTTGAGAAGGAAAATTCAGTTTGGTTGAGCTAGTCATGTCTTTTTAGCACTGACATAGACGTTGCTTTGTTTTAACCTTTAGGGCCTGTTTGACTTTTCCTCTCAGAGTCGTAAATCAGTCAATCTAAACACACAGAAATGATACACACATTTTAATTCAGTGTTACTTTCCAAGAGTATCAATCTGTCTGATGGATTAACTCCATAAATCCACTCCTAAATGTCAGATCTTCCCCATGTTCCTAGGTTTTCTTTAGTGTCAAAGTAATCCAGTGATTGTCTGTACATCAGCAGTAAAATTTGAAACAGAAACTACTAATGGCTAATCCAGCACACTTTAAAAAGGTGCCAGAATATAAATGGCTAAAAAAACAATGTGCCCATGTTATATCTGTGAATCTGTGGAAACATTATACTCACTGCTGGCTTTCCTGAAATCACTTTGTGTGCTGTAGTTCCAAATCATGATTACCCTTCAAATATAAATCATAAAAAAAGTAATGATATAAGTGACAAAAACATTTATGTTGGCTTACATTTTTATGTCTCAGCATCCGCGACAGCCACAGCAGTTGTCAGTCCATTGGTCTGTCTGCTAATACTCAGGAACGAGATATCTCAACAAGATCTTGAGGAAATTTCTATAAATTTGGCACAAGCGTCCACTTGGACTTGGACAATAACCTGATTAGAATTTGTAGTCATAGGTCAAAGCGAAACATGTTTTTGGCCATAACTTCATATGAATTATGACAGAATTATGAGAGAATTTCATACAAATGTCTCAAAGTGAATGATGACATTTTATATCCAAAAGGTCAAAGTTTAACTTTACTGTGACATCATAATTTTCGGCAAAAACAATTTTCTGGCCATGACTCAACATCATATCTACAAAAAGGGAGATATTTGGTCAGATATTTAATTGGGGACTCTAGTCTTGGGTTTCCATCTTGAAACTGTGCTGGGTTGAAGATGTGTGTGAAGCATCCACGTTTTAGAATTTGTAGCTTCTTTGCAGCAGCATCCATATTTAAAGCATTGTTTACTGTCTTTGCTACATATAAGTCTGGACAGACATGGAAATATACTGTGACTTCACTGGTTGGTGGGGGCATACAACTGTGGGTTTAACAATTCTAAGCTCTAACCCTAACCCTAATGACAATTTTGTCACAAAAAACAACAAAAAAACAACAGCATTCTGAGTTAAAAAAGATACTGCATAGGTGCTTAAGGTTTACAGCAACTCTGCCAAAGAAATGAAAACTGTGCAAAAAAAGGATTCAAAGATTATATTATTGATTTATGACATATTCATAAAAATCATTTCCTGTTTTATGAAACCAGTACCCAGTTTATTAAAGCTTTTAGTGTAGTCAACTCTGACGTTCAGTCTCACTTACAACTGCAGCATCAACACCAATGAGCACTTAGACCAGAAAACAATGCAATATTTAAAAAAAAGGAACAAAAATTAACTTGTTTAAGGAAATTCTGCCTCTGAATGGATTGTAATATTAAGGAAATAGTGTATAATTTGTATGATTAAGCCAAACAGTAGATGAAAAAAGGCCTCAGATGTAAATCTTTCCCTGTGGCCTTCATCTCTACTGGTGCCAAACAAAAAGTGTTGACACGCTGGTCAGATGCCCTCACTTCCCCTGTGGCAGTGAAGGCATTTTGAAGAACATTTTGAGTATTGGCTTGTCATTTCTGATGACAACAGGCTGCTAGTCTTTATTTTTTAAATTTCCGATGCCGCTTAAAGAGGCTTTTAACGTCTCTTATTTATGGTATTCAACAGTAAGACACAAAGATACCCTTCAAAATCGGTGTCATTGTAGCAAAAAAATACATATGCTGCTTTTTAAAGATTGTAACAAAATGAACCATGGAAATGTGGCTTTTGCTGATTTTATGAAAGAAAAAAAAATCGACCAAATTCCATGTTTTGGAAATATAAAATATAAGAGGCCAGATATGACTGGATTGACTGCAGGCTGGAAAAAGGGAAGAGCATTTTCTTGGTGCAAAGCAGCATATGTTTGATTTCCACCCCCAACCCCCGCCCGCCGCCATCATCTGCTCTGAGGGGGGACAGGGCTGAGATGGTGATGGTGGAGGGGTGGGGTGTCTTTTCTCCAATTATGCCGTCTGGAACAATCACGCCGGTGACATTTCGAAATCTGACCTTCTCTCCCGGCGGTGTAGAGCACAGAGGAACGTCGTAGACGGTCAGACCGGCTGAGCAACAGCTATTTCCTCCGCTGTCTTGGTTACTGCAGCTCCTGCTGCCACCAACTAAAGCAGAAGCTTTTTTATTCTGCAGCAAATGTGTAGGCCTAATGCTCCTGTTTTCATTTGGCTGGGTGGTATATTTGTTTAAATGGCCTGAATGCTCTGGAAAATTAAACTACAGTGTGTTAATGCTGCTATAGGTACAACAGACATGCTCTTCTTACAGGGACCGGTACTGTGAGTGTTCACTGGTGAAAATTTTGATATTGCAACCCATTTTTGTTAAAAACCAGACATAAAAGATCATTTAGTCTTGAAATTTGAAACATTTTCTTGTAAGTGAATCTCTGTTTCTACAATAAAATGAGCTGTAGAGACAAAGAATAAAAAAGAAATTACATTTTTGTATGTATAATAACAGGATAAAATGGCTAATGAGCCTCTGTTTTGACATGTTTTGACAGTAGCAGTTGTTGGTATGGTGACTCGCATTAGCAGTGGTAACCTGTGCACTGGGGAATACACTGGAAACAGTCAGTGATGATACAAAGAGAAACAGGGGAGCCATCAAATGCAGAAACATGAGTAAAAGTATGCTAACATAATACTAAACAATAATGAGCTACTTACGCTGTTTATAAAGAGTACTGAACATGTGATCTTCTCACGTAATGACATATTTAAAAGACCAACAATATTTGCAAGGGTAGTACACAATTATCATAATCAGTTTCAATGACCTGTAAATTTCCAGTAGGATTCCTGGAAGATTTCTAGAAAATTTCAAAGGGCAGTTCAGATCAGGAATATGAGATTTTTTATTTTTTTTATTTGCAAAATTTCAATTTTGAAAGTATAACTTTTAATAGTGAACTTATTTTAAATTTCCAGTTAATTTCCCAGAATTTTTCTGTAACCCTTGTTAACGATGTCCTGTAAATGTTTCAGCAAATTTTCTGGGAAGTTTATCTGGAAATTCCCAGTACATTTCCTGGAATTTCCCTAAAAGATATCCTAAGAGAAGTTTAGCTTGGAAATTTAGGAATTTTTGAGCAGTTTCAGTTAAAAAAGTGTGTCTTTTAATAGTGAACGTATTTTGGGGGAAAATACACATAAAAAATAAGTCTGATGTTCTTATGCTTTGGTTGTGGTTTGCCCATTTAATTGAATTGCACTAAATAATCAAGTGATTAAGCATCAATATCAAATGAAAATGTACAACATACAAAAATAAATGTCTTACAAGTTAGGTTTGCATTAAACAAACCTTTGTACATTGTAGTCATCCAGAAGTGCGCAATGGTTTTATTGAAGTAATTTAGTAAAATCCAGGCTGGATTATGAGTTTGATATAATTTCATCATTACTGGGACATCTTGATGTACATATTTTGTTGCAGGTACATTGCCAGCTAGTCAGCCTCCTGTAGCTTGCATTTTGTCACTGCCAGTTTTCACACCAAAAGCCTTAAATGTCAAGTAAATACAGTACACATAAAATAGTGTGTAATTACTTCCTGTGTGAATCAGTTTGGGTAAATCTTCCTGTACCCCTCCATCTTTCTCCCTCTCTGTCTCCTTCAGGGCAGCACAATGACGCACGCATGAACCTGGCCATCACCCTCACTTCCGCCCGCTATGGTGCCACCGTTGCCAACTACACCGAGGTGGTCTGCCTGCTGAAGAAAAAGGACCCAGAGACCAACAAGGAGAAGATTTGTGGCGCCCGCTGCAGGGACGTCCTCACAGGTGAGGCATCCAGGGGTTGACTGCCCTTCAGAGGCTGTAGCAGGCATAGTTTTGAAGCAAGTGAAGATACTGATGTCATATGAAACTAAATCACCTAATGCATCCATTGGTACCAACCATGTCATGCTAGCTTGTAGGGAAATGGGCTAAATAACGCTCCAAATGTAGGCTAAATTTGATTTTTTTTTTATGGGTACCCACAAGTCTCCCCTTTACAGACATGCTCCCTAAGTACAAATGTGTTGTTTCTGCCTGTTATATTTGAATATTTTCTACAGTAAGCCCAATTGTATTTATATGTGATGAGGTTAGTCCCCACAGTAGCCATTTTGTTGTGGTAAGACCATGTTTTTTTTCCCAACAGATCTCACTGTATTACGTGACTTATTGTGGTGTCAAGGATAATCACAGCTTCATGAAACTTTAGAACCACAATCTAGAGAGCCCGGGCATACAGAGGACGCAAGGCTTTCTTATGTAGATTGAATATGAGGGGTTTTCTTAGTAGTTTCCAGAAAACAAGTGCTCTCCATCCAATTGCTGAAAAACACGACATTTTTACAGAAATCTCCAAATGTCAAACGTTTTTCATACTAAATAACAACATGGATTTTTCTGTGGTGTTCCAAGCCGATGGTTGGCCATCAGTCAGTGTTCAACCATTGGTGAGTGGATGTTTCCCTGGTCTTTGCAGTGCTTCCTGTACTGTCGGCCCCCATGAGCTTTTTTGTCCCCCAATTCAGTATTTTGAATCGTTGTCAGAGAAGGCGGAGTCCGCTGGTGAATGAAATCACTCTGATTGGCAGTTCAGCTCAGTCTGTAAGAAGAGAAACAAAAGTAAGGAAAGTAAACAAACAACTTAAGTCAAGAGGGAGTGAGACCAAAACAATGTTGTTATATAAAGCGAGATTGTTTTTCTTTATCCATTGAGCTTTTAAGCAGAAACGTTTTGTGATGGTTTATGTTAATGTTCATTGGTGCACGGTAAATTTGCTTTGTTCATTCAATGTTGGATTGGATTGTGAACTACCATCGAGACAATTTTCTGGTTCCCCTTTTTAAATGATGAATACAGACTATCACCGCCTGCTGCTATAAAGAGTTATTCCCTCTTACACAGGAGCAGAATGCATGTTACTCGTGCAACTTTTTGGCTGAGACACAGTCAGCAGTCAGTCAGGTTTGAAGATGCACCTAACCAAACACAGTGTTTATTACATATTTATGGCTAGAAGAATATGACACAATGCTGAGCTGCATCTTAAATTATTCATTGGGTTCTCAGCTTTCAGATGATGTATACCACTTCTGTGTGACATATACAGCTGATGTCTTATGTCCCTTATAAGATCCCCTGTCCCCAACTAAAAAAACACGAAATGGCTCTAAATTATGTGAAAGGTGTGCACATTCTACTTTTTACAATAATACATACTTTTGTGTAAGATACATTCAAGTTTAAGTCATGCCTGTTACTTTTACACTCTTTTCTTACATGAATAAAAAACAGAAGCTATTGAATTTTCTTTGTCTTTTGAATGCCATGGGTATATTCTCCTCACAGGAAAGGAATTTGATGTGAAGGCCAAGTGTGTGATCAACGCCACCGGACCGTTCACAGACTCACTAAGGAAGATGGACAACCAGGAAACCCAAAACATCTGCCAACCCAGCGCTGGTGTTCACATCGTCATCCCTGGTTACTACAGGTGTGACATATCACACTCTCAGTATATCCTTTAAGATGATTTTTATTTCAGTTGTGGAGATGTTTGATGTTTTTTTGGTATTTCAGATGCTTAAACTCGTACATATTTAATTCTCAGTGTTTTCCTCATTCTTATGTGTAAATACTAAACTATTATCTGACCTATACTTACATGCGTAGGACAATCTTCTTTGGTTAAGATACAGCGGAGCAATAGAGTGGTTTTGTTGAAGTCGGGGGTTTTAAAGTTCAGCGAAGCTTATTGAGTGAAACCCGAGGGAGCGCGAGCCCTTTGAACAGCGCCAGAAATGCCAACCACCTAATTCTCCTCCTCCTGCCGCTATCTGCGCCCTCCCCTCCTCCTCTTTCTCCCCGATATCTGTGTTTTTCCATTTGTGTGCTCTTCAATTTGTCCCTCTCTTCTTCTTACTCCCACATATTTTTACCTTTTCTTTTCTCTCTCTTTTCCTCTAAACACTTAAACTTTTCCACAAACTTGAGACAGTAAAGGTATCAAATTTGATGTAATACAATGCTCTTACTTAAGCGACCTCGCACGATAGTAATATAGTTTCCTATATTTTCTGTCCCACAGTCCTGACAACATGGGTCTGCTTGACCCGGCGACAAGTGACGGACGTGTCATCTTCTTCCTGCCCTGGGAAAAGATGACCATCGCTGGGACAACCGACTCACCCACCAGCGTGACAGCCCACCCAATCCCAAGGGAGGAGGACATCAACTTCATCCTGAGGGAGGTCCGCAACTACCTCAGTCCTGACGTAGAAGGTATGGGTAGTCTGCAGGGAGTCTTTTCTTGTCAATTCTGAGGAGCATACAGTCATGTTTTGGGTTTTTATGCCAATGCAGAATATGTTTTCGGGTTGTCTGTCCATCCATCTCTTTGATGTTTGGTGGTCAAAGGTGACCTCACAAGAAAGTTTTTGGCCATGACTCAAGAATTCATACGCTAATTTTCACACAAATGTATAATAGGAGGTAGCACAGTGGTGCAGTGGTTTGCATTGTCACTTCACAGCAAGAGGGTTCCTACGTGGGTTTTCTCCAGGTACTCTGGCTTCCTCCACAGTCCAAAGACATGCAGGTTGGGCTAAATGGTGACGCTAAATTGTCCTTAGGTGTGAATGTGTGTTTGAATGGTTGACTGTCTCTATGTATCAGCCCTGGGTAGGGAACATAAATTAGGCATCACACAGAGGCACCAATTATGTTAGGAACATAAATTTGGCGTTACACGGGAGTACCTATTATGTTGGGAACAACAATATCAGGCCTCACCAAGGGGACACCATTAATGTTGTAAATTGGCTATCTGAAATAATTGATAATTATTAACAATAATTAATAATTATGTTAAACAATATGACTCAATTAACATTAAATCACCTCGTGGGACACCATTCCCGGAAAGGGAAAATGATAGCTAGTTTTATCCACTGTGCGAGAGGCTCTGTATAAAGTGCAAAAACCAATGGTGAAATTTGGCACCCCTTCCTCGATCCACATTCTAATATGATTGTATCTGAGAGGTTTCCGTTTATTTTTTATCCAGGCTGATAGCTTACTGTATAATGTACGAATGTCCTTAACAAAATTTTCGTGCCTGCCAAACCTCTGGAGGACCATATATAAGAAAGGCCAGCTCACTGAATCAAAGGGCTTCACGGCATCTTGACTGACCAAGGAGGCTTCAAGACTGCTCTGCTGAATATGGTCTATGTGTAATGTTCACCTGATATTATCATGAGTTTGTCTTTGTGGGGACAAAGCCAGTCTGGTCATTATGTATAAGCTGGGGAAGGATATTTTTCAATCTTTTAGCAAGGATGGCAGTGTATAATTTATAATCAACATTCAACACAGAAATTGGCCTATATGATCCACATTCTAATTTGTCTTTTCCTACTGATATTAAGGGATAACCGAGATCACTGCCTCACTCCATGATGGGGGTTCAGTGGCGTAGTTACCAGCTCAGTGGCCTAGTGGTAGAGTGTCCGCCCTGAGACTGGGAGGCCGTGGGTTCGATCCCTGGCCGGGTCATACCAAAGACTATAAAAATGGGACCCATTGCCTCCCTGCCTGGCACTCAGCATCAGGGGTTGGAATTGGGGGGTTAGATCACCACATGATTCCCGAGCGCGGCACCGCTGCTGCTCACCGCTCCCTCAGGGGATGGGTCAAATGTGGAGAACAAATTTCACACACCCAGGTGTGTGACAATCAGTGGAACTTTACCTTTACCTTTTAGAATCAATTAAGGCTGTATTGCACACTTTAAGAGGGCTTGGCATAAACTCAAAAGTATTAGACCACTCGGCTGGAAAGCTGTCTGGGCCGGGTGATTTGTTCGCTTTAAGCCTAGAGATGGCACTCTTAAGCCCTTTCTCAGGTACCATAGCTGTTAATTTTCAATTTTTTCTCTTCTTTTATGACAGGTAAGTTGGGATAATTGTATAAACAAGAAAAAGCCAGCAACACTCGGTGTTCTTCGTTGGCAACTTTTAATACCTCACTGGTACAGACGGTTAAACACACAGACCGGTTTCGACAAGTGTCTTCCTCAGTGTGTGAAAAGACAGAAACGCAGGGTGAGACATGCAGAAATAACCTCCACTCCTAATCGCACAGCTACATGGCATTAGGTAATCACCAGAGCATCAAGCAGAATCCTGGTAATCATAGACAAACATCTCATAGAAGAGAAAAAAGTACAAAAAAGTAGGTATTAACTGGACCAATATCAAGAAAACACACCAATAATATGAAGTGCCTAAGAGTAATATATACTTTCTGAGTACACCCAAAAAAATAAATAAATATATACAAAATACTACTCAGCAGCAAATGGTACAGTAAAAAATATATAAAGTGCCACAGGTTCAAGCAGTAGAACATTATAATCAAAGGAGCTAAAGTCACTCAGCACAGTAAAAGGACATAAAGTGCTGATATCACAATAACCCCTCCTATATGTAACAAGGCATACATTCAAGTACAGCACACAAATGTGGCAGAATAAGGCATAGAATAGAACAAATGTAAATATGTCTTAATACATCTTAAACCCTATCAGGCATATTGACAGGGCAAACGTTATGAAAAACAGTGATAAACAACACTATAAAATTTTATTTTTTTTTACAAAAAACAGCTTGAGAAGTTCCTCATTCATACCCCTCAGGTATTCAATTTGCAGCGTGTGGATCCAGAGGCTTCACATTGTAGCAGCCTTCTCTCTCTATCCCCCCCCCCTCTTCATAGGTCTCACTTCCTCAATGCCCTGAAATCTTAAGGAGCACACATCGTGGCCAGCAGTGTTAAAGTGTCTTGCCACAGATGATTTCTCATCTCTATTCCTGATGCTGCTCTTGTGTTCTGAGACACGAATCTCCAGTTCTCTCTTAGTCTTGCCAACATAGCATAACCCACATGGGCATTTTAGAAGATAGACAACAAATTTGGTTTTACATGAGATCCTACTCTTAATTGGGTATTTACATCCTGAATGGGGATGAGAGAAACTGTCACCTTTAATCATGGCATTACAGTGAACACAACTTCGACTTGGATGATTACCCTGAGGTAGAGAGGATAAAAAGTGCTGAGGACGTACAAAATAATCTGCTCTGACTAGTTGGTCTCTTAAATTTGGAGCATGTTTGTGTGCAAAAACTGGAGGCTCTTTAAATAAATGACCAACTTGTGGATCACCAGATAGAATATACCAGTGCTGCCTCACGCTATTCTTTATATCAGCCGAGATGTCAGAGAAGGTGGTAGCACAAACCAGACCTAGAGTTTTTGAAGGACGAGTTTTGGAGGTCAATAAAGATGTCCTGTCAATTTGTCTCACCCTGAGCATACACTCATTAAGAGCCCTTTCATCATAACCTTTAGTTAAAAAACGATCACACAGGTCCTTGGCTTGTTTATCAAAAGAGGCATCAGTGCTACAAATTCTTCTGACCCTTAAGAGCTGACTAAAAGGGAGACCTTTTCTAAGGGCAGGTGGATGGAAGCAGGTGTAATCAAGGTAGGTGTTTGTATCAGTCTTTTTCCTATAGATGCTAGTGCTCAGTAGCTCATTTTTAGCAACCATGACATCAAGAAAAGGAATAGACTCATTGTTAAATTCAAGAGAAAACTTAATGGATGGCATCCTTGTGTTAATGTAACTTCTAAACTCTTCAAGTTGAGATGTAGTACCCAAAAAAATAAAGAAAATATCATCAATATAACAATACCAACACTTCAGAAGGTGGAGAAAAGGATTATTATTGTACACAAATTCCTCCTCAAAACTCCCCATGAAAAGATGACTGTAATTAGGCGAACACGCCGACCCCATAGCTACGCCATGGCACTGCAAATAGTAGGCGTCTTCAAACTTAAAGTAATTTCTGTTCAGGATGAGTTCAGCCATGTTGACCAAAATATCAGTGGGAGGAATCTTAGTCTCTCTCTGGTCCAAAGAATGTCTGAGTGCTTCTAAGCCTTCAGCATGTGGTACGTTAGTGTACAAGCTTGTGACGTCCATGGTACATAAAAAGTCTTCCTTTTGTAGATTTTGCAAAGACCCAACTTTGTTAAGGAAATCTGTAGTGTCTTTAACAAATGAAGGCAGGTGAAAAACAAGATCCTTTATATGTAGGTCGATGTATTTGGATATAGGTTCAGTCAGGGATTGTGTACCAGCTACAATAGGACGTCCAGGTACAGGCTCAACACAACTCTTGTGAATTTTTGGGAGACTATAAAACACAGGACACACTGGATAATTCTGATACAAAAAATTGAATTCATCTTGTGAAACAAACCCATCCTCCATAGATTTCTTAAAAAACAAATGCACCTCTTCTTTGAATTTTAAAGTGGGGTCACATGACAACGGTATATAAAATGACCTGTCACTGAGCTGTCTCAACACTTCATTTCTGTATGTGCATTTATTTTGAATTACAATAACCTCACCCTTATCAGCCTTACAGATAATAATGTCAGAGTCATTAGAGAGGTTGAATAAAGCTTGTCTCTCAAATGGGCTACCATTAGAGTGCATTTTATTCACATTACTGGATGTTAAAGCGTTCACCTCTTGTACAATAATTCTGCAAAAAGTGGCCACAGCAGGGTTCAGCACAGGAGGGACAAAGGTGCTTTTAGATCTCAGTCTGATGTTCACATTGGAATCAGGTAGAGCAGGGCTTAGACCAGTGGGGACAGTCTGGACAGGAGTGTCAACAACAGTCTGTGGGGGAGGTGTTACATGAGAAGGTCCTTTGTCAAAAAAAGCTCTCAATTTTATAGACCTGAAGAATTTAAACATTTCAACTCTCGTTTTGAATGAATCAGCTTTTCTAAAAGAGACAAAAGATAGACCTTCAGATAGGATAGAAGTCTCCTCATCAGTCAGGGGCCTGCTAGACAGATTGATCACCGTTGTGCTGCTGTCTGGGATGTGGTGCCTCTGGCTGGAGCGGTGTCGTCTCCCGCCCCTCCTGGTCCGCCGCCTCAAGTCACTCTCCTCTTATGGTGTCGTTCCCCGGGTCCCCATAAAAAACGCCGCATCTGGCTGTTGGTCGAAGATGCATCACTACTGGTTCCTCCAGATGATGGCAACCCCGGGTCCCTCGGACCTCTGTGCTGGTGTCTGACAGGAATGGTTTGGCCGTCTGACGTCATCCATGAGTATACTCGGCCATTTTTGTAGTCCATGATGTCTCTGTGGTACTTCTTAACCTTCATCTCAGTCAGCTTTTTCTCATAAGAGTCTCTCAAATCAGTACATCATTTAGCACCTCCTGCACTTGGAGCGACTTGAGTTTGGTTTTCATTTCTTCTCGCATAACATCAATCTCAGCATGGATCTTAGCACGTTCACTGTCAGCATTTTTAATCAGCAGTAACATGAGATCGACGGAACATTTATTGAGAATTTCACACCACTTGGAACAAAACTCACTGTCGCCTCGGCCCAGGGCAGGTTCTTTGTTAATGCAAAGTCCTCTTGGGACCCTGTTGCACCAGTAATGGCCCAATGTGGAGCCATGAAGATGAGTGCGTACTTCTCTCTGAAATAGATTCTCATAACGTTGTGTGAATGATGTCACAGTGTCGACGTCAAGACTGGAGATAGATAATGAGTCCTCTGGGAAGAGACTCAAGGTGTCTTCCGAGTTAGTATCTGAAAAGGCGAGTGTAGATGCTCTTATTTCTGTGAGCGTGTCGATATCCTTGTAGGACGACATCTAATCCAGTGAGGGAGGTGCTGCGTTCAGGAGCAGTAAAACAAAGAAGAAAAACAACACGCACTCTCAAAAAAGAAGAAAAAAGTCTGGAGGTGCTCGGCAACAGAACAACAGTATAAACAAGAAAAAGCCAGCAACACTCGGTGTCCTTCGTTGGCAACTTTTAATACCTCACTGGTACAGACGGTTAAACACACAGACCGGTACAGACTGGTAAAGATATAATTCTGCTCCTGATGACTGCTATTAAGGTATCCCATACTATAGCTGAATCAACCTCCTTCTCATAATTTTCTTCGAGAAATGTTTTTATTTCTTTTCTTATCTTAGTCTTAAATTGTGGGTTGTTTAAGATATTTGTATTTAGCCTCCACAATTTTCTTCCCCAGTTGCCGTTAATATGTACAGTGCAAAAGACAGGTGCATGGTCAGATAAAACAATAGATCCAATATCACATACCGAAATCTGTGGCGCTCTTTCTTTAACACAAAGAAATAATCTATTCTTAAATATGTATTATTGGGGGGATGAATAAAAAATATAATCACGACCAGAAGTGTAAAAGTCTCTTCAGAGCTCTGTCATTAAAACATTCATTTTCCAATGCAGTGGTGTAACAGTTTAATTTTTTTGATGAGTCTAATTTTGGATCAAGACGGATATTCCAATCTCCCCCACATATGAGTTCCTGTGTTCCCTATCATAAAATCAAACTTTTTTCTATAAAAGGCTAATCACTTCCAGGAGGAGCATAAATGTTGCATATTGTTACAACAATGCCATCTATTTTCCTGAAACTATTATATATCTTCCCTCCTTGTCTGTTGTCTCTGAAAGTTCAAATGATACTTTCTGTGACAAAATTGTTATGCCTCTTCTCCGGCCTGGTTTATACAATGAATAATATATCCTTGAAATCCCCATTCTCTGAAGTTGTTTGTGTTTAAGTTTAAGTTTATTTACTTTATTAATCCCCCTGAGGGGAAATTCATTGTTTTCACTCTTGCTTGTCAATTACACACAGGTCCGAAAGACACACACATGCACAAACAGGACCTATACATGCACAAAGTGGAGAGATGTCAGAGTGAGGGGGCTGCCCTTGGTCAGGCACCCCAAGCGGTCCGGTGCCTGGAGTGGTGCCAGTTCACCTGGGCACTGCCACCACTCCAGCCACCAGTCCACACACCATATTTGGTCCGGACAGGGACTCAAACAGGCGACCCTCCGGTTCCCAACCCAAGTCCCTATGGACTGATGGAGTAAGGTGTGTCTCTTGCAAGAACACAATTTTCCCTTTTCAATTTTGACAGTATTTGGATTCTTTTTGCTGGGTTTGAGATCCCTTTAACACTGAAAGAGGTAACTAAGTGCTTGCTTATTCATAAGCAGATCATGGCCAAACCGGTTTAGAACAATTTCCAAGGCAGAGGCTCGTTTCAAAAGAGCCTTTTGAGTCTTCGTAAGGTCATGGTCCTTGGAAGGGAAAACCCCACGTTGCATCAGTGGTCGGGCCCTAAAATGTGGTTGTGTATGGGCGTAAGTCCAAATAAAAATAAGATAAAACAAATCTGTGGATAACTTGCCAATTAACAAGTCCCAACTCATTTAACTGGATGGACATTATACCTGTAGGAAACCTACGTACCAGTGTATGAGAGCTCCATGTTGGTCTTTAAGATAAGAAAAAAAAGAAGAGGTGAGTCACTCAGGAATCTAGGGCTGACCCAAAAAATTCGAAGCTTCAAAGCTTCGTTCGATGGCACGGGATTCGATTGTCAAAAAAAAAATTCGAAGCTTCGACGCTTTTTTTTTTTTTTTTTTTTTTCCATTTTTTGGGGAGGCCTTAAACGCAACACTAACACCGTCAATGAGCCACAGCGCACTCAGAGCCGCTCTGAGTCTGGTGTCAGAGACACTTCTGATGCGCATCTGTGTGATTGTGTTGCAGTGTGCGCCGAGAGTTTTAATTTAAGGTGCTCACAGACTCGGCGCACTATAAGCGGAGCGTTGAGCGCACTTCCGCATTGTAGTTTCCAATAAAAATGTCTGTGAAACACTACATTACCCCCAGTTCTTGCACGGTTCTGTCATGGCGATGTGAAAATACATGTCGAGCAGTCTTTTGAGTGACATTGGTGCGTGGAGCGGAGTCCATGCGCACAGGGCTTGCGGACGTCCGTCCGTGCGGACCTCTGCGGAGTCAGCACCTTGGAAGGGTAATCATGGTCAACATAAAAGTGCACTTTATCACAGAACACCTCTTTTTTCTGCCGTGCTTTCCCGAGGACCTCTTCCTTCGTCCGGTAACTCCCAAACTTGACCATTGTAGACTGGGGCTTTGCTTGCTTCTTCCCTCGTCCGGTAACTCCTGAACTTGACCATTATAGACCAGGGCTTTGCTTGCAGGCTGCACGGCTTTGGTGCAAGTGCTCGGTGTGCTCGCTCAAGTCCAAGCTCCTTTTCACAAGGGAGGTCGAGCGTGGTTTGGAACAAGTTACCCAGAAATCCAACCATGTCGGTGCCCTCTTTTTCCTCAGGTATTCCGTAAATCCTTAACTTTTCTCTTCACGCTTGAACCTCCTGATCTTAGCCTGGCATCCAGATTAGTGTGGCGCTGCATTAGCTGCTTGATTAAGGTTGATGCTGCTTGAAGCACAGTCTCCGTCTCATCAATTCTCCCCTCTGTTCGTCCAGTCTTTCGTTTGCTCTCCTCAGCTCTCGCTTGTTATCTGAGAGTTGTACTCTGCTATCTCCTCTAAACTCCCAAAGTTCATTGAGAATGTTCTGCAGACTAGTTTCGGGGCCTTCCTCATCTTGTAGGTTGTGGTTTGGAGAGCTGCTTTGGCTAATATTTCCTTGCCTCTGTTCATGATAGTTTTGCATCATGTTTATGGTTGTCCTACTTCTGGTAGTAACCCCTCTGTCCATTATTAAGCAGAATATACACTTTGTAAGCAAACTCTCTGGCCAATTTATAAGGTACACCTTGCTTGTAGCTGGTTGGGCCCCCATTTGCCTTCAGAACTGCCTTAATTCCTCATGGCTTTTCGTCATCTTTAACCAGTCTGGCCATTCTTCTCTGACTGCTGGCATCAACAAGGCATTTTCACCCAGAGAACTGCTGCTCACTGGGTATTTCCTCTTTTTCGGACCAGCCTCTGTAAACCCGAGAGATGCTTGTGTGTGTGAAAATCCCAGTAGATCAGCAGTTTCTGAAATACTCTGACCAGCCCGTCTGGCACCAACAACCATACCACATTCAAAGTCACTTAAATCACCTTTCTTCCCCTTTTCTTATGCTCGGTTTGAACTTCAGGGGGTCGTCTTCACCATGTTTACATGCTTAAATGCACTGAGTTGCTGCCACATGATTGACTGATGAGTTATTTGCCTTGACGAGCAGTTGAACAGGTGTACCTAATAAAGTGGCCGGTGAGTGTATATATCTTACTATATAATGATGAAAACTCCGTCTGTGGGTGTGTCTGTTCCATGTTTTTCTCCTCACTGACTTGGTCAATCCATGTGAAATTTGGCACAGTGGTAGAGGGTCATGGGAGGATGCGAATGAAGCTATATTACATCAATTGGCCAGAGGGGGGCACTATAGCAAACGATTGAAATGGAAAACTTTGAATGGGCATATCTCATGCACCGTATGTCATAGAGACATGAAACTTTGCACAGATATGTCTCTCCTCATGAAGAACAAATTTGCCTCAAGAACCCATAACTTCCGGTTATATAGATTTTCCACCATTTTGAATTTTTTAAAAAACACTTAAAATCTATCTCTTCCTAGGAAGTTTGACTGATCTGCATGAAACTCGGTGAACATAATCTAGGGACCAATATCTAAAGTTCCCTCTTTGCAAAAGTTGGAAAACTTACTAAAACTGAGCTTCTATAAGGCAATGAATATTGTGGAGGGCGTGGCTCATCACATAAAGGTGTATAACATCTCAAGGGTTTCACCCATCACCACGCAACTTTGTAGGTATATGACCACACATAATCTGAGGGGACCCCTCCATTATTGACCCCATCAAACAAAATAGGGGCACTAGAGAGCTAATTTCTTATCTAGGCCTAACCGCCATATCGATTTTTTTTACTAAACTTGGTTGATATGTAGAACAGGATGCCTCAAGGTGACTGGAGAAATTTCAATCAATCAATCAATTTTATTTATAAAGCCCACTATCACAAATCACAATTTGCCTAACAGAGCTTTACAGCATACGACATCCCTCTGTCTGTCCCTTGCAGCGGATGAGGAAAACTCCCCAACAGAAAAATGCTTAAAAATGGCTAAAATGTGACCAATCCCTCTGGCTCCCCCTGTGGCTGAATGTTTTTTTTTTTTGTTTGTTTGTTTGTTTTTTTTGTTTCAAATTTTTGGTATGACTGAGTCATGGTATGGTATGCTGTACATAATCACGGAAACTGTCAGTGTGTCATACTGTCAGTCATTCTACCAGTGCGCCCTACTTTTAAGTCAATACACTTTAACTATCTGCCTTTCAACGTGCTACCTCAGCTACTAATGTACAGTTTTAGCCCACTAACTATCCCACTATTGGCAATGGTACTACTGTACTTTCAATAAAACAATTGTACTATCAAATTCACAAAAACTGTCTGAATACATTGCTCTTCTTAATGGGTTCAGTTAACTATTTAATCTGCATGACCTGTATCCCAAACACACACCATGTGAAACTGTACGTGGGAAACTTTGCACTCAATGGGTATGAACTAGTATTGTTTTATTATGACTAATAAAACCAAAACCCTCACTACACACCAATAGGAGTGTAGGAATTGGGGGGGGGGGGGCAATTACAGTAAATCAATTAAAAGTTTTAACAATTAAAAACATATCAGTGAGATTAGCCAGAAATATGGAGTTTCAGTAGGCTCACTGCTTATGATGTGTTCACACTGAATGTGATAGGAGTGTTTTGTTTGGCAAGATTACACATAAAGTCAAGACGTCAGATTATGCCTTGCAGTTGGTGTGAACACATCATTATGTATTCAAATTCAAGATACCAAAAAACACCATTGTTGTGGTTAAGCATAAATATATAGGTGTATGTTTGTATAAATTCTCACTTTTAAAGGGTCTACAGAGGTCCGTGGATATGTGTAGACAGTTCAGTCCTGATCTCATTTTCTTATCTTATTAATGCCGCTCCCAGTCTCACATTTATCTGGTGTTCAAAGTTAAGTATCTTGGTTAAAATGTGACTGTGTTCTGCAGTGCGCCGAGGAGATGTGTTGGCGGCATGGAGTGGCATCCGTCCCCTGGTGACTGACCCCAGTTCCAAAGACACTCAGTCCATCTGCAGAAACCACATCGTCAGCATCAGTGACAGCGGACTGGTCACCATCGCTGGTCAGTTTTTGGATTATCTTGTGAAAATGCTCCACCAAAGCTTCCGCATATTAAGATGAATATTTTGTTTGTCAGGTGGGAAGTGGACGACCTACAGGGCCATGGCTGAAGAGACTCTGGATGCAGCAGTCAAATCCCACGGCCTCTTAGCCGAGCCCTGCAAGACTGTGGGTCTGATGCTGGAGGGAGGCAAGGGCTGGACGCCTACCCTCTACATCCGCCTGGTGCAGGACTACGGACTGGAGAATGAGGTAAAACACAATTTGTATATTACAAACCACTGAAGGTGGCTTTAGCACACTCACTGGGGTTTCATAAAATTATTTTAATTTGTACAGATATTTCTCACAGTTCCTATAAACTCACAGTTTTCCTGGTTAAGTAACATTGAGATTATCAAAGTAGTAAAAACGGTTCAGTCAGTTTTTGGTGAGTTTCAGGCCTTTAAAGCAACATGAATTTGTTTTTGTTTTTTGTGTCTGGATTTCATTAAAATCTCAATATTCACTGTTTTTTTTTTCATATCAAACCTTACCAGATTTTTAAAACCCACACATATCTCGTCCCTGCTTACAATAATATCAAAGTTGTTGCAGCTCCAACCTTCTATTTAGTGGGCAACAAATAAGCTCTAAGTTTACAGTATGTTTCTGTTTTTAGCATCAAGTTCCGTTTTTGTTTTCAAGTCGGCCCTTTGCTAAGCCCTGCCCCTTTGTGATGGTCAAGCTGTCAGAGTAAGCATGGAGCTCACACCATAACTAACTGCACTCCCTGAAGAAAAATTAAAATATTTTTCGGGAAAATTAAATAGTGATTCCAGAGAGAAGCAGACAGAGGGGTCTACAGTCCGTATTTGAAGGATATATCCAGGATTTCAAACTGACTCAGCAGCAAAAACAGGTTAAAAAGATGAAGATAGTTAGAAGCTTAAGCCGAACTATAGGCTACAGATCACAGTGTAAAAGTGAACCACCACATCACTGCTGATTGCGACAGAAGACTATGAATAAAAAGGGAAACATCGCCGATATTGAACCAGTTGTGTTGCATTGCAGTGTGAGACTAGTGTCTTCCTGTCATCCCAGGGACAATAGAAAACATGTTCGGGATAAACATAGATCTTCCCTGAGACACCTTCAGGACACAAGGATGCAGTAAAGTCAATATTGATGCATCGGAGGACACGCCTTATTGTTTCCCTGATGATAATTCCCTGATGAGTTTAGGCTCATTTTCCACACAGGCCACCGTTGTAGAAGAGATGTCTGTAATACTGTTGACAGGATACCTCAAACTGCAAACAAGGTCAATTATGACTATCTATAATGAATTTTTGATCCATGGAGGTTTTATATCTGTAAAACGTTCCTTAAGCCGAGAAAAATTATTTTAAACTTTGTGACGTCATCGCAATGAAAAGATGTGATTCAAGTGGGAAATAGCACTCAGGGCCAGTGTGCATATTCAGTGGGCTGCATATTGTGGAAGTAATCCTGGAAGCTAGAAACTTTTTGGCATATGCACCAGGCGATTTCAGGGTATTTTTGCAACAACAAAAATTTATTATTAATTTAAGAACATAGAATTGCAACAAAATAAGTGATTTATTCTTACATGTCAACCTAACAGTTTGCCTTGATATATTTAGTAAAACTAAACAAAAATGATCTCGCATTTCTTTGGTTTGTGAACGACAGTAACTCATAGTGAGATTAGATTCTGTGTACAATATTTATTTATTTTTTTCACAACTCATATTAGAGAGGGAATTACAAAGTGTACAATAGAAAGACTTTTAAAGCAGTTTTTTTTAAAGTAGATGTTTTCTATTTGAAAGGACTGAATAAACATAAGACATTTCAGTCATTTTTGTTTTCCTACCTGTAATGGATTATTTTTGTACTGTTTTTAGTGAGGTAAATTATTTAATTTCTTCCTCCACCATTGCAAGTATACCAAACCCAGTGTGGCATTCAAGCTCACAAGTTGTAATTTTTATTTATTCATGTACAGTATATTTTCTGTTAAATATATGATGTGTGAACTTTCAAGGTGCTTTCTTTTTTTTAGCTATGGGCAGAAGTGAAATGTATCTCCCAAAATGCTCTTTAACAGCAGCTCTGCCTCTCGAAACAATTTGACTTACTAAAACATTTTTAGCATGGCGAGGTGTAGAAGAAGAAAGTAGACCTTTAACTACCTGCAGGTACAAACAAAGCTGTAAAATCTCACACAGACACATTCACTGTCCTCTCGAGCAGAAGCAGTGGAGCTGACATTAAAGCCGCTGCTGTAACAATGCTGACATTTCTGCTACACAAAAGACTGGACACGCGTTGAAATGCACTGTATGCTGTACGATTTATCAATGGCATTAAGTAAGGGCACATTGATTTACATCAGCTACATGCCATCTTTCCAATAATTAGGCTGTGCATTTTCATTAAACACAATAGAACGGTGTTTCATGAAGAAAAAGTACTCCTGAACTCTGCGCCTACAGTACACTTCCTCCTCATTAGAGGCGTTCTGTAGCGGCCCCGGTCTTCTCTGGAATATTCCTTAAAGGTCACTGTTGATATTTGGACAGCGTTTGCCCTTTCACATGATCGGCAAGCCAACGATCTGAATAGCAAATAGCCCTCTTGTGTTCTGTAAACATACAATATGACACCTCATTGACAAAGTGGTGCTAACACTTATCGCTTAACTCCGAAGAGGTGAAATCAATCATGTGGATATCAGGACCACGACCATCTGTATTGTTTAACCTGCAATTTTTATATTGAAAGCAGGAAAGCGAAAGTGAAACAATAACCCACATGGCGCGCTCAAGACCAAACACTTCTTTCTTTTTAATAGATGATTAATAAAAAAAATTACACTGCTACTAATGTTACATTTGTTTATAATTTATCATTCAGGGAACGCAAGTACAGCAATCCAGTTTGAGAGTCAGTCAAAGTCCCACTAAATTGATTAACTGATTAGTCAATTGATAGAAAATTGTTTGTGAAGCAAAAATTGACTGACATTTTATATACCAAATGACTAATTGATTATCGCTAGTTGCAGCCCTAGCTTACTCATGTTTGCACTGTAAATGTACGTCCACTGTAAGTACTTGTTTTTGCCACAGGCTCAGATTATTAGATTATTATTAAGTGTCTGACAATTTAATGGAAAATCACCTACTTTTTTATTAAAGAGTAAAATCCTTTTTGTTTAACCGGGAACAGCCCCAAAATCGGCATCACCCAACCCACCAGACTCCATTTAAATAAACAGTAATTTTAGCGTGTATAGCGCCAGCATATTTTCACATCTAACTGGGTGGATTAAGGGTTAATTTTCAACCAAACCAGAGTTGATGACTATTGGAACAGTGGAGAGATGAACCAAGACAGTTTTCTATCAACCCTGAATGAAGTGTGTTTCACAATGATAAAATTACTGCTTATTTAAATGGAGTCTGGTGGGAAAATAACAACTGTAAGATATCTATTGAATCCTCAATCCGCACGCTGTGCATGTCCAAAACAAAAAACCTCCATTTCATCTTCAGTGATATGATTGGGGCTTTTTTAATTCTAGCTGTCCTGCAATTGCTGTCATTTGTGTAGGTGTGTAGCTGAATATAAAAATTATTTACAGCTATGTGTATCGGTTAAAATAGCGGGAAGTGTGTTGCCTAGTGTGAGAGTAGTAAACATATTTTATCGCAGATGTTCTTGAGTAAGAGTAAAGAGTATTCTGCAGACTACTTGTAGAAGTAAAATTTATTTTAAAATCTTCAAGTATATGTACAATGATTAAGTAAATGTAATAGGTTACTACCCACGGCTGATTGAAGACAATATGCATGGATCTTCATTAGGGGTGTAACGGTACACAAAAATCTCGGTTTGGTACGTACCTCGGTACACAAGTCACGGTTCGGTTTTTTTTCGGTACAGTAATGAAAAAAATAGATAACTATTAAAAATCTTTTACTTATTGGTAACCTTATTAAAACATACCACCACAGCAGTTAACTGTTTTTACACAATTTTTGAATGAAACAAATATGTATAAAATCCTGCTTTTTCACATTGTTTGAATTAAAATAGAAATATAAAAGTGAAAAATAAAATCCTGCTGTTTTTTTAACACATTTTTTGAATGAAAAGTATAAATAAACATTTCTGCTTTAACAGTTTTACTCACTTAAAGCAAAAAGTATAGTGCAGCTGGTCAGCTTTAAAGCCTGCTCAGATTCAGTTTTACTAGGAACTTACTCAGCTTTCCCACTTTGTTAAAGTGCAGTAAACAAAACATGCTTATATCTGAAGTGCAGCTTAAACAATTTTACTTTACTAAACAATCTTTTTCTCTGCGCAAAGGTTGCTCAGCACCTGGCCTCGACGTATGGAGGAAAGGCTTACGATGTGGCCAAGATGGCCCAGGTCACTGGGCAAAGATGGCCAATTGTGGGGAAAAGATTGGTGTCTGAGTTTCCTTACATCGAGAGTGAGGTAAAGCATGATTTCATGCTTAGTTTTGCCAGAACAGGCTCAAATACTCCAGCCTCATGCATGTCTTCTTTTTCAGGTGCTGTTTGCGATCAAGGAATACGCTTGCACGGCCACTGACGTTATTGCCCGACGAACGCGCCTGGGCTTCTTGAACGTGCAGGCGGCTGATGAAGCCCTCCCACGCATTGTAGAAATCATGGGGAAAGAGCTAGGCTGGAGTGAGGAGCACAAGACGGTATGATTTTACAACCAATTTTATAAAATGAGTTGAATATATACCCTACCAAAGCAAGTATTTTGTAAAGTTTCACCTGTTTGTTTCATTGGTTTGTGTAACAATCTTCCCTACCCCAGAAAACTTGCTCTGTTTTACATAATGCTTTAAGCCCTGTTGGGCGATTTGAAGTCCTGGTTTCTTTTTCGGTCTGTACACAATAGAAAAGGTCCACACCCTTCATCCCTTCAGAGGAAAAGCTCTGTGTGTGTATGAAAGAGATGAAAACTGAACTCTCAGCTATTTTAAGCCCTTATTGTTACAGCACAGCAAAGCCACATGTAACGTAAACAAGACATCTGCCAGCATGATGAATAGTTTATTCAAGTTATTGGTGCTTTTAAACAGTAGCAATGACAATCATTGTATGCAGGGGGACAGGTTAAGTAGCGGTGTTTAGTCAGGCTGTAACTCATGTGTTATATTACCTGTTTATTTTCCTTTTAAGAAGTATGTTTAAAAACATATATGTTTAAAGGAATACCTCACCCCCCAAATGACCATTTGTATATCACTTACTAAACCTGTGTTACATTGAATTTGTAAAGAAAACTTTGTATTTCTTTCATGCCTCCATAGTAATTGAAGAATCCAAACTCTAAATTTTTTGATGAGTTGAAGTCATAGGGGTCACCATTTAACAACAGCAAAAATATATCAAAACATCTGTTTACAGACTCTCACATTACATAATCCAAGTCTTATTTATCTAGTTGTATGCTCAGTACTTCCCAAACAAACAGGCTCTTTCTGAGAACAGAATGAAAAGTAAAACTTGACGTTCTCTTGAAGTTCTCCTCAGAGCCAGACTCCATTGACAAAAACAGAAATTTTACATTGCTAAACAGGAAGCTGCTGGTCTGCCACTGCCTTGATTAGTTTGTTTGTGTTATTGTTTGTCTTTGGTGTTTTACAGGGTTATTTCAGATTCACCGAAGTTACACAATAACACTAACAATTAAACCAATCGAGGCAGCAGGAGACCAGCAGCTACTGCGTTCAAGCAAGTTAGCTGTTTTTGTCGATCCAAGTCTGGCTTTGAGGGGGGCATAGATAAGTTTCACTTTTAGTTCAGTTCCCCATTACAAAGCCTGTTTTTTGGGAAGTCCAAAGCATACGACTGAATAAATAAAATGGATGTTTTGACATAGTTTTGCCATTGTTCAACGTGACTTCAATTCATCAAGAATTTTCTCTGTTTATGGATTTCTAGTTCACCGTGGAGGCATGCAAGTAAAACAAAGTTTTCTTTACAAATTCAACATTAAAGGGGTTGAGTAATTGATATACAAATTAGGGCGTGAAGTATCCCTTTAAATATTTCAGTGCTCATTTAAGTATTCCTTTAGTGTTCTAACAGATGAAGTGTAGCAGTATCACTACAAGCTGACCTCTGATTCCTCTTTTGTCTCTACTTATGTGAAATCCAGGCAGAGCTTGAAGCAGCCAGGAAGTTTCTGTACCATGAGATGGGCTACAGGTCACGCTCCGAACAGCTGACCAAGACATCTGAGATCAACCTGGACAACCAGGAGATAGCCAGGTCAGTATTATACTCTTTTAAAAAACAGTTATCAACAACCTTTTATTATGTGAGTTTGTGTTTTCTGGTGAAATTCAGATTGGATACCCTAACTTTTTTACTTTTTAGACTGATTTTTTTTTTTTTTTTTAACTAAAACTTTTACCTACAAATTCTTTGAGGAGTGTCCTCTGTCTGTCCAGCCACCTTACAACAGATAAGATAAAGATATCATCTGAGTCACCTTCAAGTGTTCCTGTGCACTCAGAACAAAAGGCTTAACGCGCAGGAAATGGTGCTAAGGGTGCTGTGTGGGCATTTTTTTTTTTTTTTTTTTTTGTATTAAAATTTTTTTTAATTCATTGTGTCCCTTCCTTTTGAAACCACACCTACACCCTTGGGTTCAGTAATTACTGTTGTACATGAGTTAGCAACAGTAAGGTACAAAATCGCATTATTTTTTTTAAAGACACAACAAAAACAAATTTAAAACCCTGTAACATGAGCCAAGCATGATGGACTTTTCTTTGTCATGATTCACCACCTCTAGTGAGATTAAAGTAATACGATATACTGTCATTCAGTCTTGTTAATTCTACAGAATCAGATGTAAAGAAGTGTGGAAATTAAACTCTGAAATTTGTGTGACAGGTACAAGAAACGTTTCCACAACTTTGACAAAGAAAGCAAAGGATTCATCACCACTGTCGATGTCCAGCAAGTTTTAGAAGTGAGTCTCCTTTTATTCCTCCTTTCCCTTCCTTTTTCTTCTTGTCTGTCTCATCTTTACACACTTGTCTTCATTACCTGTTATTGATCCCTTGTCTTGTTTTTTCTCTCTCTGCAGAGCATCAATGTCCAAATTGATGAAAATGCGCTCCATGAAATTCTTAATGAGGTGGATCTCAACAAGAATGGACAAGTGGAAATTGATGAATTCATGCAGGTACGTAACACGTAGACAGTGAGGAGAGAGGGGGCACCTGATAGCCCATCATTTCCTGTATTTGTGTCAGCAGATATTTCACTATTTACTGCAATGCTGCTGTCACCATTCTTTGCTTTAACTATTAAACTGTGATGCTTGGTACAGAAGTGAAGGGAGCAGTCAATATTTTTGAAATATCTGCAATATCTTATTTTACATTGTCTGTTAAAGCCACCTGTGAAATAAGTGTCACACTGTTACCTCAGGTTTTTGTCAGTGCCACAATGGTGAAATAGGCTTCCTGTAATCAAGGCTTATTAACGCATAAATGCATAGTAAAATAGAATTTCATATGTAAATATAAATGAAGCATTTATAACATTTAATGCCCTCTAATGAAGAACCTCATACAACAAAATAAAATGAGCTCGAAAGTGGAGTGATATTACACAATAAATAATACTGCCTCATTCCCAGTGTGTCTGCAGGTTTTTAAAAAGTCTTAAAATGTCCGAAATGTAATAAGTATTGCGTCTTAAAAGTCATTAAATTTGAATATGTGAGGTCTTTATTGCCTCAATCATCTTATCTAATTTAATTTATCATTTTTTTCAGTTTCTTTTTGTCAAAATGGGTTAAAGGGTAAGTTAGGTATTTTTCAGCCTGGAATCTATTTTCCCATTCTTTTGTGTCTAAGTGACTAATGGGAACAACAATATTTGAAATTGGTCTAGTAATGAGCAAGAAGACTGCAGCCAACAGCAGCGAAACAGGCTGCAACGTAACCACTCTGGGCAATTTTGCAATGTTAATTTACGTACATCCTCTAGTGTTTGTTTTAGACACTAACTTATGGAAAGGATCCCGACAGAGATAGAACTTTCTGTGAAAGAGTTAGAACCTTTTTAATATAACCAGAAACAGCCCCAAAATCGCCATCGCCAAACCCACCAGACTCCATTTAGATAAACGGTAATTTTAACATGTATAGAGCCAACATATTGTCACATCTAAGTGGCTGAATTCAAATCGATTCAATAAAACTTTATTTATCCCAACGGAAATTCTTGTGCCAGCGAATGCCTCAAATTACAGTAACACTAAGTACAGTAACCACAATGTAATAATTCACAACCAGTACCAACTAGACAACCAGTTGGTTCCCATGGTCAGGGTCACTCACTGGGCCCAGTTTTATAATAATAGAGTATTAAATATCTGGCAAAATATACAATGTAGAAGTGTTTTCAAAGAGCAGAAGCAAAAATTAGTGCCTGATAGATAAACAACAGGAGTACGATAAGTACAAGAGCTACTGAGAAAGAACAAAAATGGTGAAAAAAGACCCAGACTTCTCCTGATATTCAGTATTAAAGTGAATTCTTTATAACAATGAGAAGTAGTATTGCCCATGACTGAGAAAAAATATATTGCACTACACTTACAAGTGATCATGATATTGAATAGAAATATTGCACATGATGTTGTGAAAAAATATTGCACAAGATATAAGTAGTAATGTGGATCATATGAAGTAATAATGCACCTAATGTGGGTGAGTATTGCTGTCAGTGTCCTTTGTTTTATTAAATTAAAGTTTATTTCAACCAAACCAGGGTTGGTAATTGTTAGAACAGTGGAAAGATGAACCAATATGGTCAGCTTTAAATGAATTGTGTTTTGGGATGATAAAATTACTGTTTATTTAAATGGAGTCTGGTGGGTTTGACGATAGCGATTTTGAGACTGTTTCAGTCTAAACAAGAAGGATCTTACTCTTTCACAAAAGGTCTGTCTCTGTAGGGATTATTTCCATAATGTTTTCAGACGGAATAACATTTTGAACCTGTCAGTTTAAAAAACAAACACTTCTGGTGGACGGAAAGTGACAGTGCACAACGGCCCCTTAACTTTACATCGCTGCCTGTTTTGCTGCTGTCGGCTGCAGCTTTCTTGCTCAATACTGGACCAGTTTCAGAAATTGCTGTTCCATTAGTCACTTACGAACAAAAACACGAGGTTTGAAAAATACCAGACTTAACCTTTAAGCTCTTTAGCATGATGGACCACCATCCTGATGTTACAAAACATTAGTCCTTCCACTGAACCCAATATTTAACTTCATACATGCACTTACCTGTTGGCAAAATATGGATTTACCTTATTTACTCCAGTAACTATATTCCTACATAAAACCTACCTCTGTCCATGACTTCATATACTCTACTTTCCTTTGTAGCTGTAAGAAAAAGAAGATTCATCCAAAAGTCTGTCCTAAATTTGGTTAAAAAATGATATTGAAAAGTTCTTAAAAAGTATTAAATTCAAGAGCCTGATACCTGTAGACACCATGTCTCCATCCTATGCCACTGCATGAAATATATGTTTATAAGTGAACGTCAGTTAAGGTGTGTTCACACCAGACCTGTTTTTTTTTTTTTCGCTAGCGACGAGTTTACATACAAAGTCAATGCAAACGGCGATTGAGCGTATATTCGCCCGGGAGAAAAATCGCTCGGGCTCCGAGCGACAGTGTTTTTTTGAGATGAGAAATCTCATCTGGAGCGGTATTTCGCTGGGTCCTGTCGCTTGCAGCTCAACGCTGTTTGGCTGCTGTAATCCCGGAATCCCGGGAGGTGCTTGACTGTCATGACATGTCAGCTCCATTAAAAGTATAGCTGCACATTAAAAGCAACAATAGATGTAAAAACACACAGAGACAATACATCTGTGATCAGTCCCCTAATTTAATTTTCACAATTTTTTCAGTCTTCTCCAGTTTCTCGTTTTATTTTATGGAAGTGATCAATGTAAGTCCACTTGTCCTAGAGCCTTCACGACGGTTTTTATAATGCAAATAACACTGTTTAGATAAAACCTACAAGCTTCCCTTCCCATGACTTTTCCTAAAAATGTGTCTTGTATGTTTTCTGAAGCCTTTAAGTTACAAAAATGAAACACACTAGACTTCTGAGCATATATACCTTTATGCCCATTTTGATACATACAGGAAGGCTATATACATATTGCAAAACTCTGTCAAAGTACACCAAGGCATACATTTTCGTTTCCAAATATTTATTTGAAAACAAAACCATTCATACGGTCAGTACGCCCAGCCAGTGGGACTGTGGCGCTTGGAGGAGCGCTGTAATCCTGGCGATCCTAGTGTAAAGCACCACGGACAGCGCCAATGCATCTGTCGCTGTAGCTCAGACGCTCTGATTGCCTGAGTCAGAGCATGTGAACGGAGTTGGAGCTGGAGCTGCCTCAACCATAGGTTATTGGTAGGAAGAAAAATGGCTGCTGAAAAAACTGTCACTGTCAACTGCCTCCAAGCACCGCAACGATCTGCCAGACTGTCATATGTAACTTCATTGTTTATGCTGCTCGTGTGCTCAGAAGCACACAGTGAATGCATTTGAGTAATTTCCGAGACGTTATGATAAAATAAAATAAAAATTACAGACTACAGTATAGAATAGGACTGTCAACCTCTCCAATGTCTCATGTCAATTAATTAACACTATTTGTCAGCTTTTTATAATGCCTTTCTTTTTTTCTTTCTTTCTTTTTTTTTGCTGCTGCTGCGCTACTGCGCCGTGTCTCCAGTTGAAAGTGGTGATTTGCCAAATACATTCTACAACAATAAACTAGATTAACTTTTGGTCTATAATATTGTTGGCTATATTCCGCATTTTAATGAAAAAAACCTCAAGAATAAAAGAAATAAACACCGAAATAATTAGTGGAAACTTTTTTTATTTTTTTTATTGATATTCCTCCTCTCTGATATACTAACACACATACACACACACACATGCACACAGACACACAGCTGTGCGGTCACTGTACATTCGTTTTTTATTATTTACAAAATGTTTTTTTATTGACTGTACGAATGGTTTCATTTTCAAATAAATATTTGGAAATATTTGGAATACTTTTACAGAGTTTTGCAGAGTTATGTCTCTGTGTGTTTTTACATCTATTGTTGCTTTTAATTTGCAGCTATACTTTTAACTTTTAATGAAGCTGACATGCCCCCCCCCCCCCAAACATTGGAAAATCTGCCTGTTTCAGCCTGTTTGAAATGAGAATAACTAAAGCAGTTTGCTGCATAGAATCAAAACAAAATTTTTACCAAAGCTTGAAATGAATGAATGTTAATTTGCACTGGAAACAAACAAATATTCTCACTGCACTGGCAAATTCTTTCACTTTTAAAAGATGATTGGACTTTGGGGGTATTTATGTATCAAATGGAGATTTCTACAGAAAAGACTGAATCTAAAACCACCTGGAAATAAAGTTAAAAATCATCTGAGTGCCTGTAAGCACTGTGGTGTGATAAGCCATTAAAGCCTAACACCTTTGTCAGTAACAGCAGAACAAACAGGACTGAGGAGATGGAGGCTGGATAATACAAGCCCAAGGGAGCACAATCCTTTACACACTTTTGTTTCCTTTGTTTTACTGCTTTTTTCCCTCTGAGATTATTATGTGTGTTGCCATATTGCTGCCTCATCATGCTTCAGAAATAATGACAATCTTGACACATTTTGTCCTGAATTCATAATAGTGCATCACATTTTAAACAGTGGTTTATAGGTCTGTGTTTTCTTATTGTAGATACTCATTAACAATCTCAGGAAATAGTAGCAGTGAAAGCAGCTTCTTCCTGTCTGTAGTTTTCAGTGTTATCACCCGGATAAATACAGCATATTCTTCCTCATATATGCTATAATGTCACTAGTGCTGCAACACAAATTACCCCATCGTTAACAAAAGGCCATTGTCCACCTGAGATGTGCGAGCGACGAACATCCGCTCCTGCAAACAGAACGTGTGAAGTCCGACTACTTGGAGCTAATTAGAAAGGAGAATCTCTGTCAGCGACTTGTAATGAGGCCTGAAGTGTGTCCGGGCCTTCCGTGTCCGTCCGTGGCTAAATAAATTACTTTCTCACTTGACAACGAAGTCCAGAAAAGAGTCATTATGGGGGAGCTTGATGACAGTTGAGGATTTAGTCTTCATTAGTGTGCCGGTTTCTCCGCTGGCTGAGGAGACGTGCTGATAAATCAGTAAGAGAAGCGTTTGTTTTTTTTTGTTGTCCCTTCTGCGACAAGTAAAACATAATGGAGTTAAGTATTTAATCATACATGTCATGTATATTTTTCATTCTGAATGTCTGTTTCTGCTTGTGTGTATGCTCGACCTGCACATGGATGACCTTAGGGGCAACATACAGGTAGTGTATATGCGCAGCACTGATGGGAAAACTGTAACCCCAGTGTCCTTCGAGGCTGACTTCAGTTCTCACATTAACAATTAAGTCACATAAAACTTTATGAGGTCCTCTGGTGGCTAAAGGGACAAAAAAACCACTAAAAGCATTCAAGATGTGTTAAAACTGCACTAGGAAACTTAATTTTCTCATTGTCAACAAATCCCATGAAAAGACCAAAACCAACAATGAATTCATCCTGCTAATCCTACTAGTGTTGGTCTGGTCTTAATGATATTTGTTGACAATAAAGAAAATATAGAACAATACCTTCCTTGTCCTTATAAATGTTGCAATATAAATATGCAGAAATTAATAATATGTTGTCTTAGGCTGCGTTCAAACTGCAGGCAAAACAAATTTCTCAAATTAAAGACAGACTGTTTGCATTTTCATTTGTCAGCCCAGTCTTCAGAAGAAATGTTAGAATTGTACATTTCTGCAAACCATGAATACGTCATGTTTCATACATATATCAGAGTTTCTATAGTGGCATAGTGTATGAGCTAACTTTGTTTATGGGAGGTTGAGGGGGTGGTGGCTAGGGCTGAGAGATATAATGACTATGTACGATATATTGACATATTTTCAAGTAAGATATAAATTTAAACAACAGCGTCTAAATCAGTCTGTGAGATGAATGAAATGACCACAGCACATGTGCAGTCCAGCACTGCGCTGCTAGTTTGTGTGTGAGGTGGATCATAGCATATCACTGTCCTTCTTGGTAGTTGTAGTCTATTGTGTGACACTGAGACAGCTCCTGGACGCAGGCGACAGAGCTGTGTAAAAAATGCAGCGACGACACAGATGTTTCTCTCATGCTCTCTCTTTAGGCTCCAAACATGGGTGTTTTTCATCAACACAACGTTGTTTTCCAACTGAGGATAGTGCCACAAAAAGCATTTGTTTTTATTAAGCTATTTAAAGCCAAAACATGATCCTATCCTAACCATAACCAAGTAGTTTTTGTACATTAACCAAACCACATGTTAACCACTACACTGCTGACACATAAAGTTTCAAAGTATCCTTTGTATAACTTACAGATGTTATGTATCCATGGTTTGCTAAAATTTACAATGCTAATATTGTTTCTGGCGATTAGGTTGTATTTGTAACTAATCTGATAAGATTTCTATGTCCAGACAGAACCAACCTATCTGGGGTCGTAGCATTATTACTGACACATAAGTCAGTAAAAACAGTTCCAACCCATACACTTGAGACAAAAGCCCCTCTCTTCTATGCCGCGAGATATCTCTTGATAAATGGTCTTGTCCAGGTAGGTTCCTGTCAGCTTTGCCTGTACAGATGCTTCCACCCAAAGTGCCAGCAGACAATTTATTTCACTATCTGTCAACAGACTGTTGTTCTTCATGTTGTTCTCCATAGTGCTCCTCTAGAGGCAGCATTGGTTCTGCTCAGCATTTCCGTCAGTCTGGTTTTAACATCATCATTGTGAGTCACATTCAAAAACACTTTGAAATTTGTGTCCAGACTGAGACATATCTGTAGAAATCCAATTGGCATTTCAAATCACCTCAGATTTGTAAAAATTGAATTTCCCATTAATGTCATTTGCAATATCAGATTGGATTTGTGTGTCTAACTATCAGCAACCTATCTGCATTGGTTGCTGATGTCACAACTTAGGCATCAGTAACAACGTAGATACGCTGGTGACTTCACTTTCAGCGGAAGCATGAGAAATGGTCATCTACATTTTCCCCTCCAAACAGTTGCCCTGTAGAGTCATGGTTATACATTTGAATGTATTTTGGCATATGGACCACTGTTGTCCTCTTTATTGCTTAGCTAGCAGCAGCATGGATTCTGCTGAGCACTTCTGTCACTATGGATTTGACGGTGTCATCATGTTTTGCATTCAGAGCATCCGAACTGAGAAGCATCTGTAAAAATTCAGTTGGAATCAGATTTCAAATCACTTCCAATTTGCAAAATCACATTTTATGTGATGTTGTTATTGATGTCCAGACTTTTCAAAGTCAATCTGGATATGTCAAAAAAAAAAAAAGGGATTTGGGTTGGCAGTGTGAACAAGGCCTTAGATGCTTCGTAATAAACTGGAGACAAGCCTCTCGTGGTTTCACGCTTCATTGAATCAGGCATATAAAGAATCTCTCTTTAAAATGAAGGAAGGGATGCAGCTCTTTTAAAACTCCAGTTGCCCCTAAAACAGCTTCATTTCCCACCTAGTGCAGCTTTAATACAAAAAGAAGACAGTTGGTGTTTGGTGTCCGGGATGTGTGTAGGTGATTGGGCACGCAACAGGATATTGTCGTTGTCGTAGCGATAATTGTTAAAGCAGCTCTGCTTGACAAATTAACCTTTCCCGCTGTTCTCTGCAGCTGATGAGCGCGGTGAAGAAGGGACAAGTGTCGGACAGCCGCCTGGCCATGCTGATGAAAACGGCAGAGGAGACTCTGAATAAAAGAGGGCCGGTGACGGTGGACCGGAGCGGGGGTGGAGTCTGAGCTGGAGGGTGCCAAGAAAAAATTCAGCTACTGGTCCTTTTTAAAGGTGGTGATGACAAAAGGGTTCTCATGCAAATGGTGTTATTTGAATGACAATAATGCAATCAAGCACACGGCAGGGTGAATTTGGCCAAATCAAGCCTCACTCCTGAGTGTGTTTTGAGGGAAATAGTATCTAATGAATGAGGCTGAGGTTTGTTTTCCATGAGGGTAGATCTGTCTGATTTCTGAACATCTGGTGCCTCTGATATTACACAGCACATCTGTTTTATACTGTCTTTTAAACTGTGCTATTTTAATCATGAACATTATCTTTGTACTTCTCCAACACTCCTTTTTAAACTCAATTTTTTTAATAGTATGGACACTGATTGTTGGTTAAACACTGTTCTCAATGCAATGCAGCTTTTTCATGTGGCAACTGAGCATTTGTTTATGCTTTATTTTATGGGTCTGCTATCATTCATCGAAATAATGCCCTGGAAATAATTTTTAACCTGGTGCCAATTATAGGGAAAATAGAGATGGTGTTCATAAATGTTTACAGGAATGCAACTTAATATAAATGAAGAATAAAGCTTCCATAAATTAATGATAAATAAATATTACCATGACTGAAATTGACCCTATTTTACCTGTAATAAGTAACAAGTAACTAGTTATTTCCAGGAGACTTCCAAAAAAGTAACAGTGGACCCCTAATACAAAGTCGCACCGAGCATGTAAATGTGATCAAAGCATGTTACAAGCACTGGTCAGTTAATATTCAATGGTTTTTAAAGCACTCTGAGATGTTTCCTAAGTACTACTCCTGTTGACCTGAAATAAGTGTGGGAGGAATCTCATATGTTCATGCCTACTTCCATTAGTGCACTACCAGCAAACAGCTACACTATGGAAGCCCATTTCTGCCAGTGTGATGACAAAAAAAAAAACTGACTTATTATAACTAAAAAATCTGGAAGTTTCTCAAAGTAATGAGGTAGTATAAATGAATAAATATCTCAAGCAGGTGGAGTTAGTATCTCATGTAATAGTTTCTACAAGTCATGACTTAGAATCTTAAAATAATAAAAAAACTTTGCAAGATAATGAGAGACTTTCTCAAATTAATGAAATAATACCTTAAAATAATGAGAAACTATGAAAATAATAAATATTAAAAAAAAAAAGAATTCTCAAAATAAAGAGTTAGTATCTCAAAAATAAGAAACCTTCTCTGAATAATCAGTTAGTATCTCAGAATAATCAGAAGGTTTCTGAAAGTAGTGTATTAGTAGCTCAGAGTAATGGGTTACTGTCTGAAAATAATCACAGACTTTCTAAAAATAATGACCTAGTATCTCCAAATGAGAAACTTTTTTCAAGTTAGAATCAGAAACTTTATGAAAATAATGACTTAGTACCTCAAAATGAGAAATGTTCTCAAGTTCTTGAAATGAAAGTTGGTCAAGTGTTATGTCATGTAAATGAGATAATGAGACAAATAATGACTCTGTGTCAAAATAATGAGAATCTTAAGAAGAATGAGTTTCTCAAAATGGAAATGGATTTTCCAAAATCATGACTTTGTATCTCAAAATGAGCTTGTACCACAAAATGATAAGAAACTGTCTCGAAATCATGACTTTATATTTCATGATAATAAGAAATTTAAATTACTTTTCTATCTCAAAATAATGATTTATTATATTTTGAGATATTAAATGATTATTTTGAGAAAATTGAGATACTAAGCCATTGAGAAATCTGTCATTATTTTTAAGAAACGTAAGATCTCAAAAATAATATGAAACAACACTTATTTTGAGGAAGTTTCTTATAATTACTTACAGATTTTATTAATTTATTTTATTTTTTGTGACACGCGGAAATGAGCTTCCATAACTACCAGAACTGAAGTTTACATTGTAAGGTTTTGAGCTTTAGTGTTTTTCTGAGACAGATGCTTTTTAATCTTTTCTTTCCATTCATATTTTGTATTATTTATTTCTCATGTCACTTCAGCAGTTTATAGACACAACATACATTTACAGGGATTTAAATAAATTGCATGAGAAATCAGGATTTCAAATACATTTATTTTTTTGCATGCTACAGGTTAACCATTTCTCTCTAATAATGTAAAGCCTAATCTTTATTTTTACAATGTATTTGAAGTTCTTTTATTTTTTTGTGCTTGTGGTCGAGAGCAGAGAGGAAGTATACATATATATATATAATACTGCATGCGTGTTAGCTGATGTTGTTATTGTTTATGTGACACAAATAGGACGTTTTTAATCCAGCAAGGTCATGTCAGAGCATATTGTACTTTTTTGTGATTTTGAGGAAAGGAAAAGGCAGCACACTGTGTGAATGTATATGTGCCTTGATGTGCCTAAGATATGACCCTCTTTTTCACAATGCCACACCCCATGTTTAACAAACACAGGAAATTATGGCAAAGAATGTAAAGATATTTAATAAGTTGTTACATAAAGAATAGTATTTAAATTGTATTGTATGATTTATTTTAGAGTATAGGTTTTGTTGGGAGGGGTGCCATGTTGGAGGGGATAACAACCAGAATGTAACCCCGGTGATAATTTCGTAATTTGACCTGTGTAAGTCAAAAGCTACTTGTATTTTATTGGGCTTGATGTTGATGAGATAGTTCCTGTTTAAAATCCAAATGTTTTGAGTTTAATAGAATTTTATTCAGGTAAATATCATGAACAGCTGCTTTTGTTTTGATATTTACCATTCAAAGGCCCTGAAAACGTATATAGAACTAAATGTTTTTGTTTTCACGGGTTTAAAGTTAGGTGGGACTCATTTGGAAAAAAAGGTGATGACATGTACTTCTAATCACTAATTCACTTCAATATTTTTCAACCTGGCTCCTTTTGTCCAACATTTTTGTGTCTAAGTGACTGATGGAGACAACAATTGTTGAAACTGGTCCAGTATTGAGTGAGAGCGCTGCAGCTGGCAGCAGTGAAACAGGCTTCAATGCACACACTCAGGGCATTTGTGCACCCCCAAAGTGCATCCACAAAAAGTGCTTGTTTTTGCCACTGACGGGTTCAGATTGTTACTTTAAGTGTCTAACAACATTACGGAAAGGATTCCTACGGAGATAAACCTTTTTCTTTTTCTTTTTTTAAAGATTAAGATCTTTTTTGTTAAAATAAACATTGATTTTAGCGTGGACAGAGGCAGCATATTTTCACATCCAAGTAGGTGAATCAAGGGTTCATTTAAACTAAACCAGAGCTGGGAAATGTTGGAACAGTGGATGAAGTGGACCAAGACAACTTTTGTGAGTTTTATTTTGTTTCTGTTGACTTCGAATGAAGTGTGTTATACGAGCAAAAAATGACTCTTTATTTAAATGGAATCTAGTGAGTTTGGCGATGGCAATTTTGGGCTGTTTTTGGTTAAACAAAAAGGATCTTTCTCTTTAACCAAAAGGTCTATCTCTGTAGGGATCCTCTAGATAATTTTGTCAGACACTAATAAAAACAATCTGAGCCTGTCAGTGGCAAAAAACTAACACTTTTAGTGGATGTAAATTGACAGTGCACAACTTCCCTGAATTGTTACATCACAGGCTGTTTCACAGCTGCCAGCTGCAACACTCTCGCTTAATAGTGGATTAATTTCAAAAGTCCTTGCGTCCCTTATTCACTTAAACATAAAGTCAAGGACAAATTTTTTAAAGACCGCGTTCAAATGGATTCAAATTAAGGATGCCTAACAATACCGGCATGTCATCAGAATCGGCCAACATGCTTTTTCTTATTCTGCACAATAAATGAATATTACATACATTGAAAAACAGTTTATGTCATGTCTCCATCCACTGGTGGGCCATCACAAGAAAAGTATGCATGCATAATGTGATGTTAATTCTGCTACAGAGGAGACTTGATCATCATGCAGTATCAGTTATTGGTTAAATGAGTTGTTATATATCGGTATATCAAAAAATTAAGTATCATGCATCCGTAATTTTAACCCTTTGGCAAAAACATTGAACTGTAACCTGTGCTACAATTTGACCCCTCTGTGAGTACGTCTGTTCTTTGGAGAAAGATAAAATAGTTCCTGTCTTAAAGTATTGAGCAGTGTTTCAGCATTTGAGAAGCTTTTAGACTGTTAGGTCTGTTGCTCAAACTGGACTTCCTGGATTGCATTTTATTTTGCTTAGTTCAAAGGCCATCAAAAAAGTGAAAATGACAAAATTGTTGTAGTAGCCATACCAGAGTTTTTGGTCATTAAAATCAGACATCACAATCAATATCAATAAATGAGGAAAAAAGGTAACCTAGCTGCATTCAGACCATCATATGACTCTAAAACTAGTCCCAGAGTCGCAATTAATAAAATATTTTAGTTAGGTCTGTTGGGCTCTCCTGCGTCTTTTTAAAATGGTAAATAAAAGTGAGAAGGTTTCATTCCTCCAACATGGCAGTAAGTCCATCCTCACACCTCCTTTTTATAAACCTCCTGTTGAAGGAGTTTTTTTTATTGTAAAAGAAGTGTCTGTGTGCTTCTTTATTGCCTTCATATTATGATTTATATAGATCACTAACTGAGATTTATCTATATGTCCTTATTTTAATGCAGTAAACAAAATCATTCCATAATGTTTCCTCCCATGTACCATCACTGTAACTGTTACAGAAGTGTATGTGTGTATCAGTGTTTGGTCACATGGGAGGTTCAGCTACAATACCTCCACAGTGAGGACCCTTCAAACTGCCAACAACCGCCCGTCAAGAATAGCTCATGGGCAGCACGACTTAAATCCACATCCCGATGTTTGATTGTCTTCTGTGGATGAAATTACAGCTTTATCCAGGCTCAAAGAGAATCATATTCCATATACTGTAAGAATACCGTGAGCCAGTCTTCAGGTAAAAAAGCAATTATCTAATTAAATGTATCTGGTTGCTTGCAAAGCTTTGTTGGGCTTTTTGTGTTTCTTGTGTGAGCATCGTTTATAGCTGGCGTCATAACAGCGGAGAGAAGAGATGTGACAGCCTGTGAATGGGACAGAAAAGACGTGGACATGTTTTCTGTAGGAAAATTTTAAGTTGTTTGAATTTGAGTTAAATGTTTTTCTTGTCAAATTACTGAAAAATTAAGCTTTGAAATCAAGGGGATAAAGGCGATGAGACTTAAGTACAATTTTTCTCTTAAACAACTTTACTTAAACATAAAGTATGTAATCTCCTGCTGCAGAGTGTCTCTCAATCAGAACAAAAACAAAAGACGGAGCAAGTCCATCATTGCAGTCTTCCAGTTACTATTCCTTCAGTTTTCATTGTTGAGGAGGTTTTTACTGGGAGCCGTATTATCCACAGAGGGGTCCTCCTCTCTTAAACAATTAAAACCGGTAAAAACACTCAATAAAGCAGTTAACGTTAAAAATAAGTCTTTCACTAATGCTGTGTAACACAGCAAGGGCTGAAGCTGGAACATTTATTCACGTAGTCTTGAGATAAGTCTTAAGATCCAGATGTCCAATGACTAAATTTCTTCATCTGGTTAAAATATGTAGTTAAAAACATCCAAGACCTAAAAACTGCATGGTACAAAATGTGGTTTAAAGATATATTGGCAGAAACTGAATATGTAATATAAATATGTTTTCTTTAATGTATAATCACCAGAAGATAAGATTCATTGTGTTTTCATTATCTTAGAATGAGCTGTTCATATCTACATAGGGAGCCTGCCTTCATCTATGGAAATCTACAGTAGCCCAGAATGGACAAACCAAACACTGGTTCCAAATAGGGACATTTATGTTTTCATGTTGGCCACTGTAGTTAGCAGCCCCTGCATGATGGAGTGTTGCAGAACACAGATTTTTAACATGAAACTGTTTGTACAATGTTCTTAGTGGTTTAAATAACTAAAGGTCTGTTTGTTTTGGAGAGGAGGAGACCTCTACGGATAATTCAGCTCCCAGTAAAAACCTCTTGAATGTCTGAATCTTAAGTTATCAGAGAAACAAGGTGAGTGCACATTAGCAGGTGCTGGGTTAGCAGCCCATCTCTGACAGGCGGAACGGCACTGGAGAAACACTGAGTTTTAATGCAAAACTGCTTTAATTAGTGTTTGTACTGATTTAAATCACTTGATCCGTTTGTTATATTGTTATATTTCAACCAGATGAAAAATTTTAGCCATTGGATGTCTGGATGTTAGTTATCGGAGAAACAAGCTGAGCAAATGTTTCAGCTTCAGCCCTTGCTGTGCCAAACGTATCAGTAAAACACTGTTTGTTTCAGAGAGGAGGAGACCTCTACGTATAATTCAGCTCCCAGTAAGCAATTGGTGGGCAAGCAGCCCCTTCACAATGGGCTGAACAGCCTCGGCCAAATGCTGGTTTTTAATGTTGCACTGCTTTATTCAGTGTTTTTACTGGAGTAAATCACCTGGTCTGTTTGTTTTGGAGAGGAAGAGATAATTCGGCTCCAACTAAAAACCTCCTGAACAATGAATACTGAAGTAACTGCTGACACTGTTTGCTCAGCTTATTTCTCTGATAACTTAAGATCCAGACGTCCAATGACTAAAATCATATCTGGTTTAAACTTTATAGTTAAAAATGACCAAAATCTAAAAGGTGTATTTTAAACTGTGTAAAATTATGACAGCTTTGGACAGACAACGCAAAGGGGATATGACTCCACTGACAGGCGACAGCAACCAAATGACACGGACCACGACCTTGATTCAAATGACATATTCTCTGGGTTTGTTGGAAACTTTTGGGATAATGTATGTACAAAATAGAATACATTGGTCCTGACTTTTTTTGGCATTCAGTGAGGAAAAGTTAGAAATTATATCTTGACGTTTAAACCTAGTGTTCTGCCTCTCTCCTGACCTCTTTTGTTTAGAGTGAAAAACAACTACTTACTTTACTTACTGTAAATTAAATTAGTGATGTAACAGTTTATTATCTGTAAAAAATGATGCAGGTGGAGTTCAAAAGCATTTAGTGTCCTCTTAGGTGTTACCTATTGGCTCAAGTTGCACCTGGTAAAAATATCCTCACTTACATTGGTTCTCACAAGGATAGAAGTACACACACACTCACACACTTTAGCTTTCTGCAAACTGGGTGAAAAACAGCCTTTTCTCCCGAAAGGTCACAATGAGATTTGAATGACAGCTTTAAGTCCTCCGCTCATATTACAATCTGCAGTGGAGGAGACGTCCGCAGTGCGCTGCCTTCCTGGGAAAGGCCGGGAGTACAGGGAAGCAATTAATTGTAATGAATAATGGGACAAATCTGGCTGGCATATGACCGCTAATGCTCCTTTTTTTTTCTCTCTCTCTCTTGAGGATTGAGGATGGTGATGGCAGCCATGTTGAGGTGTCTGCCCGCACACTAATTGAAAACTGTGAGGATGATGGTACCGTCCTTCTCCAATGCTTCTTTTTTTCTTAATTCAAAGGGAGTTTCTCATCATTAAATTTATCGAATTGTGAGGCTCCAAATACCCCCAAAACATCTGTACGCCTTGAAGAAATACTTGATATTTATTCATTTCATTTAATTTCATTATGATGCATTTCCTGTTATTACTTCTCCCTACATGATGCTGTCGTGGTGACAAGTAAAAAAACAACAACTTTTTTTTAACTTAAAAATTTTTAATATAAAGAATTTAGACTGAAAAAAAAATATGCGAATCAGCCTTAAAAGGTTAGTTCATACTTTTTGAAGTAAGTTGTATGAGGTACTTGTCTGTAGTCAGTGTGTTAATACAGTAGATGATTAGTTTTGAGGCACCGAGGCTAAACAATGTACTGCTGTGGGCGGGGTCAGCAGCAAAATGTCTTTAAGCCACCTTAAAAAAACAATATCAGTTTTAGTGTATGCTACTTTGCCATCAGAGAGAGATTTCTGATGAGGCTGTTACATCGCTGTTGTCAAAGCCACCAGACTCCATTGACAGAAAGTGTAATTTTACTTTGCTGAACACAGGAGCTGCTGTTCCCCAGCCAACATTTGTATATGGGACCCATGTGGGTAGTAAACAGGCTGGAAAATGGGCCATACTTGGGACTGTTCATGCACAACATATTGGCCCCGTACCATTAGCCCGCATGGGTGGGTTTATCCAAGTGGGCCACAGATACGACACTCATTTTTGGCTCATACACACGTGGTACCCAGTAGCCCTAGCATTACTGTGTGGGACCCACTTGGGTAAAGTCATTGATGAAGGCAATCGGCATGGGGCCAATATGGAACCCATGGACAATCCCATATAGGGCCAATTTTTCAACCTATCTACTACCCACATTGGCTCCCAGTAACAGTTGCTGGCTGGTCTACTGCTGCCTCATCAGTTAGTTTGTTTGTGTTATTGTGTAACTTTGGCATTGCACAGGGTTAGTCCGGATTCACCAAAGTTACACAATAACATGAGCTGCCATCATTTCATTTGAATACACTGACATCACTCTTTATCTGTCATACTGCACCTTTAAGCCTCCTACAGACTATGGGATTTTAGCAATCTTATAAGTTTAGTGCAACTACACTGTGCGACATGGATCTAATAAACTTAGGTACGCCATCGAGTTTCATTTATGCAGACTGTACGATGACAGCACCTAACAAATTGCAGGCCAAGATTTAAGATGGCTTCCCATACTGAGTGCTCAAGGATGCCGCACTGGTTATTACTTCTCCAGCTGTGAAGCACAACATGTTGTGGCTGGTGTTTAGCAGCTTGTCTCTGACCCACTGTCTGCACACAGTGCATGTGGAAACCCTGCTGTCCTGCCCATGAGTGATCCTGTCAGTGCCCTGTATCCAAGGTGATTAACCTGCTGCCGCTTTGCCTTTCTTTGTTTTGCCAGCCAACTGGGTTGTCTGTAATTCTTTTTGAAGTTCTTTTCTTTCAGTGAAGCAGAGCGCCATCTTGTTGGGAGTCTATGCACCTAGGGTGAGGTCTCTGCACTGGGATAGGTGGTGGTATGCCTGGGCACCCAGCCTCTGCTCACTTCCCCTAGTTTTGTTTAGTTTAGTTTTGTGTTGGACTGGATATTTGAACTAAAGTATTTTAATTCCCTTGTACTGGTATTAGTGTTAGTTTGACTGTTAATGTTTTTTTTTTCTTTTCTCCCAGCAGTTCCAGTCCCTGCTTATTTGCTCATTTTTTCTAAAGTCAATAAAACGTGATTCAGTTTGGCTTCATGTCTCTGTCCTTGTCTCAGTAACAAGCCTGTGTGCCCTATCCCTCATTTTTTAACTCAATTTAAGGTTCTTGGAAAAAGTATTTCCTGGGGTGTAATTACACCAGGTCGTGTTGTCTGCCCTCTTCCTACTCCTTCTACTTATTTAAATTTAAACCATATATAAGTTGTGCAGGATTTGGTGGGGACACAGGGTTCATTTTTGCCCCACAAGCTTGAGTGCCATTGTCAGTAATTAGAAACTTTGTAAGTGGAAATGATCGGCCTGTTCCCCTGGTTTCCACAAACAAGTTGCTGCAGAAATAATGATGTTTTGATGAGATTTAATTAGAAGTGTGAGTAAGAGCAAAGGGACCAGACACTCCCACAACAGCTCGACAAACCCTCACTTATTCAGCTAATAATTATGGTAAATAAGATGATAATTAACTGAGAAATTAATCACATCGACCTGTTGCAAGCAGAGGTTCAAATATTGATATGGGAGAGGGCAGGTAATTTAATAGATCATTATTCTGTGTCATTTGTGCCTTCAAGACTAATTGCAAGTGGAAGTCATTAAATAAGGAGGTTGTTTTTGAGATGTGAAGCACTAACATGACTTCTTAAAGTGTAAAATGTATTCTCTGGGGCACTGTGTCAGACTTTGAGAGGGAAACGAGTAACAAAATGCTCAGTGAACCCTGAAAACTCTTCACTCTATGGGGTGAAATAATGGTTCACACCTCTCTGGACTTCCTCTGATGGAACAAAAAGCCATTTTGCTAGGTGTCCTGACATTTACCTGGGTCACTCACAGCTTTTTTGTCTGTCCGAGTGGACAGGAAGCTCTTTCAGCTGCATTTCAATGGACTCCCGCCAATCAATGCAAACAAGGAGAGTATCTAAAGTCCTTCAATTAAAAAAGAAGAATATTAACTTTAATAACACACAGATTCATCTTTTCCTGTAAAACAAGAAACTGTTTCTCTTAAAATGTGTCAAGCTGGTGCCACGTCACCAATTTTGTTTTGTTTTGTTCGTTTCTTTTGACAATGTTTCCATTGTGTATTTGACTCTTGACTTTGCAACAGTTGTTTTTTTCTTTTCTTCTTCCATTACTAAGATTTCACTTTGCTGTGCATAATATTTCAAAACATAGCGAACAAATGTAAGTCTACAGGAATAAGTAGCGCATCATAGACAAAAGTAGCGAGGAAATCAGGTGGATCCTAAGCATAACATACAAACAACTAAACTAAACATACAAAGGACTTAAACCAACGGCACTCTGAATACCAAAGTAGCCACCTACCACTGAGCTGGCCACTCAATCACTAACCAGATTATTTTAAAACATTTAACCAAGCAACATACCCTGGAAATCCAGACTCAAATATAGAAAGATTTTGAGTCCGGTCTACCCTTCCTACCCAAGGGGCGGCACTAACTGAGGCATTTCAAATGTCGCTGCACACAATTGGACAGCAAGATGGCCAATTAAAGCAAAAACCAAGGTGACGTATTCATTGCGCTAAGCCCCATTTGTTTGCCAACCAGTGGGGCTAACTGATATATTATGCTTTTGCTGTATCCCATCTGCAAAACGGCAAAACCGACCTTCCTGGAAACGAAGGCTTCTAGGGCAGTCATCTGTTCCTCTCTCAAGGAAATAGATAAGTGTAGTTGGCTTAGTGTTTCTTCCAAAGTTAAATTGAATGGACGCAGTCCTTCGGCAGCTGCCATCTTGACTGGTGTACTTTTAGACTCTTACGGCACAGCGCTGTCGTCATCATGCTACGGAGCCCACCTCTGTCAGATAGACTGCTCTGTTTGGTCAGATGGCGATTCAGTGGGCTCTGCTCGTCGGGGCAAGATTCGCGTGCAGAACAAATTCGAATTTGCTAGGGGCCGGGCATCTGGATTTCCAGGTTACAAGCAAAACATACAAACAACAAAGTAGTCATCAAGTACACAGACACAATTGCAAAGAACATCAGAGGCAACAGGAACAGGGTCAGGATAATAAATCAATTACATAACAAAACAATTTCTCGGGTTTGGTTCGGGTTCGCACACTTGACATGCTGCTGTTTTGTTCTATGGCCTATTAAAGTGCTGGAATTTGTTATTTATGTGACAACGCCTGAACGCAACACAGGCTTCACTCCATTGAGTGTCTGTATAGTGCCATGCTGCAGGTTCGGACCAAGCTTGGTCACAATTGTCTTGGACTTGGGTCAGTTTCGGTCAGGAAAATTTGGTCCAAGCCGTGCTCTAGTGTGCTCACCTGTGTCTGTATGTGTGCGTGTGTGCGCACCAATCTGTGTGTGTGTGTGTGTGTGTGTGTGTGCGCACATCATGGCAGAACTTTGCCGTGAGCGATGCAGAGAGCAGAGGAGAACATTGTAAATGCGCGACCATGTAGAGACCATGTACCCACACAGATCTCCATTTCCCTGTGCCCAACTAACTATTTGCTGACAGCCTCTCAACCCCAACCAGAGCTACAGCAACTACCCTCTTGCCTGAACATTTTAGGAACTAGACACTTTACTGTGAAAATAAATAGGCTAAATAAACAGTAGATTGATTTCACGGGAAGGTAAGGGTCCGGAGATGTTGCTGTGGTTGCCTGTGGCAAAATACTTTCTGTGTGACTAGGGCCTAAGCACTCCCAGTTAATGTCACCACTTCTGCATGGTGATACATTGGGTGGATGTGTTTTGGTGGAAAGAAAAGAGTTCCTAAATGGAACTGCTTACAGCAAGGTCTGTGAATTTTCTTAAGTAACCAGGGTCATGATTTCTGCTAAGGCTGTGCAATTAATCGTCTGGTGATCGCAATTACAATTTTGAGGTCAAACGATTTCAAAATTAGTGAAATCGAGGGTAAACGATTTTTGGTCACGGACACCTGGAGATGTTATTTTGTCTTCTACAGAAAGCTGCGCATGCGCAATACCACCCCCTCCCCTCCTCTCAAGTAGGTGAACTACGAAAAATGCGTGGGGCAGGTGATCACGGAAAATTAAAAAAAAAGCGTGCAGAAAATGGCAGAGGGAGAGTGAGAGAGGTTGGTGTGTGTGTGTGTGTGTGTGTGTGTGTCTGTATGAAGTCCTATCCATATCAAAATAAGCAGACACACGCACAGCAACGTTTGTGTGTGATTAACATTGTGAATTTTGGTACGCGTGCATGCACACGTGTGTTGTTACATCCGGATTGTATTTCACACGTAACAAGACGATGGGTACTGTACTTACAGCGTGTGCACGTCCATCTGTCACTTTTGGAGAAATGTTGTTAAGTGTCCACACACAAGCACTCACAATTTTTGATACTACGCAACCGAGAGTTTATCTGCATCACGCGCACCAGTCCGCGTGCATGAATGCCTCACGTAGTTTCCTTTTCCATTTCAAGTTAGTAGCCTAGATACAGTTTTTTTTAGTATTGTGGAAGAAAGTATTTGCATGAACTATTTATTGTACCATTACCACAGAGAGCAGAGTTAGCTCACTGGGTAGGGTGCTAGGATTACAGTCTAAACATTATGCAGTCTGATAGCTGGTCTCCCTACAATGCGATGATCCTCCAGTCAACTATAGTTTGATGATTTTTCAATCATCTTTCCCGGTCAACTATAATTCGATGACTCTTCAATCATCTTTTAAGTGAAAGTGGGAACGCGCGTGTGTGTGGACACTTAACAACATTTCTTCAACAGTGACAGACGGACGTGCACATGCTGTAAGTACAGTACGCATCTTCTTGTTACGCGTGATGTAGTTTGCACATGTCATAGTATGCGTTTGCAAAAAAACGCATAAATGTTATGTGTAGTCACTCCGCGTCGTGTGATTGCGCAGCGTGAAGCAGTCACACACAAACGTTATAAGTTGCTGCACAGGCGTCAAAGCACACGCATGTGACATGTTCAGTTAATAGCTGTACATGTATATTGAAACGTATGGTACTCCATAGAATGTGTGTGTGTGTGTGTGTGTGTGTGTGCGCGTTTTACGTTTGATACTACAGAGAGTAGTGCGAGTGGGATGGAGAGAAACGTGAAAGGGTGAGCAAGAGAAAGGTCCTCCTGATTGAACTTACGCTGAGCTTCATAAGTCATCACATGCGCTGCAGAATTGTTTGCATAATGGTGATTTCAATTTTGACCAAAATAATCGTGATTATGATTTTTTTCCATAATCGAGCAGCCCTAATTTCTTCAGAGACATTTTGGCATTTTGAGCACCACGAGCTGAATACTATCTAGCTATACTATATTTGAGAGAAGACAGACATCTCTATGGTCAATATCTCCAACACTCTGCAACTCATGCTGAAACAATCTAGACTGATAAATAGCACTACGGCTAAGGGGAAAAATATGTATGTATAATATTTTTGATGAACTGTCCCTTTAAGTTTTTGTTTTTTGTGGATTTAAACCACAGCTTCATCCCCTTTTATAGCCTCAGAGTGTTGGCCTTTGAGACAAATGGTAAATGGACCTGCATAGTCATCCAACCACTCAAACTCTTTACACTATGGTCACATTCACCCATTCATACACATATTCATACAATGGTGGCCGAGGCTACCATATAAGGTCCCACCTGCTACCTGCATCGGAAGCAATTTGGGGTTCAGTATCTTGCTCAAGGATACTTTGACATGCAGGGCTTAAGCTACATTAAATCATCAACATTGTCATTATGAGGACGTTTCCCAAATTGAGATATTGTCCTGAGGGTGACATGAACACTTTAAATTTATTAAATATATATAATTTCATATCAGTCCACACAGCAGACATCAAGATATTTCACAGGGAAAGTAAAATATAGTATAATATCTTTAAATTCTAACACTTCAGGTAAGACACAGGGCACCAGAGTTCCTTTCACCTTGTCTAAAATGTCACATTACTGTGCAGGGCTTTAAGTAAAAGTGTGCACCAAACTACAGTATTGCGGTACGTAACATTCAGACAAAAAGGACAGACACAATTTGCCACCCTGCTCTTTTTTAAACCCTCGTTTTCACCCATCACCACTTAATGACTTCTTTAAATGTCACCGCGGAAGGTGCTGCTGTTATATACGTCGGATTAAAATCTCATTAACTCTCAATGAGATACTCCACTGTTTCCCTACAGTCCTTTCAAAGGAAATCAGATGGTAAAGGCAGCATTAAAGAAGAGGATTTACCCACAGTCAATCGATCTTGTACCCCCGACTTGTCACAAACTCCCTCGCAGCATCAGAGACGATGACGAGCCCCGGGCATGCTGTGATATTTCAGTCTGTCGGTGTGGGTGACCTGCCCTTTCCATCACCTCCCTGTTAAGGATTCCTCCACTCCTCCATCCTGCCTTTTGTTTTTCCTGCTGAAAGAGGGAGCAGAGGAAAGGGACTGAGGCAGAAGACAAAATACAGCAGGAACATATTTTAAACTCTGAAGGTCAAGGAGCGCCTGCAGTGTTTGATCTGAGAGTCCTTCCGGTGACCTCTGACCCCTCAGGGCCCTAAAGCTGCATCTCATGTTCACTGTGGGGTGAACAGTGACATTTGCTTCTATTCAAATGAACCTGAAATTTATGCATTCATTTAAAAAATATGAATAACTCATCCACTGTTAATGGAATTGTTGCACATCTGTTTTCAGGGAGAAGCTTGAGCTGTTTGATTGTGAACTATATAAAACAGTAAATCACTTAAAGAGACACTTAAAGACTTATTTGGCTTATTTAAAAAAATGGAATAGAAAAAATGTTTGATCAGAATTACCCAACAAAACCCTCAATGTTTAATTCGTGCAATTACTCTTCTGTTTTTGTGTTTTCTCCTGGGCTGTAATTAGGCTATGAGCAATAAAAGAAGAAATGACCCAAAAAATGCAAGAAGTTAGTAAGAAAAAAGGAAGAAAGAAAATGTAAAACAAGAAAAAAAGATGGTTAGAAAGAGGCAAAAAAAAAATCCCTGAAAAAAAAAGTGCCTAGAAATCATCATTTTAAATATGCTTTTTTCTTATTCCCCCCCCCCCCCCCCTTTTTTTGGGGGGGGAGGGGATTTGTAGGACAAATTTGGCAAATGTGTGTGATTTCTTTCAAAAGCATGAGAAAAAAGGCAGAGTTTAAAGACTTAAATACTTGTGAAAGGCATATGAAAGCAACACAAGAAAAGCAAAAGCTATTACAGAAAAATACAAATATCTATCTATCTATTTACTCTATCTGCTACTCTTATTACTTATTTATCTGATTTTACTGGGAGCCGAATTAGGGCTGGGCGATATGGACAAAAATTCATATCTCAGTATTTACAAGCTGACTGGCGATACACAATATATATCTTGGTTTTTCTATGAAACGGACTACATGTTTTCAGTTGCTTGTCAAATCACATTTGAGATGCCACAAGCACTTTTATAAAAATGAAAAAGAAAAGAAAAAGAAATGCAAAGACAGGGATTTGTCCCTGTTTGAAAATATACAGCTGCACAACATGTACATGAAAAATGATAAAAAAAAATAAATGCAGAGCTGTACATGATTGTTTTTGCACACAGCACTGGAGCTACAGAGGTTTAAAGGTTTTCAGCACAGGACACAAAACTATAACATGACTATAAAAGTATCAAGTAGGTCTAAATCCATTGGAGTTTAGAACAATTAAAAATCTTTGCAGGGGGAGTTAAAACATTGTTTTCCATGGCCTTTCAAATGAATGTACTGCTGGAAAATGATCTAAATATTTTTATTTCTTTATTTCATTTAATGAACATTATTTATGCAGAGAGCATCAACACAGAGGCTGAGGGAGAGAAGGAGCCAGAGACACTTTGTCTATGTTATATACGTCTTGTAAATGAAAGGTCTGTGTTGACAATATTTTTAACACATCTGTCGCCTGCATCGAGGAGCTGTCTCAATGTCACACAACAGACTACAACTACCAAGAAGAACAGAGACGCGCTATGATCTACCTCACACACAAATTAAGCAGTACGACATAGACCGATGTAGCACTGTAGAATAACAGATATATTGAACAGAGGAGCAGCTCTCTCTCTCTCAGTGTAGAGATCTTGTGAGTGAGTGAGTGGGTGGGACGGAGCTGTACGTGTGAGAGAGGAGAAGTACACACTGGTATGCCTTATATAATGCATCATGATCCTATACCAATATAAATGGTGTTGTCTAAATGTATGTCTTGCTTGAAAATATATAGATATATTGATTATTATATTGGCCAGCCCTAAGCCGAATTATTCTCGAAGATCTCTCCCTCTCCGCACCTAATGGACCAAGTGTTTTAAACTGACAAAAACACTGAATTAAGCAGTTTCACATCCAAAAATCTATGTTTTTTCACTGCCTTTAGAAATGTGTCATAAAAAATGTAATTAAACATTTTATGAAATGCCATGTTTAAGGTTTCTCATTTAAAAAAAAAAAAAAGTCATTAGAAATGTAATATGTTATGAATTATAAAAAAAAAAGTCTAAGTGTGTGCACTTTTCCCATTTCCAAAATATCCCCTCTGAGAGTTGGGTCACATGGTGTAGACTGGAGACAGCAACGTTGCCCACAGCTGACTCGTTGCCATGCAACATTACTTCTGTTTAGAACCGCCCTGAATTATGGGAGTTGTAGTTTCGAATCCTAGAAACGCTATAATCAAGCCAGAAGGAAGTAGTGTATTTTCCAAAATGCCAAAATATTCCCTCAAGATATGTGATATCCCTCCTAGAAGTTAACCTCTTAAATCCTATTGATATTTTCATATGATCTACAAAAGAAGAGGAAATTATGTCCTATTTCATACTGTCTCCATCTCATATCTCAGAATGACCAGACCTGCACATACTCATTTTATCTCTAAGTGCCGTAGGTTGACTGTACTTATAGGTGCACTTTTGTATTATTTTATTTTTAGTTTTCAAACCTGTTATTTCCTTTTCCCCCTTTATTCTCCATCATTCCAGTGTCTGACAGAGTGCAGGCGCCATCTATTGTCCAAACCACGTACTATCAAATGTCACATTAAGTTAAAAATATCTGCATCTGTCCTTATAAATGTGTGGAAAATGATGGGGCATTCTACCGATTGTGTGCAAAGTGCTGTCCCTTAACAAAAAAAACAACAAAAATAATAAAATTAGAAAACTGACTGAATGATTAAAGATTATGATAAGATTTATTTAAACCCAGGACATTGAATGAAAAGGTGATAAGCTAAATATATACAAAATCACCATTTATAGGGTATTTTCTATTGGGAAGTAGCAGTCCCCAACCCTGACCTCTAAAATTTCAATTAATGTAAAAAACACTGAAAGCATTTGTCATATTTTTTCAAAAGTGTAATTCAAAACATCTTTGTAATTAAGTTTAAACACAAGTTGAAAGATTTAGATGTACTGTGGGATTAATTTTTAATGCTCTGGTTGAGTCTGGATTTTAGCCACACCCCTGAATTTCTGAGAAGGGGGGTGGTACTGCACCCCTGTCCCATATGGCTGCATGGTAAGTCGCTGACTCCCATCCTTTTTTAAATAAATGTCTTACAAAGTCTGAAAATCAGTGTGTAACTTTTAAAACTGTCACTACTGAACACTTCAATTATGTAAAAATTTGGGGGTTTATGCAAAATATTATGTTTTTCTGTGTGAACAACTCTTCAAACATGAGCTTGTTAGCCATGGGACTGCTAGCATTCTTTAGTTATCCTGAAAAATAGCTAGGAATGTCACTACAGAACCAGTCACTACCGAAACCTATGGTAAAGTTTCAGTAGTGACATGATCATTTCGGTAGTGACAAAATGGAATAGTCAGTAGTTAAACCCCATAATTTTGTGGTCCAAAGTCTTGCTCTGCTCTACTCTACTCTACCCTGGTCTACTCTACTCTGCTTTACTCTATACTCTGCTTTACTCTACTCTGCTCTGCTATACTCTACTATACTATACTCTTCTCTGCTATACTATACTCTGCTCTACTCTACTCTACTCTGCTCTACTCTACTCTGCTCTGCTATACTCTACTTTGCTCTACTCTGCTCTATTCTACTCTGCTCTACTTTGCTCTACTCTGATCTATTCTGTTCTACTCTGCGCTACTCTGCTCTGTTTAATTCTGCTCTGCTCTGCTCTACTCTAATTATACTCTGCTCTACTATACTATTCTCTACTATGCTCTACTCTACTATGCCCTGCTCTACTCTGTTGTACTCTACTATACTCTGCTCTACTATACTCTACTTTGCTCTACTCTTCTCTGCTCTATTCTGCTCTGATCTACTCTACTATACTCTGCTCTGCTCTACTCTACTCTACTAAACTCTGCTCTACTCTAATATGCTCTGCTCTGCTATACTCCATGCTCTGCTTTAACTAATTTTGAAGTTCAAATTATAGAATTCTTCAAAATCTAAATGCAGTCTTTCTTTGTAAAATGCATAACACTGATCAGATTGATTTCAGAGTTACTAATTGATGAAACAGAACATAAATGTAACCGATTAGCATCATAATATTTTAGTTGATAACTCAATATACTTTATTTTTTACAAAACACCCAGTGTTTCGGTAGTGACTGCACTGTTTCGGTGGTGACCATTATTCTGTCTTTTAAAGTTGCATCACATTCCATCAAATGTATGCCTTAAGGTTGGAATATTACAAAGACAAATGTTTTGTGGTAATTAAAAACATTATTTTTGAGTAGATAGGAAAAGAGTAGAGTGGAGCAGAGTAGAGCAGAGAAGAGCAAAGTAGAGTAGAGCAGAGTAGAGCAGAGTAGACCAGAGTAGAGCAGATTTTAGAGCAGAGCAGAGCAGAATAGAGTAGAATAGAGCAGAGCATAGTAGAGTAGAGTGGAGAAAAGCATAGTGGAGTAGAGCAGAGAAGAGCAGAGTAGAGTAGAGCAGAGTAGAGCAAAGTAGAGCAGAGTAGAAAAGCGCAGAATAGAGAAGAGTAGATTATAGAGTAGACCAGAGTAGAGTGTAGTAGAGCAGAGCAGAGTAGAACGGAGTAGAGCAGATTTTAGAGTAGAGCAAAGCAGAGTAGAGTAGAGTAGAGCAGAGCAGAATACATTAGAACAGAGCAGAACATAGTAGAGTAGAGCAAAATAGAGCAAAGTAGAGCGGAGTAGAACAGAGCAGAGTAGAGCAAAGTAGAGAGTATAATAGCGCAGAGCAGAGTAGAACAAAGTAGAGCAGAGTAGACAAGAAAAGAGCATAGTAGAGCAGAATAGAGTAGAGAAGAGTAGATTATAGAGTAGACCAGAGAAGAGTAGGGTAGAGTAGAGTAGACCAGAGTAGATTAGAGTAGAGCAGATTAAAATATTAATTTTTATAGATTTAATTATGAAAACCTTCAGTAAAAATTTGTAAAAATTTAAACCTTTAGACAAGGGAAGGAGCACGCATAACAGCTTGATTTTTTTTTTTTTTTTTTGTATAATATAATATTATATGTTTCGGTAGTGACAAATTTTGGGAGAGGAAAAACATTCCAAAACAGTCTGATATATATATATATATACATATATACAATCTAAAAGTTTACGGTAATTTTACTAGATATGTGACGTTTACATATGGTATAATATATAGTATAATATATATAGGGACAAAGTTTTGGAAATAAAACATACAAAATTTCAAAAATACTTCCAGCCTAACTCCTAACTTTGCACACATTCGGTAGAATGCCCCATATACCAAATGGCACTGATTTTAAATTGGGAACATTCTTCTTTCATTTTTCCTCTGAATATATTCAAGATGGCAAGCTGTATCACTTGCAAGGGCCTGCTCTCTCTATGGACCCCTTCTCCCCACGGGCCCCACTGCCTGCACTGTCCCCTGGCCCCTCATCACCTGTCTATACTTTTGCACTTTTTAATTTGTAAATCCCTGCTGTATTTTTACCCTGTAAAGCAAATTAAACGTGCCCTACAGTTAAAGTCGCCTTGCCTTTCTCCTCACTGAAATGTTAAAAAAGACTTCTCTTGTTTTATGTGTACGCAAATATTGACTCAAAACCAGTCAATATTCATGCTATACACACACAGATTGACTATCTGTTTATCATCCTGTTGGACTGTTGCATGTGTGTGTGTGTGTGTGTGTGTAGTACTGCCACAGCATTTCTGTAATTTATTTTAGATTTTTATTGAAACTGGAGAATACACAGTCAGAAATTATGATCAGACATTTGATTTACAAACTAAATCCCTTTGCTTTGTTTTAGATTACAATCAAAATGGATTCAATATGACAGGTAAGTATCAGACAAGTGAAAACAGAAACTGTATTTTTCTTCGATATGTTGTATAATACTTTACACCAGAAAAATTAAACATTTTCTTCGGCATGAAAATGATCATAAGGTGTCACATAAAATCACCTTTTAGCTGTTTCTAACCAAAGAACATTATTACAGATATCAGCTTTTTCCAATCGCTCTACTGTCAGCTTTTTCCAATCACTCTACTTTATAGCTCATGTCTGTGCTGGCTTTCATTCTTGCGTGGTTTCACTGTGGTACATTCAATACAGAGCTGTCAGTGATAAATCCTGTCATCTATGTGAGCAAAATGCTCCCTCTTAAGGCCAACATTTTCTCTACATCCCATCCATTTACAGAACAAAGGGGGCGAGATGCTTCCTGTAGCAGGAGGAAGCTGGATGACCTCTGTACGACTGGAGTGAGGGGGTGGACATGACGTGTCATTCAGGAAGTATTGATAGTTGCAGTTTTAGGATTTCTTTAAAAATGTATGGTGAAAGGAGTCAGGCTGCGCAGAGGGACAGATGCTTGTGTAGATGTCTCTTTCCAGCCAGGATTTAAAAGAAAATTCCAGAGCCCAGTCGTTCAGAGACTGGATCAGAATTATGTTTTGCTTTCCAGGATAAAATAAACCATCGTACTTTTGTGCCGGTTTTTCAAAGCCGCATTGGACTGGATCACCCTGATGCAGATGCAAACTTTTCAAGATAACTAAATCTGGACAACCAGTGATTTAACTTAAATGTACGGACATATCACAAAGGTAGAATAGCCAGTAGTGGGTCTCTTTAAGTGATTTGAAGAGACAGAAAACAGCATTAGGAATGCATATGTTAGAAACTACTTTAACTGTGTCATTGTAATTGATACAAAGTGAAAACTGAAAGTTAAAATTAAAAAATTTTGTTTGACATTGACAGCTATTTGGATGATTACTTTATGGGGACAAAATACTTTTTTTAACTTTACTGTACTGACAGTCTTTATATATAGCCTATCTACTTCATCTGCTGTATCACTGTAACATCTAAACACACCACATACAAAATATAGAAACTGTTTGTCCTATCATTACAAAACTTGCAGGATATGTTTCAAAGTTGAACATTTGTAGAATTTTTTTGAAACTGCTCAATATGGGGTGCCACCAGTTCCAATAAACTGCATCGGCCTTTTGCAAAATTTGGCCATAATTCAACGCAGGTTTGTACAAACATCACCAAACTTGGTAGATATTGTTAATGAAATTATTGAAGCATGTTACCAAAATGTTTCTGCAATTGATCAGGAGGGGGCCATGGTGTTGCCAAAGAAGAGCGAGGCCCAGAACAAATATAGACGTAAATGATTGAGTGTCTGTCTGTTTATCATGAGACCTGTTAGTCATCTTCATTGCAGATATTGTAAACTGTCTGAGCTCTTCATCCTTCACAGCTTTCCAACACATTCTCACTTCAATCTTGTCACATATCGACGTTTGATCAGGGACTTTCCACGTCCAGATATGACATGCAAAGTACTCTGGATGCGTTGGTTGTTGACATTCTGGGACATCGTGTCAACCTCAGCCTGTTACTTGCATTGTCTTCTTTAAAAATACACTTCCATTTTCACAAGAAATTTACTATTTACATACTTACTTCCCATAAGATTATAAAGCCAAAGCCCTGTTCTTTATTTAATAAACCCAATCACATGCTTATGTTGTTGAAGGAAAAAAAAGGTCAATTCACATTGTTGTACAGACATATTGCGTTTATTTTGAGAGACTGTATGCAAACGGTACATTTCCTGTGAAAACTGAAGTGTATTTTGAAAACAGATAATGCATGTAACAGCCAGAAGTTGGCACGGCATCCCAGAACATCAACAACCAATGCACCCAGGGTACCTTGCACATCATATCTTGACATGAAAAGTCCATGATTACAGGTCAGAGAGAGGCTGCTTTGCTGTGTCTATATTTGCATTTTGTTCCTGCTTAAATCTTCTGCTGGGGTCAGAATAATCCATAGTTTTTAAATCAAACTATCCCAAACACATGCTAAAGGCTGGATCCAGATTAAAACCAAAACTGGAAAGAATGATCTAATCTGACTTTTTTTTTTTTTTTTTTTTTAAAAGATTTGATCCAATGCAATGAAAGAAACATGATCAGAATAGTTCTGAACAACTGGGCCCAGTTTATTGTATAGTTTTATAAACTTTATTTGTGTGGCCAGACATCCTGCAACAACATTGCTAAAACTAAATGAGTCAGGACAAGAAACAATAAGTAGGCCTGAATGTGTGGCATTTAAAGTGGGTATGGGAGAAGGATGTTGCCTAGTGCAGCTTTAATTACTACAGTATGACATGGATTGTATCTGGATGTGACTCTTGTTAAAGGAATACTGTACACATGCAAAATTTGTATAGCTCTTATTCACCCTGAGTTACGTTGAATTCGTCATGAAAACATTTTTTTTTCTCTCACATGCCTCCACAGTGAACGAAGAATCCAAAATAAATGAACATTTTAATAACTTGAACAAAGGTTCGGCAAAACTGTTTCAAAGATTAATTAACAAACTCTCACAGGCCTTGTGCAGTGTTCACTACTTGTAATCCAAGTAGGAAGCCTTGGCACATGCTTGCATCTGAACTCTGCTCATACAGAGGCACATGCTCAGGGCATGCTTTGTGTAGGTGTTCATATGTTTAGGAAGTTCTGAGCATACAACTGGATAAAAGAGAGTTGGATTTTACTGCATGAGTTGTGTGAGAGTTTGTAAAAAGATGTTTTGATATAGTTTTGCTGTTGTTAAATGTGGTCCCTGTTTACTTCAATTCATGAAGTAGGTTTGCCTTTTGTCGATTTATTGTGCACTGTAGATGCACGTGATAACACTGGGTGAGTAACCAGTATACAAATCTTCATTTTGCAGGTTAAGCATTCCTTTAAACTGCATTGACACATGTATTCCATGTAATTTACAATCCAATATCAAAAATAAAAAAAAATTAATGAATAATCTCTATCAGCAAAATAAGTTAAACAGGATTGACTTGCTATTGCATTCTGGAAAGTTGTAAGTTCAAAACAATGCAGGCTGGGAAGTATGCTAATGAGATGATTTGTGTCTAAACAACTTAATTTAATGAGTGAACAATCAGACTGGCTTTTAGTCTTAATTTTAAGATGTGATAACAATATAGAGTGATTATCTAAACATTTAAATGATGAGATGATTTAATTAACCAGATTATGAAAGTTTACAGTGTAAATTCAAATATTCAAAACATTCAAATATCTGAATTATACTTAGATTGCAACCCCATCTCATTTCCAGGTCATCAAATACTGACGTTTTGTCATGGCCCTCAGCGTCTCATGGCAATGCACAGGACACACTTTATTGTCTCTGTGTGACAGACAGTGATGCAACATGTGGATAATGTTGTGAAAAGGTCACAGCTACGTTTAGGCCACAAAACTGCTTCAGGGTTACTACATCATAAGGCAAGTGGGATTAAGCACTTAAGACTTGTGGTCACTACAGTAGACAGTTATTTAAAAAACATTTGCTTTTATATGCATGGGCATTGATTCTCCGTCCTCCAGTCGCGATGTATTTAACGGCCTCACCTCCTACAACGCTGCCTCTGTTTTTGTCTTTTATGCAAAAGGTACATTATCGATATCTCCTCCACAGTCGCCATGTTTGTTTTTGAGTTCGTTGTTGTCATAAACTTTTGACTCTGGGATGCCTCCTGGTGGATATATTGATTAACATCCATGCCAACGTAAAGGACGCATGGAAGTATGTGGGCAGTGATGGTAACATTGTTTGAAACGGACGTATGCATTTTCGTACGTAAAGGGAGCATAAAGGAGCCCTTCTGGAAACGTGCAGCAATACGGACGAAATGAACGCGGTGCACGGACAGAAGGCTCCGTCCGTATCCGGATTCGTATTTAACATTGAGCATAAATGGGCCTTACACTGAACGTCATGCACCACTGGCTGTATTTCAACTACAATCAACTTTGTACTTCATCTGCAGAGACTTTTTGGGCTGTCAATAAATTAATTAATGTTATCAAAATGTAACTTGCAATTTTTTTGACAAAAGCAATTCTTTGACAAGATTTTGGTATTTTTTACCAAATGTTCATTTTTGTTTTTCACGATTAAAGAGGGAAATTAACACTGAGGAAAATAATCATGAATGACGTAGTCATACTTCAGGCATGAAAGGGTTTTTAAGACCAATTCAAGAAAAAAAAAACATGAACTGACATCATTAACTGTAGTTGAGGGAGCAGTACCGTACACACACATTTTGCAGGGCACGGGCTCAAGTGGAAAAAAACAAGGGTAAAAGGTACAAAAAAACAAGTGCACTCTGCTGGGAGGTTTCTATCTGCCAGCACCAGAAGGTTTCTTGAGCCTAAGTACACAAAGAACAAGTAGGGTTAATGTCTAAGTGCATTCTCCTCTCCTCTCCTCTCCTCTCTTCGCTTCGCTCCTCATTCTGTAGTCCTTTCCTTTGCTTTCTTTAGTTTACTCTCCTCCTCTCCTTATTCTCTTCTCCTCCTTTCTTTTTGAAATAGTAATGCACTAATTCTCATAATTATCTCCCAAATATTGTTTATGAATCCCAGAGAACAGATGCATGTTGCTTTGTGCTCCTACTATTCTCTGTGCTCTTTATGTGGCACAGGCCCAAACTGCAGGTCATTTTTGTTTAAATTAATTAGGAGAAATGTGACATGGTTGACATAAACTTTAATTCAAACTGAGTTTTTGGTTTAGGCAGTCAGTGAACTGGTGAACCCGAATCTGGTGTGGTTTTACACCAGGCTATCTTACTTGTTGTTATGCTTAATGGAGTTATTACCTAAGTTAGACTGGTTGTATTGAGATGTTTTAATAGTTGTGTAATTTCACAACAGTGACAAACAATGTGGAGGCTTAGGACAAACACTGGCTGTCAAGGAGACGGGCTCTGCAGGGTGCTCGTTTTGTGGCAGAGTCTCAACTGAAATACAGTTGTTGGGTATACAACACACATTTAAAAACTGAAATATAAAATTATTCAAGGAAATTGAGAAAAAAAACATGCCTCACAAAAAGGGCACTTAAAGCTACTCTTACCTTTCTTGTATTTCACGCAGCAAAAAATTTGAACATCCACAACTCCCGCCTCCCCCCAAAGTCCCATCCCCCTCCTCCTGCAACTCCACCTCCTTCCAAAGGCCTACTCCCCCCTCCTCCAGTCCTCATTACATCTACGATAGACATAGGCGTTGGCAAGATAACTAGAGATACACGGAAGAGGAGAGCAAGTGTAACACGCCAAGAGAAGAGTAGAAGAGAAGAGGAGTCATATATAACGTAATAGCCTATGTTACATTACAGGCAAACTAAAATACCTGTCCAGCAGAAAATCTGCTACCATCTTGTCCCTTTTTAGCTCAGGATGAAGCGGAGGCCTTTACGTGGGGAAGACAGACAGGACGCTCGGCCAATTATTGCATTTGGTCTGAATGCAATGATTGGTCAGACTTTTCTTAGAATCATATGAGAATGGTACAATTATGAGTTTTTATCTCTGGTGGAATTCACTTATATTTTAGTGTGGCATCAGCTTATTAATAGCATTTTAACCTAAACAAAGAAAAGTGTAAAATTTCCAGAAAGGTAAGTGTCGCTCTAAGTTAAAAGAAAAAGGGGCAGGTGCTTGTGCACTACCTGGGGTCTATCTGTGCACGTGCCTGTGAGTAAGACTTTTGGCAAAATGTTTATTGTAACATACTCTCTTTGGTGAAATTAGAGGCATTGAGTAATTATAATTATTACTTTTTTGTATGTCGTTTGAGAGATTGATTTAAGACATTTTAAAATTAAGGTTTTTTTTTTTTTTTTTAGATAATGATTTCAATGCCCTTTAACACTTTTTAAGGATCTGCAGGAACCCTGTACATGGTCAGGTTGAGTAAAAACATCACGCTATGAGTTAAAATAAGTACATCTGTAACCTAATGTGATGTAAATTCCTCATGTGAGTGTCGTCAGTGACGACCATTCTTAAATTACTTAACATTAAAACAAGATTTACTTTGGTTTAACACAGGACAAAAACTGTGGTCTTCTGGGTGCAAGTTCGTCCACCTTGCCTTCATCCCACCCTTTCTCGCTCTTCATAATACGTCAGTTTCTCTCAGCTTCAAGTATTGCAGCAGATAGCTTTAGGGTTAGTTTAAAGACATATACTTTCAGTAATGAGCAGATTTCAAGTGTTTAACCCTTTAAAACCTGAGCAAATTGGCATGATTTCTTTTAAAAACATGGGAAGAGGACAATGCGCAATGAACAAAAAATGACCCCCAAAATTTGCAAGAATTTAGTAAAATAGAAAATGAAATGTAGGAAAACAAACAAGGAAATGACCTGGAAATAGTGCTTAAAAATAATAATCACCCTGTGACATAATTTTGTGATAATAATAATAATAATAATAATAATAATAATGATAAATGTAAATACAGTTATCCCTAGCTTTTTTCTTTTTTCCCTATTTTTGGGTTAAGAAAATATAGTAATGTCTTCCGGATTATGTGAACTGTATATATACCAATTTTCACTTGCTCCCGTGGGCTCCTGCCACAATAAAACCAAGGGTTTGCCTGACAAGGACTAAATGCACAAACCTGCTATTTTAGAATATTCCACAGAAAGAGACTCTCACTGCAGCCTGTTCTATTGTGTTTTTACATTCATTCTGTGGATGATGAACAAACCCGCCCACATTTAAGAGTACTGCTTGCGGTGGAAACGCTAAATGAACCTAGGGTCTGGGTACCATGTCTGAGGGGTTACTTTTGGTTCCAAAGTTATCATAATGGAGGTGTTTGGTGAAATGGGGCTATAAGGGAAGCTAAATGGTGGTATCGAAGGTGGCCATGCTGAGGGGCGTGACAAAGCGTTGGTATTTCATGACCTGGGAATGAGAACAGGTTGTAAATTACTCAACATTTCAATTTGACCTATGTACATATTCTAATTACATATAATACACAGTTTCTGATGTTAGTACTGTACAACTAATTACTGATTAGGAGATGAAAAATACAGGAGAGGTAAGGTCAAAAGTAGAAATCACAGAAAATAGTGGGAAACAAATGTACACACACTCTCTTTCACTCATATGTTAAACCAAAACACTCAAACTTGACACACAGAGCTGTTGAATTAATCTGAAGCCGACATGCTGGCAAATATTCACAGTTAGTTTTTGAAATCAGAGAGAAGACGTAACAGAAATAAAACTTTTTTGTACAACAGGAAATGAGTTTGGCTGCAGGTCAGAATTTGTCCTCTTGCGCTGAAGTTCACCTGGAAAAGCTCCTAAAAAAGCTGCAGTGAGCATCCCAGTAATGCTGCAATCTTCTGCCACTAGAGGGCAGTATTCCTCCATTTCCTCCCCAGTTTGATTTTCACAAAGTGTTTCTGATTTTCCCCATATTTTTCAACACATTAGACTCTAGTCAGGTCCGTAAATTCTCCATTTGTCATGATAATCCCCCTGAAGTTCCTCAGGCAAATGTTGCACATGACTGAGTCCACCCGTCCTGCGCTGTACAGTAAGTCTCAGAACCAAAACTCAGACTCTAATGATGCTGATGGAGGAGGAGGCTCTGTGGAGCTGAGAGAAAGATAGGAGTGAGAGGCAGCTGTATTCATAAACACATGAGTCATAAACAGAGATGGTCACATATATGAACATGACTCATAAATCTCAGCTCGGCTGTGTGTGGGCCACACTCACATGCGCCGCCACGTGCCTTCATGCACTTTATATATGACGTCTGTTAAAGATTTATAGCTAATCAATGACCTGTGTGAGCTTGACATTTCAGACAGCTCACTTAATTGCGCTCAGGTTTGGCTGAAAAATAAGAAATAATTCTGACTGTGGGGAGGATGAGGAGTTCCTTGTTATCGAGGCACCCAGACATAAAATGAATCACATTTAGCACATCTTGTTTTCAACTTATCTCTGCCCTGAGGCCACTTGTGCAAGACAACAACTGTCATTGACATGCATCCTCAGCACATAGTTTAAACATTCATACCATTTCAAAGCCATTATATGCGTTTGATCATTGTCTAATCTAATTTTTAACCTCTTAAGTCATTATAAATTCATGCTGTGCTGCCAAACTATGTTCAGACATACAAAAGTGTATTTGGAATTCATGTCAAGATGCCAAAGTTTAAAAAAATACCAAATATTTCAGGTTGAATTTAAGGACAATGTGTGTAAAATCATCATGCACAAAATATTGAGAATCATCTATCTGATTTGAGTCACATAATGTAGCTGCAATGAAATGTTAGAACAAGCGTATATAGATAGCTGATGATGATTTATCCGATCTTAAAGCTGCTTCAGGAGAAAACAAGGACATTGAAGGGTTAATAATCAATGCCTTAATGAAGCTGACTACATTACAGCTCAAGTGATTAGAGAAGTATTTGATTTGAGGATCAACCAGCAAATGTCTGGATAATTGATGAACTGTGTGTGTCATTTTTTCATATTCATATTCATATTTTCTTATTTTGGATGGACATTTTACAGCATTTTCTGACATTTCATGGACAAAAACAATGAATTGAATGATTCAGCTGACTGATAATAAAAATTAGCCTTAGTTGTTATGGCTGGCTATTAAGCTATGCTTAAAGTTTTACATTTTTCAGTGCAGGCTTTTCAAGATTGCAACCAAAAACAATATAAGATGTAAACATCCACTATCAGTGCAAAAAAAAAAAAAAAATACATCTGCCTCATCAGCAAACATATAACATCATGGAGAATAATACCTTCCTTAAGGTTCTGTATGTAACTTTTAGAAAATCCTGGGAACCCACTAACGTTGCTCAGCCTTGCTTTAAATTTTTCCCAGTGGCTACTGCCAGCATTGCAGTGAAAAGATCCCATCCCATAGACCACCATTATAAAAGAGTCTTCTGTATAGTTGTTGAGAGGACTTGACTTGAACTTGAACTGCAAATAATTCAAGTATAGCTCTTTCTATTCTAAATTTTTGATCCATGGAGGTTTGATATTTGTGAACTTTCCTCAAGCCGAGAAAAGCTGTGATGTCATCACAGTCCATGAGCTGAGTCTAAACTTGAGGGTGCAACACATTCTCACTACGACCTTGTCACATATTGACATTTGGTCATGGACTTGTCATGTCCAGATACAACCTGCAAGGTACTCTGGATGATTTGGTTGATGACGTCCAGGGAGGTCGTGTCACTTCTGTCTTAAGCCTGTTACTGCATTGTTTTCTTTCAGTTTTATTTATAAAGCCCAATATCACAAACCACAATTTGCCTCACGGGGCTTTACAGCACATGACATCCCTCTGTCCTTAGGACCCTCACAGCGGATAAGGAAAAGTCCCCAACAATACACAGTCTGTTTTCACAGGCAATGCACAGTTTACATTCAGTTTCTTTCAAAATAAATGCACTACGCTGATACCACACTGCATATTGATGTTATTTTTTTCCCCTAAAGCACGTGGTTAGGTTTAGGAAAAAAAGGACAAGGTTTGGCTTTATGATCTTCATCTTTCTATCTTCTAACACCACTCTCCTGGGTGTGTTTGACACTGCAAGTCACTGCCCAAACGCCAGATTTCGATGACTTTCAAGTAAGACCAGGCTGACAGGTGGGCCAGCAGGAGAAACACCACTGTGCATATTCGTTGGGCTGCATACAGCAGAAGTACACCTGGAAGCTAGAAATGTTTTTGGAGTATGCGCCAGGAAAGCAACTCCATTGGAATGAATCGGCGCCATCTTGGCATTAGGTTTCTAGTTATTATAAATCTATGTACGCAGACCACTGAATATGAGCAGTAGTGTTTCTCTCAGTGTCCCATTACAGATTTTTAAATTGTTATTAAATTGTTTTTCTCAGCTCCAGAAAACTTTTACAAATATAAAACCTCAGGGAGGAAACATGGTGGGGACAAGAACGTAAGTTAAGGCGCAAAAGTCCTGGTCGGATGGGTGGGTGGTTCACCCAGGACGGCAGTGTTTGACTTTCATGTTGTATCTGGATGTGGAAAGTCCATGACTAAACGTCGATATGTGATGAGGTCGGAGTGAGGATGTGTTGGCTGCAGAGAATTTTTTTGCTGCAACACCATGAATGGGGGCCTGACTTGGAGTACAGATTAGGTGCCCAGGCTTTTAAGTCAATTTCTGTAATGGCCGAACAGTAGAATAAAAACTCCCAAGCCAATCACATGATGCCATGCAGCCCCAAAAAACTTTCTTCCCATTGACTTACATTGGGAAAGTGATGTCTTTAAATCAGTGAATACATTTTTTTTGAGTGTGACTTGTTTTACTATCAGGACTTAATCAGTTTGGTCTGATAACATTTAGAAAGTCTAGAAAAGCTGCAATATATTCTTGTTATTCTGATTCAGGTTAGTGGAGTGCCAAACTGGAAGTAGCTGGCGTGCCTGGTGAAAGTCTCTACTGCGCCTGCTCTTTGGGCCCAATGATGCTGAATCAGCGCAGATCATCCAGGTAATTTCATACTGCGTAAATAAAGATTTTATGGCTTTCTGTGCCACTAAGCACCTCTCATTGGAATGAACAGGGTCCAGCCTCTAATGCTGTATCCGGGTCTCTTAATACATGCATTTAATAGCTCCGGAGACGGACCCTCAGTCAGCGGCTGTAGCAGCTTGAAATCAGCTTGTGCATGTCAAAAGTTACATACAGAACCGTTCAGTGTGATCCTGGCCTTTGTTTTAAGTGTCGCATTATAGAGCACATTCTGGCACATCATTCATTCACCACCAATTGATCTTTCAAAATGACACCTTGTCATCTTAAGAGAACTGAGTGATCTCTTTGCAGTGACAGCCAGCACTGACTGATCTGACTCGCCTCAAACTCCACTTTTTTGTCTTATATTTGGAAACAAATCCACCTTGTCAGACTGCTCACTTTTCCTGTCGCTGATTAGATCCACAGCAACAACCCAACAAGCTCTCTCTGTCTTCAGCCTGGTTGTTTTATATTTAGCCATGATGGCAGCAGCCTTGGTTGCTAGGAGATCTCTGATGCAACTACAAAGGCTCTTTAGAGAGGAAACAAAATACTCCTGGCAGCCAAGAATGATCATGCATTATAGAGAGGTGCTGCAACAAAATGAAAGCGACGGAGAAGTTTGAGAAGATGAAGTTTTCTTAATGAAGTTCGGGTAGCAGAAAATGAGTCACCCTGCTGCTGCGCACGGCTCCGTTGTGGTAAATGGGCGAGCTGCCGGCTGAAGCGTTGTAGTAGGAGGAAGTGGCGCGGACCAGCGGCCTCTTGGCTTTCTCTTTGCTGCCGTTGGAGTCATTGTCTTTGATGATGTCATACTGTCGGCAGAAGAGGGCGATGACAGCTGGGGAGGAAGGTGACAAAGTAAAACGTCAAAAACAAGTGAACAAGCAAACACATTCATTTTTAATAATACTGAGATTTAGACAAAACAAAGCATTGTGAAGGTGTCACTGTGGGTAACTGTGATGATATTCCAGCAACTAATCAGCAGATTTATGCAGAATAATATTAATAATGAAAGCTGGGCTAGGCAGAAAAGAAAAAGAAAGACTTTCATAAAGCACCCTTTTTTGCCCAGTGATGCAAAATTACAGTGTCAAGCAACATTTTCAATACTTTCACTTGTACCAAAGTACTTTTACTAATGTAAAGGATGTGAATATTTCCTCCACCTCTGACAAACACCCACACACGTTGAGGCTGACCTGCCCACAGCAGCAGCACAGTGGTGATAATGAGCAGCTCTCCTGTCTGTAAGTGAGGAGTCATGCCAAGACCTTCCATCGCCGGTTCGTCTGAGGACAAATAAAGACTCAGTGTTGGCAAACTTTATCAACAAGGACAAAAAAAAAAACATCCTCAAAGAGGACAGTAGTATAGTTTCAGAGCTCCACTAGCTGCTAAATAAACTACTGTATTAACTACTAAAAAAGATATAAATACAAATGACAGTTAACGAGAGGTGCTGTAAGTAGTGCAAATAAAAACAGGCAATACATATGAGGAGAAAAAAGGTAAAAATCATGTCAAAGATATCTGTGGATTTTGTAACTGTTGGACAGGGCCAGGCTAGCTGTTTCTCCTTGTTTTTAGGTAAGCTAACTGGCTGTAGCTCCAACTTAAGCATACAGATATGAAAGTTGTATCTACAGAAGCTGAGAATGGCTGTCCTTCTGATTATTTCTTAAAAGCTGTTATCTTGAGAAATTAGTTAATGAATTTTGTTATCTGGAGAAAATACATTTATTATCTAATTATCTCGAAACAAAAAATTTTGTTCCTTGAGATAACGAGTTAATAAATTCATTATCTCAAGAAAAACATTTGATTTACGTGACAAAACAAGTTTATTATGTCATTAACATTTCATTTTAGATTTTTAAGGTAATTTCATTACCTTCAGAAAAGGATTTGTGTTCCCTGAAATAACATAATAATTATTTTATTATCTTGAGGAAAAGGGTTTTGTTTCTGATATAACGAGTTAAAAATTATTGTGTTATCTTAAGAGAAACCTTTTTATTCCCTGGGGTAATGACTTGATGATTGTCTCATTATCTTGATAAAAATGGTTTTGTAAAATAACCATTTAATTATTTATCTGGAATAAAAGATTTTTATTTCCTGAGATAACAATTATTTCATAACCTTGAGAGAAAGATTTATGTTCTCTGAGATAAAAAGTCAATTATTTAATAATCTTGAGAAAAAGACTTTAATTCTTTGAGATTTTCTGACATAACTGTAATTTCATTATCTCAAGAACACAAGCTTTATTGTCTTGAGATACCAAGTTTATTATTTAATTATCTCTAGATAATGAAGCTTGTTTTCTCCTGAGATAACAAAGTAATCAACTCGAGATTATGGCATAAGAAAACATAATTGGAAGCATGGCTGTTCTTGGCTTCTGTAGATCAATGTTCTCATCCAATTTTCAGCAAGGAAGCCAATTAGCATCACACTGTTACTTTAATTATTTGTTAACTTAATTAGCAAGGTCAAGAAGATGATTGCAGTAATATACAAAGTATTTTTTAGTTCAATTAAGACAGTGTAGATTGATGGAAGGTTTTTGGTGGTTTAATTTGCACCCTACCCTAACCCTTCTTACTCCTAAAAGTGCACATTTCTGAGTGATAAACTGAGTCAAGGTGTTGGAAAATCTGCTTTTAAAAAAGTAATAAGTAAAATATATGTGTAATGTGCATGTGTTCATTTACGGTGATCCAGGACTCCAGCTGGATAATGGTCGCTCCTCTCCAAAGTCCTGAAGTGGATGGCACGGCTGGGCTGGCTGTCACCATGCGGCCCAACAGACTGCACCTAAACCCCCCAACAAAAAAAGAGATTTAAAGTTTATTTAAGTGAAACTATGAAGTACTCCTCATATGCTTAAGGAAGGTTGGACGCAGCCGTAGTTCTGCACAGCTGAATGCTGGGTACAGTCCCAGATGACATTAACGGAGGATGACATTATGTAACGATGACAAGAAACTGGCTGGCGAGGGTATATTTAGCGAGCAAATGGTGCTTTGGTTTTTGGCTGGGATCCTGAATGATTGTTGGAGGACGAGTGCGGTACTGTAGATGTAGAAGCAGACTGAAAGCTTGGAAAACAAAGGAGGGAGTATAGATTTCGGCTAAAGACTCATCTGGGGACATTTTCAGCAAACAAGAAAAGAATCCAAAAACGAAGAGAGAAATAAACATATTTGTTCTTGTGTTTCTCACTCAAATACAAGATATTTCTCACAGCTACAGTGGATAGCAGAAAGTGTTAAGTTCAAGCATTATACACGGAGAGAAATCCATCACCAACACAATTACATATACAAGAGGTCTAGCTGTGCCTCCGCCTACACACTAAACCCAAAGGTTAAATGCAACAAGTTTTCTGTAGAGGTTGCTGCAAGTCATTCTAGGAAAATGACTGACTGAGGCAGAAGTGGGTACAAAGCAAAAGTCAATTACAATACTTTATCACAAAATACGTCCCTACATTAATGTGAAAGTATCTTAAAGTTTGAGCTCTGCAAAACCCTTCACCAAACTCCACAGACAAATTACCTTATTTTACCATCCTTTGTTCTACAGGAAGGTCACAGGTGAAAAGATCAAATCTCCACCCTCCGGGTGCTGGCGAGGCTTCAGTGCATTGCTCAATGAGACTTCTGCAGGACACCCGCCTGCTGACAAGCATATTTAACCGGGTCCGCCAGCTGAAGGACAATCAATATCAGTCTATTAAGCTATAATGGATTATAAAAAGTTTAATAGAGTCATGATAATGAAGTCACATTAGACGCTCCTCCTTCAGAGAGAAGCTGGAGTTTGTGCTGGCTTTTGATTTAAGAAATTTTGAGCTGTAATAACGTCATAAAAAAGTGTGTCCATTATATACTGAGTGGAAGCTAATAAGAATAAAAATGAATTTTCAAAATGAAGTTCATCATCAGTGAAGTTCCTCAATTAAAGCTGCACTTCATATCTTTTTCTCATAACCAAATGTCCAGAAAAAAATGTTGGTGATGTATGTTAATGCCAGAGTTGAGTATAATGCGTTACAAAGTAACGTGTTAGAGTACTTTGATTACTTTTTGCAGTAACGAGTAACCTAACGCATTAGTTTGCTGTTTGAGTAATCAAATACTTAAGTACATTTTCTAACAAGACATCAGTTACTTCTGTTACTTTTAGAACGCTGGTCCTTCAGCTGCGAAACAGCAATGGCTGTCGTTTGGTTTCTAATAACGGAGATAACGTTAAACCAATCAGTCTGAAAGAAGCCACAGAGCTTGTGGCTCGCTACGTGGTCAGAGAAATGCTGCCGTTGTCTACGGTGGAGTCTAAATAGGTGGAGTAAGACTTGCTGACAGACATATTTCAGACTCAGGACTTGCATTATGCCTGGTACACGCTACATGCTGGTACTCACCAATTATCCCTGGTTGTCTTTCACGGCGTGTGTGATATCATCGGGTTATTCTCGTTCTGTTTTTATTACTTTCACTATTAGTTGAGTCACTGCCAGAACTGTGTCTGTTCATGTGCCAGCTGACATGTTGTTGTAGTCACCTAAAAGCATCAGCAGATGGCAGGAGCTACATTTGAAGCGCCATATGTAAACTATCAAGATACTGTATCTTCCACAGGAAGTTCTGACAAATGTTTCAGAATAAAAGCCTATTTAGAAAATGGAGGGATTCTCTCAGCTGAGGTTATAAGGGGCTTTTAATTTGTTTAATTTGTTGAGTTTGAAATGACGGTGCGATGTTAACTTTACAAAGACAACGGAGTGGATAAAAAGTAAATATGTAAACACACAGAGGGATTAATAAATAACGCAGCGTCTATAATGTAGTTTGTTTCAAATGAAGCTGGGAGCCTCTGTAGTTGTGGTGAGTAAAAGCCCCGCCGCTATTTGTTAATGTTATTACTTTATGTCCGACCGTGAGGATGTAGCATTGTTTGCTAGCTTGACGCTAATGACAGTCACGTTAACTCAGTGGGTTGACAAAGTGCCTCTGCTGTTTCACACCATCATTTACCCCTTTTACTCTGTGTGCTAACATCCCTAGAGGAAATATTAAAAACGCTGGGGTGTTGTTGTCATACAGTGTCTACGGCAGCAGATCGTTCTGTGTTTCTACTGGTCAAAGTGACGGCTGTGATGGGAGAATTGGATCTCAGTGAAGGGCAAGTGGTCCATAACTTTAATTTTGGAGACAAAAAAATGTAGGCTGAGCGCCCTGTGGTCCATTGCCCAATAGGAAATGTAGAATACTTAAAAGTGCTTGAGTTACTTTTCTCAAGGAGTAACGTTGGAAGTACTTTTAAAGTAATTGAATTACTTTACTCAGGGAGTAATGCAGTAAAGTCACTGGTTACTTTTTAAAAAAGTAACGCAGGAACGTACTTTGATTACTTTTAAAGTAACCCTTACCCAACACTGGTTAATGCAAACCATTGATACATTAAAAGTTTACCTTGCAACAGAACACTGTGATTACTGTGCGTAGGTTAAGGCACGAAAACCACTTGGTTATGGTTCGGAAAAGATCATGTTTTTACTTTTTGTCTTTAGGGGGCACAATGCCTGCTGGACACAATGCCCACAGCGATGTCTCTGTAAAAAAAACAACTGCTTTTTGTGGCACTATCCTTGGTGTAAAAATGTCTTGGTGAAAAAACAACCCTTTTTTGTGGCACTATCCCAACAGGAAATGCAGCAATGTCTTAACTTCAATATAAGCACTTTAGGTGGCACTACCCTGGCAGGAAATGCAGTGATATCTCAGTAAAAATCAACTACTCTTACTGCCACTATCCTAGCAGAAAAAAATGCAATGCCTCCAGAGAAAAAACAATGGATTATTGAGTCATTATCCCAGCTGGAAATGCAGGGATATCTCTGTAAAAAAATAACCACCTTTCCTGGCACTATTCAAGCAGGAAACGCAGCAATCTCTTAGTGGAAAAAACAACTTTTAGTGCCACTATCCTGGCAGGAAAAGCAGTGACGTCTTGAGAAAAAAACAACCACTTTTTTGGGTTATTATCTCAACAGGAAACACAGAGATGTCACTGTAAAAAACAACCTCCTCAAGTGGCACTATCACAGCTGGAAATGCAGTTATGTCTCTTTAAAAAAACAGCTTTATCCCAGAAGGAAACACAGCCATGTCTCTGTATAAAATAACCACTTGTTTCCATGCCATCATCCTGGTGGGAAATGCATCAATGTCTTGGTAAAGAAAAGCAATCTATTTTTAGTTCCACTATCTTGGAGAAAAAACAATCACTTTTAAGGTCATTTGCCTGACAGGAAATGCAGGAATGTCTCTGTATAAAACAACCGCTTTTAGAGGCACTGTCCCAGCATGAAATGCAGCAATGTCATGGTATAAAATAATTATGCCACCATCCTGGCAGGAAATGCAATGATGTCTCTATAAAAAACAACTGCTTTTTGTGCCCCTATACCAGTAGGAAATGCAGAGATGTCTCTGTAAAACACAACCACTTTTCATGGCACTATCTTGGCAGGAAAGCAGCGATGTCTGGAGAAATAACTGTTTTTCAGGTCATTTTTCCAGCAAAAAACACAGCGATGTCTCTGTAAAAAAAAACTAACAAACAACCCCCACTTTTTATGGCACTATCCTGGCAGGAAAAGCAGCAACATCTCAAGAAAAACAACTACCTTTCAGGTCATTATCCCACCAGAAAACGCAGTGATGTCTCAGTAAGAATCAAAGGCTTTTAGTGTCTAAAAAGCGGAGCAACAGAAATGACACACTAAATCACAACCAGTTGTTTGTTAGTCTCAAACAGTGGTATCAATGGTGTTCATGCCATCCAACATCCCCTCCACCTCCAGATGACAAACTCAGCTCATGTCAATTTAGAGGTGTTGCTATGATACGAATGAAATGTACAAATGTAATGTATTCACAGTTTGCAGAGACTTACAATGCCAAAATTTTCTTTTGGAGACTGAGCTGCTCACTGCAATGTTTTTACAACTTCAACAAACAATTCTTACCTGAAGTCCACCCGCTAGAAAAGTTTCAATGGCACCTCACAGTCATCCTCAGTGTTAGTGTGTGTGTGTGTGTGTGTGTGTGTGTGTGTACCTCACCTGGACGCTGTAGTGTGTGTCCTCGTCCAGGTCCCACAGCACGCACCAGCGGCTGGACGTGTTCACTTCGCGGATGGAGCGCTGCATCAGGCCATCCTGCCTCTGGAGAGGAGACACGTACAAACACAGGACATATGTTATAAACCCGCTGCACCATGGTGGCTAATTTAACAATTTTATTTCACAATTTCAAGACAGACGTTATGAATGCAAATAAAATCCCCCCTCTATAATGAGCAGCTTCGCTCCACTCATATAAATTCAGCTCAAACACTGACTGTCCCACAGGGGGGAATAAGGTCTGCAGGCAAGGTAACACCAGCAATCATCCTGTGGAGGAAACAGAGCCAGAGATACTCTGCTCTGTGCAAAAAGCAGTCTTTATGACAGAATACATGATCATCACCTCCCCATAGTTCATGGATAAACTGACTTTGACCTGGTGAAAAAAAGTCTTTAAATTTCTGGCAAAAGCATGAGCTTATTTTCTTATTTTGCAAACCGTATCATACATGACAAATGGAAAAACAATGAGACAGATTCATTAAAATCCACTTATCACCGTTATCAGTAGAATCGGGGGAATGTCTTCTCGTAAATGCTCCAGCATGTTCACCAGCTTGTCTCTAACTGTGTCTGTCTGCTGTTTGCTACTGAGCAGGAAGTGAACAGTGGATTTTAAGAGCTTTTTCACTGAAAACAGCTGCCTGCTGTGGCTGAAAAAGGGTGCTATGGGAGCAGTGAGAGTGAACCAAAACAGTAAAACCAAAGTAAAGAGACAACAATGCTATAAAGCTTTGTGGAGCTGAAGATGATTTTCTCAGTGGGTTTGTAGACATGTTCACATATAAAAATGTTAATCATCGGTGCTTTAAGACTTATCTCTGGACAAAACTACTGAAATAATGTGGCTGTAATCTTTCCAGTACTGTACTAGGGATGTACCTGAATCCCAATATTCAGAAAAGCACTAATAATGAGATGTTCTCATTATACATCAAAATGAAACTTAGAATCTGCAGTTTTAGCTGTATGTGCATATTCTCTTTATTAACAAAAAAGTAAAATAAAATAAAATTTGACTTTGTATTTCAGTCAATTTTATCAGCCACAGGTTTCAAAGTGAAAAAAGCCACCGCTCATCCGTAGGCAAAACACTTAAAGAGGTGCTGGAGCTGAACTTAGAGCCTTAGAAAACAACAAAACAGTGTGCATAGATCAGTTCAATGCAAGCTTTTGGTCGGTGTGACCTTCTTCAGGCATACAAGACAAGTGAATGCAGCTGTACATAGGGTTCAGGCAGTAACATCACTTGATTGCAAAATGCCAGACACCTGTGTCAAACATGGCAAATTGGGAATTGTAGTCCGATAAAAAGGGAATTGTAGTCCTAGATAAAGTTATTCTAATAGCCTTGGACACAAATGTCTGCTGAAAACAGGAAACACCAATACATTGAAATTATTTACAATATGTACACATAACGTAAGAGAACAAAAACACAATAGAGAAAAGCAACAAAATCTATGCAAACATCAGGTAGTGTCCATCATAAAGTATAGTAGAGCATAAATCTATTGTGATATGTTTAAAGTACAACACTCATGTCAGATTCCTCATTGAGACCTAGTGGTTGTAAAGTTTCTAAGGTGTGGATCTAATAAAGCTCTCTCTGACATAGTCGCCTGTCAACACCCCCTCTCTGAAGAGTAATTTGCTCTATTCCCTGGAACCTAAGGGAGGAGATGGAATGAGAGTGATTATTAAAATGACAGGCTACAGGGTAATTAACATCATTTCGTCTTATTGAACTTTTGTGTTTACTAATCCTTTGTTTGAGATGTGGCATTAGAACAGAAAAAGTCCCCTGAAATAAATAAAAGTAGTCATTTGAAAAAAAAAAAACCTTAAAAAAAAAAAAAAAAAAAAAAAACCAAACCAAAAAAACCCCTCTCTCTCTTTCTCTTTTTCTATTCCATTTATTTCTTATTTATTTGTTTATTTGTAACATAAAGGCATATTTACTTATTTATTTATTCCATCGCCATACTTATGTATTCATTTATTTAATGGACTAATGACTAATTTATATTTCATAACATTTATATTTATTTCTTAAATTATTTATTTTAGGATTATTTCATAGCCATATTCATCTATCTATGTATTCCAAAGACTTATTTATTTTTATTTTATTTTTCATTTGTTACATAGGCATATTAATTGCTTTAATATTGACTCAAATGTCAGTCCTTAGTGGTGGAGTTTCAAGTTAAACTAAGTTAAGTTAAAAATAAAAACTGAAAGATAAAGAGAGAGGTGTGTGAATACTGCAGTAAGAGGGTGTACAAATATATTTCATTACAATTATATACTGTTAATACAATTTGATGCTTTGGAGGCACAATTTCATTGCCAGTGAATATTTTCCTTGGAAATACAATATAATACAACACAACACAACACAACACAACACAATACAATACAATACATTTGCCTGATTTAACGTGATTTTGTGTATAAACCACACCCACTTCTGGTTGTCTATCTGAGAACAGAGACAGATCATTTTGTTGGCTGAACAGATACAGATAATGACATCTCTGTATTATGTACCTCTACTAGGTACTAAGGCTAAATGCTTTATTAAAACTTTATTAAAACTTATTTCAAAGATTAAGATTTAATTATTCTAAATTAATTACACAGTGGTATAATGATACATTCAGATAACATTTTGTTTTTTGTTTTTTTGTTTTGTTTTGTTACTCTAATTGCCCACCAGTTTAGCATCAGAACAACAGCTGTAGAGAAGACTTTCTAAAAATCCAAATTATGGTAGGAAAAACATTTATCTGAACAAACTGTTGTGTTCCACTAGATAAAGGTCTTCGATCCAGCCAGTAGTGGGTGTTAAAGTCCAGTTCAGAATGAGACACAAGTTTCCCAGTAAGTAAAAGTGGCTGTAAAGTACTGAAAGCTGAGGAAGAGTCAATAAATAAGAAGTCTGGCAGAACGCTCAAGGCTCTCCAGATGTCTGAATCACCAGAGACTCAGCAGAGTCAGAGTGTCTCCAGCTCCTCTGGCAGATGGTTTTATTGTCCCTCAGCACTATAAGACATTAATATGTAATAAATCTATATGGAGGCTAAAAGGATTGTTAATCAATAACTGTGACTCAGCTGCATCATTCTCTGATTGCGAACTAAAAATCCTTCAAATTAAAAAAAAAACTGCCAGAGCCTTAAAACTGTGTATCTGTCAGAGCTCCAGCTGTGAAAAGTAAATGCTGCGTTATTGGTGTACTAAATCTACATGTATATTTTACCTTAAGTAGATGTGATACTGGGCTTCACTGCTTTATCTTTGGCTGATTCTAATGTATTTTTAGGAGCGCAGTAATAGTAAGTATTAACACATTAAATGTTTTTTAGCAGTGAGCAGTGCGTGACCACAGTCCACAGGGAAGGACAACCTGTATACATAAAAAGACTACTAAATCCTTGCTGCTGCTCTGTCAGCTTAATTTCTGCAGGCGCCTGGAAAAAACAGAATTTCTACCTCAGTTTCATGAGTATTTTTGTTAATAAATGGCACATTTTTTGCATTTCCGCCAACCAAACTTGCTTATTTAATGTTCTCCTTAAAGGGTAACTTTGGTATTTGTAAAACTGGGCCCTATTTTCTCATGTTTGAGAAAAACATTATTGAAAGGATCCCTACAGGTATAGAAGTTTTTATTAAAGATTAAGATCATTTTTGTTTAAAGCCGCAACAAGGAACTTTTAACTGATATGCAAAAGTCTCTCGTTTCTGCTGATGTCTGTGCGTGACCTGCAACAGCAAAACACCACCGCTTTTGTCCACAGGGTCGCTAAAATCAACTCAAAATGAAAGTTCCTTGTAGGGGCTTTAACCAGAAACAGCCCTAATATTGCCATCACCAAACCCACCAGACTCCATTTAAATATCAATAATTTTAGAGTACAAAGAGCCAGCATATTTTCACATCTAACTGGATGAATGAAGGGTTTATTTCAACCAAACCAGACTTAGTGATTGTTGGAACAGTGCAAAGACGATACGGTTTCTGTGAGTTTTATTTTGTTTCTGTCGACTTCGAATGAAGTATGTTTTATAATGATAAAATTACTGTTTATTAGTTAGTAGTTTGGTGGGTTTGGCAATGGCAATTTCAGGGCTGTTTCTGGTTGAACAAAAATTATGCTCAATTGCTCATAAATGTTACATTGCAGCCTGTTTCACCGCTGCCAGCTGTAGCACTCTTGCACAATACTGGACCTCTTTCAAAAATGGTTGTCCCCATTACTCAATTAGAACCAAAGCATGGGAATATAGGGTCAAGGTTGAAAAATACCAAAGTTACCCTTTAAAGTTTCAAACAATATCTGACCTTTATACACCAGTTAGCCAAACATTAAAACCACTGACAGTTAACGTGATCAATGATCATCTTGTTACAATGCAGTCCTGCTGGGAGACCTTGAGTCCTGGCATTCATATGGATGAGACTTGGTAGCCTACACACCATCCACCTAAACACCATCTAAAACCAAGTGCACCCCCTCGTGGCAACAGCTCTCCCCGATGGCAGTGCCCCTTGCAGCAGGACAATGCACCATGCCACATTGCAAAAACCGTTAAGGAATGGCCGGAGGAACATGACACAGAGCTCAAGGCAAAGACCTGGCCTCCAGACTCCCCAGATCCCAGTCTAACCAACATCCATCGGATGTGCTGGTATGTACTTGGATTGGACTTGGCTCTGACCCCTGGAGGAATGTACACAGGGCCTCTGGGGTCGTCCCGTATTGTCTGGAATCAGAGTGTTGGCACTAGATCCTTTGAGTCCTGTTGGTTGTGAGGTAGAGTACCAGCACTACTTTGTCACATTCCTTGAGCCATTCCTGAGCAGGTTTTGTGGCATGGCATGGTGCACAGTCCTGCTGGGAAGAGGGGCACTGGCATCAGGGAGTGCTGTTGCCATGAAGGGGTGGAGCATGTCAGGTTTCCCAGCAGAACATTGTATTGTAATGAGATGATCAATGTTATTCACCTGTCAGTGGTTTTAATGTTATGGCTGATTGGTGTAAGCCTTAGAAACAGTAAGACAAATATGTTATGTAATTGTCATCAGACTGAAAGTAGGGGAGACGTGTCCTCATCATCTCCAGTGGAAACTATGCTATCTACATTTGCTGTCAGTACTAAAAAGTAAAGGTGAATTGTAATGAGACGAATAAAGTACTTTACTATAGTGGCATTTTTTTTCTCATTCTCTAAAAGAGAACATAAAACCAAACATGAAAGGATAAACTTGCTAGAATAAAGGTTTTGTAAGGTCTTTGAATCTTGTGGCTGTGCAGGTGGTGATGGCATATTCCACAAAGAAAAGATAAAGTTTGACATGAAAAAAGCAAAAATCCAATAAGAAAACTGGAGCTAAGCTCTGAGCTCTGCTGGTTAGGGTTTAATTGAGACAAGTGGAAGCCTTGGAGGCTTTTCAAAGGGTTGTAAAATGTGTCTTCTGTGAGGACCCTGACCCTGAAATCTACAGGTGAAGACAAAGTTTGGTTACACAGCTATTTTTACATTAATAAAGTAGCTTAACACTCATTCACCAGTGAAAAGCCACAGATAAACAAACCTCTTCTTGTCACAGACTGTCAGTTTTCTTCTTGTAGCAGGTTAAGAAACACGCCTACAGTCGGAAACAGACACTATCTGCAGGCACAGCATGGTTTTATTTGATCAATGTCCTCCCACACGTACACATTAATCATCAATTGACCTTGTGATAGTTTGGGATTCATGAATCAGAATGAGGATTATTGTGCATCTCGCATATACAATCTCAAAGTGTGTTACTTCCTCCGAATGTTTGAAAGCGCTGTTCTGTTGCGTAATGTGTGAATCTCAGCAGCCAGAGCTTCTGGGATTTGGAACAACTTCAGATGAGTGAAACAACTCTTTGTCTGAGCAGATTCACTCGTCCTGCTTCTCCTTCACAAACAGAAGGCTCAGCTTGTTACTGAGAGATAGTGTATATGAAATAATCTACTGAAACAAGCCAGTGCACAGTATGTGGGTCCAAACAGAGCCTAAAGCCTGACATAGAATCAGTGTTGCTTGTTTTTTTTGTTTTTTTTTACACCTTAAAAGGAGATATGGTGTCCATGAAAAATGATTGACTGCAGCCTTTTACATAACTGCATTTCTTTCCCTTTTGTACATGTTCACCCTCATCCAGAGCAACTTTTGATGACTAACAGCAGAAAAAAAGGAGCTCAGTAGATAAAACCTCCTGCATGGATACCCGCCACCTGCTCCCATCACCTCCCCTATTAATATTTGAGCAAGGTTTTTACATAAGAGCTTCCTGAGGTTATGGCAGGAGATGTTTTACATCCTCATCCTCTGTTTTCTTGAAAATGCCATGAGGTTGATGGATTCTCAGTCAGACGTGAGGCGACTTTACAAAAAACAAAAAAAAAAAGAGAGCTGTTTGGCATCACTGCCGCCGCTGCCGCCGCAGTGGATGTTCCTTCAGTGAGGCGAGTCCCAGCCAAATCATTTCCACTAATGGAGACAACTCCCACTCAGAGGTCAGCTAATGTCTGATTCTCCTATTGCCAAACTGTGGGTGGTAAAAACTGATTAGAATGAAGCACGCTGAGTTAGCAGCCCAAGCGTCAGAAGATGTGAGACGAAGAAAATGTGGTGATATATGAGGACTATAAATGTCGAGTGATTCCAAACCAGGTGTGTTTGTGATCCCAGAGGACGGCTTCTGCAGCTGCCTGGCGGGGGGCGCCAGTGTTTGAGCCTCCATCTCTCTTACTAATGTAAATAGCTAATCAGCCAATCAAGTGGCAGCATCTCAATACATTGAGGCATGTAGACACTGTCAAGATGACCTGCTGAAGTTCAAACCGAGCATCAGAATGGGGAAGAAAGGTGATTTAAGTGACTTTGAATGTGGCATGGTTGTTGGTCCCAGACGGGCTGGTCTGAGTATTTCAGAAACTGCTGATTGACTGGGATTTTCACGCAGAACCATCTCAGAGGATGGTCCAAAAAAGAGACAATATCCAGTGAGCAGCAGTTCTCTGGGTGAAATGCCTTGTTAATGCCAGAGGTCAGAGGAGAAAAATCCAGTGACAATGAGTTCACTGCACTCCAATGGCCTCCACAGTCACCAGATCTCAATGCAATAGAGCACCTTTGGGATGTGGTGGAACGGGAGACTCACATCATGGATGTGCAGCTGACAAATCTGCAGCAACTGTGTGATGCTATCATGTCAATATGGACCAAAACCTCTGAGGAATGTTTCAAACACCTTGCTGAATCTATGCCACCAACAATTAAGGCAGTTCTTGAGGCGAAAGGGGGTCCAACCTGGTACTAGCAAGGTCTACCTAATAAAGCCCCGACCATGGCACTAAATTATTAGTAGCCAAAAGCCAGCCCTGCGTTCCAATACCCATACTACCATACTATTTAGTATGCCAGAAAAAGAATTAGTGTGTCCCAATACATAGTATGTCAGATGCAGTATGCCAAAAGTACCAGGATGTTTTACTATATCCAGGCGTATTTCGCAGTATGCATGTCAGCATGCTTCTTTGGCCATTCTGACCCACAAACCTTTGCGAAGCGGAAGTTACGTCGCACTGACTGAGCTGCGTGTACAACCAACACCCACACTTCCTTTCATACATGGTTTATTTAATTTGAGATACTACAGTAAGACACTGCATATTAGGACTGCAATGATCTGATTATATACTGTCACGTCATACAGTTTTGCAAGAACACGGTTACAACGTTCAACTTTATTGTGATTATAGTATCATCAATGTAAGGTTCAACTATGACTACAATATAGAAGATTCTACCAGTATAGGCAGTGGTGTAAGTGTGGTATAAATAATGAATGAATATGACTAAATATGAAAACACTATGGGCCTGGTATGAGCAGTATAGACTAGTAAATATATAAATAGTAAAAGTCAAATACATATTAAGTAATGTAGTAAGAATGTGCAAGTATGTTACACTACAAATAAAAGTAATGTGAATGTAAGGCTGCTTCACGTGCAGACAGAATATAGTGCCAGCAGCTGCATAGCTGTAAATATATTTAACAACAAACATCTGCCAGCAACAGAGAGCTATGTGTGAAGGGGGTTAATATGCCTACTAGTGACTAATTCAATAGACAGGTCACTAATAATAGGCTTGGGACTGTTTACGCGAACACGTCAGTTTATTAGAAACAACAACATACATTACACCATAACAGCAACAGAGCTCTCCGGCACCTTCGACGGTATGAACGACTCTGGCGAGCTCAACGAGAGGAGATTTGCTGCATCTCCAAAGTACATCAAAATAAAAAATTCAAATGTGGTGCTACGGACGGCGGCGGAAGTGAGCAAGAGGGTCGGAGTTCAGGGAGCAATGTGATGGCGGATGTAGTGTGTCCCAATAGTATGCATACTGCATGCATACTGCATACTACACTACATACTTTTTAAGGGCAGCTGCAGTACATCCTAAGGTATATAGTAGAAGTATGTGATTTGGAACACAGGCCAGGTTTCCACCAAAAACTTTCAGTATTACCTGTACAACCAAAAGTAACCCCTACAGATGTGCACCTGTACCTGTAAAATCGAGTTGAAATTATATATATATTTTAAATGCCCATTACTAAGAGTATATGTCATCCAAGAGAGACAGTAAAAACTAGGTAAATGGTCAAAGGTGTCATATTGAAATTGGTCATCAACTCATGCGTCAAGTAACATTACAAGTTAATGTTACATCTTAAAAGCTGCAAGCAGAAGGCCCAGTGAATTAAATTATTTATTCTCAGACTACAGCTGCTGTGAGAGACTGCAAAACATCCATTCACTTTATAGTTATAGTTTACTAATATATGTAAGCTCTGCCAAGGTATGAACAATGGTTACATGAGCTGTGTGACAGTTTTCTATTGACCAATCAGTGGACTGCGGTGTTTCTAACGCCACCTTTAAGTACCAGATCTGTGTTCTAGGTAACTCAATAGAGGGGTGATGAAAGACGGAGACAGTAAGAAATGGTTCTATTAGTACCATCCACAACTTTTCACAATGGAAACTGAAAATGTGTAACGAACTGAACCGAACTGGGGAACTGGTGGCTTTTGAAAATGGTGCTACAGGACCATAGAAAACAGAGGAAAAGGATGTTTTTGCTCAAAAGAGATAGAACCTAGAACTACCAGAATGCACTGCACTGCACCAGACCAATAAAGACTTGGTCTCTCTCTCTCTCTCTCTCTCTCTCTCTCTCTCTCTCTCTTTCTCTCTCTCGTATCCTATTACTGTATCTTGTTAACTCGACCATTCTGGATGTCACTAACTCGGCTTCTTCTCCACAGCCTTTGTGCTCCACTGTCTCTCAGGTTAACTCGTATTGCAGCGGTGCCTGGATAGTGTGACGTGTGTGGTTGTGCTGCTGCCGTGGTCCTGCCAGATGCCTCCTGCTGCTGCTGCTGCCATCATTAGTCATTAGTCATACTTCTACTGTTATTATACACATATGATTAATATCATACATGTATACTGCCAGATACCAATATATACTTTCAACATATTGTACCACAGTAGCCAGAACTATAACGACAATATTATTACTTTCATGAATGTTGTTGTAAGCTACTGTCATTACCGAGGATGTCATACAGATTACTGTATTGTGTCATACAGATTACTGTTAATTTGTTATGCTGATCTGTTCTGTACGACATCTATTGCACGTCTGTCCGTCCTGGAAGAGGGATCCCTCCTCAGTTGCTCTTCCTGAGGTTTCTACCATTTTTTCCCCCCGGTAAAGGGTTTTTTTTGGGGAGTTTTTCCTTATCCGCTGTGAGGGTCTAAAGGACAGAGGGATGTCGTATGCTGTAAAGCCCTGTGAGGCAAATTGTATTTGTGATATTGGGCTTTATAAATAAAATTGAATTGAATTGAATTGAATTGGAACTGCCCATTGGAAACAATGGTGGCTGGCTGGCAAGAAACAATGCCTGAATGCCTAAATCATGTTTCCTAGTAACAGAATCTTGGTTTATATGTGATCAACGCTGCTGAGTTTTACCATTGGATCTCAGTTTTTTCAGCCTGTTTTCACTTTGCAGGAAACAGCATGGTGTCCACTTGCTGTTGACAAAGTCTTGCTATTGCAGCTAAACGTGGTCCTAAACTACATTTTAAAAACATTTTAGGCAAGAAATAAGCAATACTGTAACACAATCTTGGTATGTATTTGTTTAAGAGTACTGTCTGTAGTGGAAATGCTAAACAGACCCGGGGTCTAGGTACATGTCTGTAGGGGTTACTTTTGGTTCTAAAGGTACTATACCAAAGGTTGTGGTGGAAATGGGGCTTTTGGCTACTGATATTTCAGTGCCATGGTTGGGCCCACAGTTTCTAACTTGCACAAACTCCAGTCAGACAACTAATCAATAAGTCAGGCAGACTAAACACCCCCTACCCCTGTACTCTCTGTGCCACTAGGGGATGGAGAGCAGGTAGGGCAGGTTAACAAGGGAGGTGGCATCCCCCCTTACCAACCCCTGAAATAAGACATGAGACATACTGGTTCTGAACAGCCTGTGGGAAGAATGAACATGTAATAGTGTGTCCATTCTTGATTAAAAGCTCTGTCTTCATTGTCTGCTTTTTTCTCTCTTTAGAGCATGCCATGTTTCTTTCCTCTGACTCACTTATTTCTCAGACTGTTGTCTCTTGTCTTATGTCTCCTGTGTGTCTGTCACTCACCAGGTGCTTTTCATGATGCTAAGGTATGCCTCCTCACATCCTCTCTCCTACTGTGACCCAGATATCACTCCCCCTTCATGCATGTTCTTCCAATTTCTCTAAATGCACCTCAAGGAGCAAGGAAAGAGGAGGTTTCTGGAGGAGCTTAGAGCAAGGAAACACAAGTGTATCCTACTGTACATGGAAGTGTTTTATCGAGTGGTGTGAGGTATACATTTTGCACTTCCACATGTGGCACAGTAACTGATGTTACATAAAGGCCTTGGCACACCAATCTGACATCAGTGTTGACCGAGGCTGACTGTTGGGTATCTCACATTGCCTATTTCTTGGCCAAAAAGTTACCCTTGAACACATTGCAACGGCTGTCAAACTTGCACGTTCTGTGCCTATGTGAGAGGAAATAACTCTATATCTGTCATTCAAAAAAGGGAAGCTGGAAGACTGACAGGATGGACTGTAGATACTAGTTAGCCAGTTAGCACATTAACAACACAACCCACTGTTGACAGAACAAAGGATATTTACTGTGTGCCAGTAAACAAAACCACGTTTCCGCTTAAGAGCTCAGTGACTATTAAAAAATTGTACCTAATATCACAAGTTTGTTGACTTTTTTTGTTATGTCCTCTGATTTACCACTTGAATGGGCACTGCCATCTCTGATGCTAATTCAAAATGCTGAATCGGCAGCTGACATTGTTTACTCAGTTAATTTCTGCTACTCCAACCCAGTTTCACTCAGAAGTCATCCAAATCTGGTGCTTGGTCAGTGACTTCTGGCATCAGTTACCGACAAAAGAAGCCGTCCTTTTACGTCGGCATGATAAGCAGCCAGTTGCTGTTACTGTTTAATGGTGTGCAGCAGTGTCAGGGGGACAGGCAGACATGCAAACAACAAAAGTTAAGACGGCGGAAATCTGAACAGGGCTGGCGGGAGGGGCAGTGGATGGATCCAACAACCACCGACTTTCACCCGGGAGGATGGTGTTTGCCCCCTGAAAGATTGCAAAGCCAAACTGTATTCTTCTTTTCCTAAACCTAACCACATGCATGTGTTGGCTAAACATAAGGAAGTAAAAAATGTCAATTTGTAATGTTGTACTGACGTAGTGTGTTTATTTTGAAAGAGACTGTTGGGAACAACATTTTGGATGTCACGTGGAGGCACCATTTATGTTGAGAACAACAATATTAGGCCTCACCAAGGGGCACCATTAATGTAGGGAACAATTCTGGGCCTCAAGGGGGGACATTATTAATGTTGTAAATATTATACTGGTGATACTGTAAAAGAGGGGCACCATTCCCAAAATGTTAAAATCAGTTAAAGCCTGTAGGATTTCAGAGTTCTTGATGCAGCAAAGGTTGGCTATTCATTCACCCTTGTGCACCATTAAGCAGACAGCAGGTATGATTCCAAAAATTATATTTAATCATAATGTGAGCAAAGCAAAACCAAAACACACAAATTCTAACTAACTAACTAACAATATACAAGCTTGGTGAGTATATGTGTGTGTGTGTGTGTGTGTGTGTGTGTGTGTGTGTGTGTGTGTGTGTGTGTGTGTGTGTGTGTGCTTGCGTGCGTGCGTGTGCGAGAGAGAGAGAGAGAGAAAAAGACAAAGGACGTTGTAGTAATCAAAGTGTTGTTTGGCCTACAAAACAAAATGGCAGACAACAGAGAACTACAAGACGGCCAAATCAAAGCTGGCTTCCGATCGGGGGAGGTGTTTGTCTGATGGTGTGGTGTGGTCAGGAAAAAGATTAGAAGCTGGAACTTTGAGTTGCCTGTTTGGGTACAGCTCTGTTTGAAAGCCTATTTGTAAATGAGTCTATGTGAAGGTGATATGTGTTGCAAAGGCCCTGGATTAGTACAGAGGATGTTTAGTTGCATGCAAAACGCTGTCTGTGAACAGCATTAGCAAACTTACATCACCTAGCTTAACTAACCAGTGAACTGCAACCAATCACAACAATAACTCACTAACAACGTTAAATCACAATCAACAAGTTAAAATAGTCTTGTTTACCCTGTACAGCTGTGATAAATGATAAATTTGATAAATCTATGCCCAGTTGTTACATTACCGATCCTTGAATGGATGGAAGAAAGAGTCACATGGTGGTGTGCTGCTTTTGTTAGCTGGCAGAGGAAGGCTCGAAAGAGCTGTGGTTCCAGATGCAGTCTTTGTTGAGTCCTTGTTCCAAAAGTGCAGATCCAAGGAAGCTGGTCACTCGGGGTCTTTGCAGAGTTAGACGCTAAGGTTCTCCAGAGGTGGTGTGAGCTGGTCGACAGCTCACGAGCAAGACAAAGACTGTCTGAAGGGAGCAGACCTTCTACAGTTGCTGGTGACATCACAGAGTCACATGTCATTGTAAAAGTCCTGTCCAATGAAATGGCAAGAGGAGAAACCTTCACAGGTCCAGTTAAGATTTTAACCTTTGACAAATTATCTGTGGTCCAGTGAATCCCAACAAGCATATGTAAACCTTACATTTCAAGGTTGGAGTGAGAATGTGTTGTGCAAATGCAGTCTTGACCAAACCAACCTAAATGAGGGTTCAAGTATGTGAAAACATTGTTTCACATAATTAAGTGTTCAATAACATCTAATGTGAAGTTGGAGCAGGGAAAAGCTGGAGACAACTGGTCTATTACCCCGTTTCTACTTATTTTCTAAGAACTCCATATCTCATTTCCATTACCAAATATCTGTCAGCTCTTTCCTGCTAATTGGATACTTAGAAAGTTCCAGATCTTCCTTTGGCTGCAAACTTTTCTAATCAGGAGATTTTTTTTAAAAAAAAAATCATTACTTTAAAAAGGACTTACGTCAACTAGCAGCCAGCCTTGACATTAACAAGCTTAATGTTTATGAGTGAATTCCCCTGACATTTCCAAACTTTTAAAGGAGACTATCTCTCTTGACTCAAAGCTTCTGGCCTCATGAATGACGCAGCATTTTAAAAACCTCCTGTGAAAAGAAGCCGCTCCTCAAGAGATAAAGACAATCAGAAAAAAAATAGATAATTCAACTTTGGGAATGCTGTTTTGTAGCCCCAAGCATGGCAGCCTTCCAAGTTTTCTGGGCATTCAATCCATAATTTATATCCCTTCAATTTGTATCTCTGCAAAATTAATTGGCCACAAACCAAATGAGAGCACAGAGGGGGAAAGGGGTTAGATCAGGGTGAATTTGACGTGAGACAGATTTATTTATTATTTTCCAAGCTTTTTGAGGATTAAAGCAATTAAAAAGAATCAAAATTTGAGCTACTTTGCCATGAACACTGGAGTAAAAACACACACACACACACACACACACACAGTGATGATAATGTGCTACTGTACCTGCTGTGAGATGGAGTATCCAATGACGGTGTCTCCCTGAGGGACGTTCCAGGTCACCATGGCCGAGTGCGCCCTCAGCTGGGTCACTGAGACGTTCACCGGAGCTGCTGGCACAGCTGTAAACACAATACAGATATTTGTATTTTTAGTTATAATGACATTGTTTTGGATTAAAGGAAACGTTTGACATTTTGGGGGGAGTAGCCCCCAACACATAACCCCCTCTGAAAACCATAAACAATATTTTTAACATTTCCGTTCTTGTACAGATAAACAAACCCTTGATTCCAGTCTTTATGCTAAACTAAGTTAACCAGCTGCTAGCTCCAGCTATATATTTACAACCAGGTTTATGTGTCCTATCTGAATGTGATGCACGTGAGCTGAACTTTTGCTGGACACCCTGTTTCTACTTACTCCTGTCCCTTGCTTTAAAAGCTTGTAATGGACATAGAATGGCTGATTCGCAAAGTTGAAATGTTGAGAGATCTACACAACATCTCCTCATTTAATTGCAAAAACTTAAAGTCAGTCAGGACCACTTCAGTCAATGAAAACTTTATTTCCATTTGCAGTTTTATATTTGGCAGTATGGCTCTGTCCTGGGGCCTACATAGAAAGACTAAAGTGGAGAGAGCAAACCTTTCTGCCCTTCCACATGCATACAAGGAATGCCCAAGGGTCCGTACACATGCTGCATTGTTTGTGCCCTCAAATTCATTGTTTTTAATGTAGATGCACAGCAGGCATGCTCAAACTCCAGATTGATACCGTTGCAGTACATATGTGTTCTTGAATGCCTACTTTTCTGTGCTGCACCCAGAGATAAACTGAGTTCAACTTTTGGAACACTAAAGCCTGCATTGCATATAATGTGACGAGGACCAAAAAAATCAAAGCCAGTGTGTACAACCTTTGAGGCAGAGAGAGTAACAGCAAAGACCCCACCCCAGGAACGGAGCAGAGTAAGCAAAAATGACAAACAGAAATGACATTGATAAGTCAGACACAGCATGAAAAGGAGGATATGGGGTGGAGGTGATTTGCAAAGTGACTTGAAGAGAAAGCAGTGACAGTAGGCTAGTCAAAGCATTTAAAATAAGGTGCCCTGAATGAGATTCGCCAATTGGTTGCATGGAAAGGAATCATGTGATCTATCAGCTGCTCCATCAGTTGATTAGGCTGCTTAAGATCAGCTTATGTAGCTGGGATGTGAGCTGAGCTTGACTTGTGTCCTGCCTGAGTTGATGTTATGCTCAGTTAAGGTGGCAGCTGGCTGCGGGGAGATCACCAGGGAGCTGAAAGTTTCTGACCATCACTAATAACCTCCTTGCTGTTGGCTATATTGTCTGTCATTTCCACTATATATCACAATATAAAATGTATGTATGTATGTATGTATGTATGTATGTATGTATGTATGTATGTATGTGTATTTTCTGTTTAAAAAGCACAAAAGTAGGAAGATAGAAAGTACTCCCCCATCTTTTAAGTGCTTAAGTCTCCAGTTGAGGACACAGCTCTTAGTTAGCCTACAGGGTTTGTTTACATGGCATACCTGAAGTACATATTCAACAGATTCAGTATGAACAGACAGTGATGCTCACTTGCTGTTAGGACACGGTGTAAAATTCACATGAGGAATGCATTTCCCATAGACAGAGTTTTCAAGAAAACATGTGCAGTGCACAAGACACACTGCCAGGACACTGGTGTTTTTGACAGAGGACCCAGACAAATGAGCTCAGCAAGCAGCAGATAATTTTAAAGTCTTCCAAAAGTAATCCTAAGTATTTACAATATGTAACTTAGATTGAGTAATCTAATAGAATACATTACAAATTACATTTCAGGGCATGCATTCAGTGATCTGTAATGTAATACATTTTTTAAGAATAACCTTCCCAACACTGTGTATGGTACAGACATGAGAATGCCATCCATCTTCTAATCTAACTCTATTACAAGAGAGTGAAGAAATATATTTTCCCGAATGCCAACAGAAAAATCTGAAAAAGCTTTTGGCTCCTCTGACCACTGCGTTCACTCTCTGGCTAGCATAAAAGTCTTCCCCAGTTCTTACAGTGTCCTGGTCTCGAGATGGCCATCATGAACACACACAGATAGCCATTGTGATCCTCCATCATGCCCACGTGCGTTTTTGTCAGTGTTTCCATCAGTCCAAGTGTCCTTGAGCAAGACACTTGTGAGGATGACTTTTCTATCTCCTCTGTCACTGTGGATTAAAGTGTCTAAAGTGTGTAAATGTATGATCATGTGCACACACACATACTGTACTTCCTCATATAAATGATTCTCTGGGAGCTGGTTAGAATTGATGGGGAATCTGCAGTGTTGGCTAAGAGAGTGTGAGAGATTTTTTATATCATTAAATCATCAGTAAAAGCTGTGACCTCCGCTGAGAGGGAGGGAGAGATGGTAAATAAGTATTAAATAGTTGTAAATTAATTCTCTTGGGGTTTTTTTTGTTTAGATTTTTCATGAGGAAAACAGATTTTAACGATGAGCGAAGAAAAGGGAAGTAAAGTTAAAAGGAGGAGGAATAAAGGGATATATATGGAGAAAGAAATTGACTGTCTGAAAAAGATTATAAAAAAAACAGAGCCACAAACCCTCGTTTTCTGCCTTACAAATCGTAAGAGGGCCTGTTTCTCCTGTTTTCCCCCTGTGCTTTTGTTACATTAGACTTTTTTGCATTTTACAAGTGTTTGCTGTACATTTCCTGTAAAGCCTTAAGTTTATTTTGAAGGACACAATGTATGTAACGAGCAAAAATTGACACACCACTCCTAAATGTCCCAAACTAAAAGAACCAAATTGTCATAGTTTGACATGTAGGATCACTAATTAAACATCGGAATTGAATGAACTGAGAGTGAGAAGGTTTTGGAAATATAACAAGACAACAAAACAGTTTTAAAGAGACAGAAAGAAGAAAAAGAGGCTAGAAAAAACACAAAAATTCAAAAAGAAAGACATATTAAGAAAGAAAAAAAGGAAGTCTAAAGGAAAAAAAATAGAATGGAACAAAAACAGAACTAGACAGAAATTAGAAGACCGAAACAAAGACAAAATGAGACAGAAACACTATATAAAATACAGACAGAAAAAATAAAGACATGACAAAAAGAGAAAACAGAGAGCAAATAAAGGAAAAAATCAAGGAGTGAGAACACAGAGGGAGGCAGAAAGAAAGACAAAAAATGAAGACAAAGTGAGACATAAAACCAAGAGAAAAAGACAGAAATGAGCAGGTAAGAGGTGAGCCGGCATCTCTTCCCTCTTGGTAATGATATAACATCTAATGCATTCAATAACTAGATTTTTACTGCAAGTCAGGAGGTATTGATGACTTCACTTCATCCACTCCAAATTCTTCTTTTTATTTCTTTTAGTGAAGGACAAGAATAGCAGCTCCATATTTCTCATCCATTTCTCTGGCTGCAGAAAGCAATTAATACGTGCCCACTGGAGGAGTGTGTGTTTGTGTGTTTCCATGTGTGTGTGGTTTAACAACACACACACACACACACACACACACACACACACACACACACACACACACACACACACACACACACACACACCATCAGAAGGGAAAAGGCGCCGGCACAGCAGCCAATTAGGGCATCAAGGCTAAAAAAGGACATTATAATACTGAGGTTTTGCATTTTGTATTTACGTCCAACTGAAATCTGAATTCTTGTCACATTCTGTAAGAAAATAGAAACAATAATGAAATAGCAGCTGTTGTGCACATTTTACAAAAGAGGACATCACTACGGTGGCCATGAGACCTTAACAGAATGCACATTAACAAAAACATCTGTGAATATTCTCAGTCATCCAGGTCATGATAAATCTCAAACAGGCATAAAATATGGCAACTGGACTAACCTCGTGTGAGTAGAAGACGTTTCGCCTCTCATCCAAGAGGCTTCCTCAGTTCTAAAAGAGTCTGGTGGGGAGTACCAGATATTTATCTACCAGGAGGCTAGTGGCAAAACAAGGGTCATGTGACCCGAAACCAATAGACTCGTTAGGTGTTAATGTGAGTCGTTGGCCTTGATGGGCGGTCGTTACCCCTCCCCGCCCTCTTAGGAGGGTCGTTGGGGGTCACCTGACTGCAGGTGGGAACGATGGCTGCACTTCCTTGGGAGGGCTCTAAGGACAGCATTGTAGGTAGGAGACAAGTGGTGTCTGAGGCCCCCTCCTCTGTTTAAAGATGGCCATTCTAGTTTGACATGAATGGCTTCTTTTACCCCTCTCTCAAACCATCTGTCCTCTCTGGCTAGAACGCGCACCTTGTGGTCATCAAAGGAGTGCCCCTGCTCCTTGAGGTGGAGGTGGACTGCTGAGTCCTGGCCTGTGGTAGTGGCCCTCCTGTGTTGCGCCATCCGTTTGTGTAATGGCTGCTTAGTCTCTCCAATGTACAGGTCAGAGCATTCCTCATTGCACTGCACCGCGTACACCACATTGCTTTGTTTCTCCCTTGGAATTTTGTCCTTGGGATGGACCAGCTTCTGCCTCAGGGTGTTACTGGGCTTGAAGTGTACTGGGATTTGGTGGGTGTTAAAGATTCTCCTGAGTTTCTCTGAAACTCCTGCCACACAGGGGATGACAATATTGTTCCTCTTCCTGTGGACCTCGTCTTTCTTGTCCTCCCTCGGCTTTTTCGCTGTTTTGATAAAAGCCCAGTTTGGATAGCCACAAGTTTGAAGAGCAGAGTGAATGTGTCACATTCACTCTGCTCTTCAAACTTGTGTCCAAATAATATGGCACTATGAGTTCTCTAAGATATGACGGAGCTTGACCATTTAAAGCTTTGTAAGTTAACAGTAGGATTTTAAATTCAGTTCTGGATTTTACAGGGAGCCAGTGCAGAGAAGCTAAAACAGGAGAGGTATGATCTCGTTTTTTACGTAGTTCCTGTTAGTACACGTGCTGCTGAGTTCTGAATTAGCTGGAGAGTTTTTAAGGACTAACGAGATAATACTGATAATAGAGAGTTACAGTAATCCAGCCTAGAGGTAACAAAAGCATGGACCAATTTTTCTGCATCTTTTTGGGTCAGGATAGGCCTAATTTTCGCAATATTACGCAGATGAAAAAGCGCAGTCCGTGAGGTTTGTTTTAAATGAGAATTTAAAGACAAATCTTGGTCAAATATTACTCAGAGGTTTCTTATGGTAGTGCTAGAGGCCAGAGCAATGCCATCCAGGGAAACTATATTATCAGATAAAGAGTCTCTGAGTTGTTTGGGACCAAGAACAGTAACTTTAGTTTTGTATGAATTTAACATCAGGAAATTGGTGCTCATCCAGGTTTTTATGTCTTTTAGCCATTTTTGAAGTTTAGTTAATTGATCAGTTTCTTCTGGCTTTATCGATAAATACAATTGATTATCATCCGCATAACAATGTAAAGTTATAGAGTGATTTGCAATGATGTTACCTAAAGGAAGCATATATAAAGTGAATAGGATTGGTCCGAGCACAGAACCTTGTGGGACTCCAAAACAAACTTTAGTACATAGATTTGATTCATCATTAACATGAACGAACTGAAAACGATCAGATAAATAAGATTTAAACCAGCTTAGTGCAGAACCTTTTAGGCCAATTAAGTGTTCCAGTCTCTGCAGCAGAATTTGATGGTCAACTGTGTCAAACGCCGCACTAAGATTTAATAAAACAAGTACAGGGACAAGTCCTTTGTCTGAAGCAATCAGAAGATCATTTGTAATTTTAACTAGTGCTGTCTCAGTGCTATGATGCACTCTGAATCCTGACTGAAATTCTTCAAATAAATTATTATCATGGAGAAAATCACACAGCTGGTCTGCGGCTACTTTCTCAAGGATCTTTAAAAGAAAGGGAAGATTAGATGTTGGTCTATGATCTTTTGAACAAGACTCTATATAAACTGCACATTTCCTGTAAAAACGAAAGAGAATTTTGAAAACAGACAATGCGTGTAACTGGCAGAAGTTGACACGGCGTCCCAGAATGTCAACAACCAACATACCCGGGGTACCTTGCACTTTATATGTCGACACGCAAAGTCCATGACCGGGCGTCTATAGGTGGCAAGGTCGGATTGAGAATGTACTCGACATCAAAGCTCTTATCGTATTACTCTCGGCAGAAAAACACTCGCTGCTCCAGTTATCCAAATCTGCCATGTAAATATCAGTGTGCCAAGTGCAGGCTTTTAAAGGGATTTGGACATGATATTCCGATTAGTTGCATTCATGTTATGCCCAAAACACACCTATGATTAATTAGGGGACTGAATTCCACTCCCTTTGCCCCTTACTTTGTGCCATCATTATGCGCCTTTTAACTAGTAAAAGTGGAGTTGGCCACACTCTAAATTGTTTAAACATTGCCCTTAAGGCCTATTCATACTCCCTTTACGTACGAAAACAAATAGATCAGTTTTACATGTTTTTAATGTTATTGCTCTCATAATTGCATCTTTCATACTGGCATAGATACAGTCAATAGATGGCACTATAGAGAGCAGAGTCAAAATTTTCACACAACAAACAAGGCGACTGTGTAGGAGGTCAAAATATTGTGCATTTAAAAGGAGGCAGCATTGTAAACAGTGGTGGTCTGTGGGGCATTACATACATTCTGACATGTTGACAGATTTTTTTTCATTATTACCAATTTGATTATGTTCCACCGTTTTTTAAAATTTCTTTATCATCTCCTATGGTTGTTGTATCTCTCTAAAACCCCACTACACTGCCATGATCTCCAGTGGTACTGCTGTTTCATCTGTATCTGTAAGCGTTCAGAATACGACAAACACGTACAAAATGAATGCAAAATACACAGAGAAGGCTCCATCTGTGTCCATATTTAACACTGTGGACCCTATAGATGCTCTTTATTCTAAAAAGGCAGTGGGTAGAATATTAATACATTGATAATGTTTTCTTTTAAGTTTTACAAGACAGCAATTTTCTAAACATATGGACTCATACAGAGGTAACTGCTCTCAGTCATCACTTATGACCCACTCTCAGTGTGTGGCAATTTATTTTTCTGCAGAGACTCTGCTCTCTGACTTTAGTTACTTAAGCTGAAATCACACCGGTGCAGCAGCCACGCATTACATCATGTGACACGTGTCAAGTGCTGCTCCTAGCACACACTGGACGTGTCGCGCTACAGCTCACCAACAGACAGTAACACAAACTTATTATTACTTTTACTGAAAGATCTGTACTTCCTCCACCTCTGCGTTAGCTCGAAATCATGTGTGGAAAGCCCCTAATTAAACGTGATTTCTCACCTGAACTGCCAATCTCCAGAGCTATGATGCGTCATGCAATGTATTTTTAGCCATCATCTTTATAATGACGGGATTGTGGATCATGTAGCTTGGCATAGTTGTATACCTCAACAACGCGTCTCTCCTCATCCAGTCTCTGTTACACGAGACACAGCAGCAAAGCTGTCTTTATACATCAGTGGTGAGGAGAGTAGTTGAACTGCCATAGGAGCAGAGAAGAGGAGCTACTACAGGAGCTCATTTGTACAAGCAGAGAGCAAGCAGAGGAAAAATTAATTTACTTCTGGGGGCAGCGAGGCTGGAATAGGACAGTGGCGTGAAGTGCCATGAGGCTGTGCGTCCAGACGCACAGACACACGTCAGCTGCTGATGTGGGGTTGTACATCAAAAATAATAGGAGTATGTTTGGATGTGCAGCGTTCGCCGTCAGTGGGTTTTGGACATATTTGTCTTATTTTCTATGTGTAGGACATTTACGTGCATGTTCCCCGACACCGCTCAGGTGGGGGCGGGACTTTATAAAAAGGTAGTGGCCAGGTGTCAGACTGTAAGCAGCGCTGATACATTCTCACTCTGATCTCGTCACATATTGACATTTGGTCATGGACTTTCCACATCGACATATGGGACACCGTGTCAACTTCAGCCTGTTACATGTATTGTCTGTTTTCAAAACACACTTCCATTGTCAGAGGAAATATATAGTTTGCATACAGTCTCTTTCTATGTCAATACAACACTGCAAACTGGCGTTTCTTTCTCAGACAACAAAAGCACGTGGTTGGGTTTAAAAAAAAAGAACAGGGTTTGGCTTTCTAATCATACGGGAAGCAAAGAAAGGTGAAAGTCGGTGGTTGTTGGCCACATCAAAAAATTTAATTTCCCCTCAGGGGGATTAATAAAATACATAGAAAAAAAAAATCCAACACCCCTCCCTCCCTCCCTACTCAGACTTTCACCCCCTTAACTTACATTGTTGTCCCGCTGCTTTTCCCCCGGACAACACTGGGGGCCGTTACACAATAACAACTCCCCTAACGTGTGTCATGCTGATGTCAAAAGGATGGCTTATTTCGTCAATGTCTGATGCCAGAAGTCACTGCCCAAGTGATGACCTCAGAGTGAGACTGGGTTGGCAGTACACTGTGCCAACAAAAAAGCAAACATACGCAAGGCGAAATGCTAAACAAGACTAAATATGGGTTTGGCTTTTAGCTTCACTTTTGCTTGTGAGCTTGTTTACAAACAATCACAATTGTGTATAGTATATCTACAATTTTGGAGATTTGTAATTCCACTTCTGATGTCTGTCTTTGTGTTGCAAACAATAGACTACAGTGCAAAGTCTGAAATTTTTTATGCTTAGCAGATTTTAGTTATGAGCAGAGAGACATATTGCACCACCTCAGAACTATATTTTGACTTATAGAGTTTTTTCTCAAGCAATATCAAACAATGCTAACAAGTGTTTTTTTTAAAAAAAAAAAAAAAAATCAAACAAGCTTCTCTGCAGTCTTTCATTCAGTTTTCTGTCTTCTAATTTTGCCTTTTTATGTAATTATAACTGACAGGTTCATAGTATTGTTTTGGCTTTTGTTTTACTGACTGTCTCTGAAGTATTCCTAAATCCAGTAACAACAGAAGCAGAAATGACAGCAGCATCACCTCCCCTTTGCTGCAAAAAACAAAGAAAACTGCTCATTTCCAGGCTGCTGGAGGCGGCAGCACTGACACCAAGTCTCCAAACATTCGGTGACAGACTAAAAAAAAATATCGAAAGCATCCAGTGGGGCTCTGTGGAGTATGACCATGAATGTCAAGCTCTATCTCAGGCTAACAAGCTAACCACAGCTTATTATGCAAGCCAGGCTTCCTCTGCTCCCTGCAGGACACGCCAGCCGAGCCGGTTCAGTCATTAAAAGAAAAACAACATGTTTCCCGTCACAGAACAAAATCAATAACCTGTGATGGAGTGCATCAAGTTCCTTCAGTCTGATTTCCTACATTTCCCAGAATACCTTTTGACACTGCACATGGAAAGCTATTGAACCTGTTGCACCCAGCATGTGTAGGTGGACTGAATGAAAGCACAGCAAGACCAATAAAGTGGGAGGTTTTTTCAGTTAAGAAGGAAAGGAAGCAACATTGTGGTCTATTTCCTGGTTCTGTGGGCGTAGAAATTGGCCACTGTGCTGATAAATTCCTCTCTGTATAATTACTGAATGTGTGTGTTAAATGCTGGCTGCAGGAACATGCTCTTAATTTCTCCATTTATGGATCATTTCCTGAGATTTAACACTGCACTATATGGCCAAAAATATGTGGTCACCTACACACTACACTCATATGTGATTATTTATAAAAAACATTTTCTAAAAGCATACATGATTTTGGAGGCCGGCTGCAGGGATTCGCTCCCATTCAGCTGTAGAAGCAATCGAGGTACATTAAGACGAAGCAAACAGTTGTTCATGGAAGATGGAAACAAAGCATGCTCAGTGTATTTGCAAACTTTCTGCTTATTGGCTACGGTTACATGATGGCTTCTCATTCGGAATGAAATAAATCTGAAGGAAATCATTCGGAATTAAAGTTTTTCCAGGTAGTTTACATGGGAAATATTCATTCCGAATGAGAGTTTACATGGGAGATCAGTTCAATCGCCTTTATTCAGGTCTGCGCAAGGTTTGGGGCAGGGAAGGTTTCTGATTGGATAGGGGGCGGGGCGGATGTTACGTGTTTACATTTACCGGAAGAAAACACTGTAGCCTTCGCTCTGGATAACAAGATGTTTGACGACACCGTTCTTAGTGCCTTTTTCGGGCGTGTTTTGCTTATATTCTTGAAGCAGCAGTATGACAACAACCTTGTTCTGCTAATGCTTCATCTGTTGAGGAGGAGAAGGGAGATAGAAGACCGTGCTGTGGTGAATGGAAACCGGTGAGTGCAATGAGTCTGACTGCTCTATCTCAGCCCGTTGCTATGCAGCCCGTTGCTATGTGCGCTATATACGTCATTGCGCCAGAAGGGCAAGGAAACGAGCATGCGCAGAAAGACCGGAATGAACTTAAAGAGGAATGAGTGTATACATGCACACAAAATTCTTTCATTCGGAGTGACAAACGGAATAAACCACCCCCTTTAATCTGATTTAATTTTCAATCCGAATGACCATTTTTCAATCGGAATGACCGTTTACATGACCACTTTGAATCGGAATGGCCTTTCATTCCAATTAAAAGTGGAATTAAACTGTCCATGTAAACGTACTGATTCTGGGATTTGGGGCTCAATTCCCAGCAAACACCTGTACAGTGTGTACATAGGCAAATAAACACAGACTGTGAATAGGTGTATGTTAGGACCGACTTTAGCTCTGTGTTAAAAATGCAGTATTCCTACTCATTTGAATCTTAGGGTCGTCATGCAAAAACATGTTAACCTTGCTCAACTTTTGCAGCAATTAAATGTGGTGTCACCTCACAATATTTCGTAACCCTTGGTCCAGTCTGTTTACCACTTATGTCTGAACATGTACAAGGTCTTCATCTTACAGAATCCCAACCTTCAGACATCCTAGAGCCTCTTCACGTGTCTGCATGCAGACAATAAAGGACTCTGAGGCCTTTCAAATACCAAACCATGACCATGGATGAGTCATACATTCATAGTGTTATCATTTGTTATTCCTGTTGATATTCACACACCTTAATATTCAATAAATGTTCCACAACACATACAAATGTAATTTCTGGGTAACGGATATTTTTTTAAAGTGCTGTGCAGAGTTTTGCCTCCTGATTCACAAATCTGTAACTCAACAACCATCATCTGTCCTTAAACCCTTGAGTCGTCGGATGAGGAACTAGCATTATTGCCTTGCAATTGTAAACCTCTGCCAACCAGTCAAATTGCAGTTGCAGTTTACATCTGTGTCTGTCCAGACTCATATGAAATCATGATAGTTGACAATGCTTCAAATATTGCTAAAAAAGCTACATAGTCTAAAACATGGATGCTTCACACACATAAGATCTATACAATCAACACAGTTTCAAGGTGGACACCCAAGTTTAGAGTCACCAATTCAGTATCTGACCAAATGTCTCCCCTTCTGTTCCTGAGATATGGCCAGAAAGTATTTTTGCAGAACATTATGATGTCACAGTGAAGCTGACCTTTGAACTTTTGAAAAAAATAAAAAATAAAAAAATAAAGTCATCATTTTATTTTACTAGACATTTTTTTGTGGAAATTTGACATAATGAAGTCCTGCGTTATAGTCACAGTGACCTTGACCTTTGACCACTAAAATCTAATCAGTTCATTTGTGAATATAAGTGGACATTTATGCCAAATTCAAGGAAATTCCCTAAAGGAGATATGGAGTTTGTGAGAATGAGATGAACAGAGGGTCACAGTTACCTTGACTTTTGACCACCAAAAATCTAGTCAATTAATGTTGACTGGAAGTTTGTGCCAAATTTGAAGATATTCCCAGAAAGTCTTCTTGAGATATAGAGCTCACAAGAATGACATGGACGCGGTCACAGTGACCTCAGTGAAATCTTATCAGTTTATCACTGAGTTTAAGGGGACATTTGCGCCAAATTTGAGAAAACTCCCCAAAGGCCTTCTTTAAATTTTGCATTTACAAGAATGTGACAGATGCAAGGTCACAGGGACCTTTGACCACCAAAATGTAATCAGTTCACTGTCAAATCCAAGTCAATACTTGTGCCAAATTTAAAGAAATTCCTTTAAGGTGTCCTTGACATTTTGCACTCACGAGAATAAGACAGAAGAGGTTGCAGTGACCTTGACCTTGGACTGCCAAAATCGAATCTGTCATTTAGTCCAAGTGGATGTCTGTGCCAAATTAAAGGAAACTACCTCAAGGCCTTCTTGAAATTTTGTGTTCATGAGAATGAGGATGCAGGGTCACAGTGACCTTTACCTCTGACCACCAAAATCTAATTAGTTCACAGTTGAGTCCAAGTGAAAGTTTGTGCCAAGTTTGAAAGAGAATGAGACGGAGACAAGGTCACAGTGACTTTGACCTATGACCACCAAAATCTAATCAGTTCATGAATAAGGTTGGATGGTTGTGCCAACTTTGAGGGAATCCTATCACCGCCTTCTTGAGATATGGCATTCACCAGAATGAAGTCACAAAGACCTTGACCTTTGACCAGCAAAATCTTCCCTCACAGATTCTTGAGATATCGCTTTCACAAGAATGGGATGGACTGATGGACTGAAAAATATAATGCTCTGGCAACTACTATACCTAGCGTGGAGGCATAAAACCCCTGATGGTGTTCAGGTCATGTCAGGTCAGGTCAAGTTCTTCCACACCAAACTGAGAAACCATTAATCTCTGCATGAGCATTAGTCAAGTTTAAAGAAGAAATGGTCTTTCCCAAACTGTTCCTACACAGCTGAAATATGCATGTCCACATACTTTTGGCAATATAGCGCACCCAGTCACTGAAGGCCTTTGTAGGAGGATTTCTCCTTTTTTGGAAGGAATAGAGGACATGAAAAAACAAATATTAAAACATGCAGAAAAATCCCATCCTCCACCTACACACACACTCCACAGAGACAAACACATTCAACACCATGTTCCCTTGTCTCTGCCAATGACAGCCAAGATCCCCCCTCGAACTCCCATCACGCTATGGCTGCTAAATCCCAACTGCTTTCATCTGCCAGGGCTGCAATGAAGTGCACACACACAGTGAATAGACTTCAGCAATTACATTATACACACCAGGAGAGGAGATGAGAGGGGAGACTTAGATGGAGTCAGGAAGACAGAAGGAAAAGAGATGGAGATGAGAGAGGAAAAACAGAGGAGGGAAAGACGACAGGAATATGACAGAGCAGCAGATGAATGAGTCAGGAGAAGGATGAAGAGAGAGCAATTATCTCGGACAGATATCAAGAGATGGCGAGTGAATTTTCAATCTTTTGGTTCTGAGAGAAAAGATGGACGAAGGGCAAAGTGAGATGGATGGACGGAGCGGGAGGGATGAAAGATCAATGATGGAGGGAATGGTTAGAGATGGAGAGAGGGTGGAGGGAGAACAGGGAGTAGGAGGGAGGAGGAGAATGTGAGTATTGATTAAATGATGAAATATAGCAGTTCAGGTGGATGTAAGAGCACACATGCACGCACACACACCATCCTCCCATGTCCTTGTTTGTCCTTCATGTTTCCGGCTGGTTTGTCCAAATTATTTATTTATGCCTATTCATCATTTTTTAAACATTTCAGGATGCATTTAGCCACTTTTCCACTCCATGATTGTTCTATATTAAGATAAATTTGGGATTCTAGTGTTTCTCCTCATAGCTGAAATCCTCTTAAATCAAAAGATAACATGAAATAGATTTCACTGATGCCCTGAACCCGTTTTAAATAAAAAAGAAAAACAAAAAAAAAAAAAAACATTAAAAAAAGGAGAATCAAACCAAAAAAAGACCTTTATCACACTATAACTCACGTTTTAATAATCATCAGATATTTATGCGACATTAATATCTATTAATTTAAGTGTGAATGAATACCCCCCCCCCCCCCCCCCCCCCCCCCCCCCCCCCCCCCCCCCCCCCCCCCCCCCCCCCCCCCCCCCCCCCCCCCCCCCCCCCCCCCCCCCCCCCCCCCCCCCCCCCCCCCCCCCCCCCCCCCCCCCCCCCCCCCCCCCCCCCCCCCCCCCCCCCCCCCCCCCCCCCCCCCCCCCCCCCCCCCCCCCCCCCCCCCCCCCCCCCCCCCCCCCCCCCCCCCCCCCCCCAAAAAAAAAAAAAAAAAAAAAAATCAATAACCAACCCCCCCAATAATTAACACTTCCTATTTCTCAACCTTTCATACAATAATCACAGCTTAAGCTCAGAGTGATGTCCACATATTATCATTTCCAGGCAGGAAAAACACAGTTTCAGCTCAAAAAGTGCACTCAGCAGAGTGCAGATCACCGCCAGGCCGCCATGCTTCAGCTGCCTGTGTTGATCGTGACCACTCTAGACGATTTTGAGCGTGACCACTCTAGACGATTCCAACCGACATGCCGCAGTGCGTTTCAGAAGATATGATGTAATTATGAGGATGAATGTATTTTGAATAACACACCACAAAGTAGAAAATAATGATAAACAATCCGGCCAAAAAATAAGAAGCCATTCAAGTAAATAGCCTTCTTACTTATGGGTATAAGCACAAATGTATAAATAGAAAGACTAAATCAACAAAATCTGCAACTTAAAATAAGGTAGGCAAAACGCTCTGCTTCTGAAATACTCCTGGTGTTGCATGACAGTATGTGGCGGACAGAACAAAAGCAGGTTGCAGCCAGACCACAAAGAGCTGCACCCAGTGGAACTGTCCCTCCTGGCTCCTTAAAAGCCCAGATTCACAATGAGACGAGTTGAAACATGCAAATACAGCAACATTCTAAAAACTTCCCAGTTCACACCAATGCAACTACATGTGATGGTGTATCATCTCTATGCAACAACTCTCTCTACTTTTGTTCTGATTTGCAGCTTAATAGCAGCTTAATTTGTGGCTGGATATAATATGTAGCTTCTTAAAATATGAATGTGGATAGCGATAGTGAGATACTGGCTACAGCTGAATTTGTAGTAGTGGTGAAACCATAAGGCATACGCACATACAGCGAGCAGCAGCAGTGACCCACTGTTCAACACTGTGAGGACGGAAACAGAGGACTCAGCAGGGACAGAGCACCTGCCACAGCAAATGAACACGCCGCCTGCGGTCACTTTGATTTGACCAGCAGACTTCACTACAAGCTGATTGGCTATAGAAACAGGTCACGTGCTTTACGTTCTAAAACCGGCCACCGGCTATTTGACCAGAGGAACTGCAGGTGACACCATCAGCCGGCTTGAGTCAAGCTCAGAACGGCCAGTTCACTCTACTGCAACTTTTCCCTGCAACATTCTGAAACAGTTTAATCTCATCACAAATCTTTGGTCTGAACTGGGCTTTACAGTCAATATGGTGAAGAAAATAGCAGAAATGTGGAAGAATTCATCTCATAATCTGCCTTACTTCAGTGGACCATAACATAGTGGATATGGAATTAATCTTAAAATACTCTGGTTCAAAATATGGCCAACAACTGACAGTAAGGCTTGTTGTCTTTTTTAAGCTGAGATGACTTTCAAAAACTTGCAGCTCCTACCGGACTGTTAAGATGACTGAGGAGTCAGCATTCAGTGATGGTATACAACAGTCACTAAAACAGGTTTTCCAAGCACTTGCTGCAGATTTGTCGGCTGCACATTCATGATGAGAATCTTCTGTTCCAGCACATCCCAAAGGTGCTCCATTGGATTGAGATATGGAGACTATGGAGGCCATTGGAGTACAGTGAACTCATTGTCATGTTCAAGAAACCAGTTTGAGATGATTTGAGCTTTGTGACATGGTGTGTTATCTTGCTGGAAGTAGCCATTAGAAGATGGGTACACTGTGGTCATAAAGGGATGGACACAGTCAACAACAATACTCAGGTAGGCTGTGGTGTTTACGGGATGCTCATTTGGTGCTAAGGGACCCAAAGTGTGCCACGACTAGCCTGAACCATTGATACAAAGCAGGATGGATCTGTGCTTTCATGTTGTTTACACCAGATTCTGACCCTACCATCTCAACGTCACAGCAGAAATCCAGACTCATCAGACCAGGCAACCTTTTTCCAATCTTCTCCTGTCCACCTTTGGTGAGCCCCTGTGAATTGTAACTTCAGTGTCCTGTCCTTAGTTGACAGGAGTGGCACCTGGTGGGGTTTTCTGCTGCTGTAGCCCATCTGCTTCAAGATTTGATGTGTTGTTAGTTTAGAGATTATCTTCTGCATACCTTGTTCGTAACAAGTGGTTATGTGAGTTACCTAGTTGCCTTTCTATCATCTTGAACCAGTATGGCCATTGTCCTCTGACCTCTGGCATCAACAACCATGCCATGTTCAAAGTCACTTCAATCACCTTTCTTTCCCATTCTGATACTCAGTTTAAACTTCAGCAGATTGTCTTGACCATGTCTACACACCTAAATGCATTGAGTTGCTGCCATGTGATTGGCGGATTTGTGTTAACGAGCGGTTGTACAGGTGTACCTAATAAAGTTGACGGCAAGTGTATTTTGTAAAAATAACTTTAAGGAGATATTGTTTTTCCACAGTACACCAGATTCAAAAACTATTTCTGGATCTCTGCTTCACAGAGCTTTTGTTAAGAAATTAGAGCTGAAGTCCAACCAAAGACTCCATTAAGACACACAGTCTCCACTTCTTTTTCTGACTCTGGACATAGTCCAAGAACCCATAACTGTGGTCACAGAGGCATTCATGACAAAAATGTTCAGTATGCTTTGCCAAAATTGCTAAATTTGTGTACCCTCCCTTCGTTATAATTGAGTTAGGTTGTAGTATGGTTCTGTGTATTTCCTGAAATACCCCCATGTCAAATGCACACTTGTATAAAAGTAATACTCAAAAATGTACAGAGATACTTATCTTTAAAAATGCTAATTATCAAATATCCCACAATTTATTTATTTATTTATTTGGATCCCCAGTAGTCACTACCAAAGGTAGCAACTATTCTTCCTGGGGTCCACAGAAGTAAAATACATTGCAATACAAAACAATGATCTATTTAAAATTCAGAGACAATAAGACAGAAAATAACTAGGAAAAAAACAATAAACTCCATCTTCAAAACAATGCACACTGAAGCTTTAGACCAAGTTAACATTTACAAATTAAATGACAGAAAAGATCACATGAGAATATTTTGCTATTGTTACTGGAACAGACTGACTAGTTTTGCTACAGCAGCAGAATGAAAACATTAAACTCCTTAATCCTGGTTTTAGCACAAAAGTAAATCATAATTCAAAGAAGAAGAGAGGAACAGCCGGGACATGTTTACTTTTAAGGATTTCCCTCATTTGGTCCCCAGAAGTTTAGAAAAACACACCTACACACACCCAGTGCTGTGAACTTTCCACACAATGCTCAGTTCATTTATTGTACTACGAGATGGACAAAGGCTTCCGCCAAACATATATTTCCTTGTCAAATCCAACCTCTGCAGCCCCTAGAAACACAACAATGTCTGTGTCTCTACCAGCGACAAAAACAACAGCCCTGTGACAGCCGTTGTTTACATCTTTGCTTCTGGAGTAGAGTAGTCTCTGACGTTTGCCTCGGACTGTAAATCACAGCAAAGTAATAGTTTGCTGATAGACTCAGACAGTCTAATCTGGCTAATGGCTCCCCGCCCTCTCTGGGACAGATGGATGACGGTGTATACATTGTGTATACTGTGTGTGTGTGTGTGTGTGTGTGTGTGTGTGTGTGTGTGTGTGTGTGTGAGTGACTGTGAGAGCACTCCAGATACAGTTACAACCTGCGCATGCTGATTAAGATACAGTATGATCATGGGCGGATTTTGAGACTATGGGTGCCTGAGCACAGACATGGGAAAGACCCCTGACTCCTTTGAAGACCCAGCAGCTGAAAGAGACACAAAACACAAAACTTGTTTTGGAGAAATAAATAAATAAATAAATAACAATAATAATAAATCCCTTTCTCTGTATGATCGATTTTGTTTTTCTTTCGTATTTTGTGTCTGATGTAGTTGTTTTCTCTCTGTATGACCTTTTTTGCATTTTGTGGTTGTTTTGTGTCTCTGTATGGCTGTTTTCAATCTCTGATGTGTTGTGTTTCTTTGTGATTGTTTTCTCTGTCTTTTTTGTTGTTTTGCATCCATTTGTGCTTGTTTATTCATCTCTGTATCATTTTGTTGTCTCTTTGTGGTTGATTTGTCTCTGCATAGTTATTTGCATGTCTGTTGTTTTGTGTCCCTTTGTTGACATTTTGCATCTTTGTGTCATTGTTTTGCATCTCTGTCATTTGTTTCTCTTTGTGGTTGTTTTTCATCTCTGTGTCATTTTGTCTTTGTGGATGATTTGTCTGGCTGTATGGTTGTTTTCCATCTCTATCATTTTGTCTCTCTGTGTCATTGTTTTGCATCCATTTGTGGTTGTTTTGTTTCTCTGAGTGGTTTTGTTGTCTCTGTATTCTTTTTTGTTTTGTGTCCCTTTGTGGTTGCTTGTTTGTTTTTTTTGTCTCTCTGTATGGTCCACCTCTGATGTTTCGTGTCATTTTGTGGTTGCTTTCTCTGTCTTTGTTGTTGTTTAGCATCTCTGTGTTGTTGTATTGTCTCTGTTGTCGTTTTGCATCTTTATTGTTTGTGTCCCTTTGTACGGTCATTTTACATCTGCATGCTTGTGGTGTGCTGTGTGTGTGTATAGTTGTTTCAGTTGTCTCAGCTGTTTGTTTTTGTGGTTGTTTCCTCTCTCCTTGTTGTCATTTTGCATCCCTGTGTTTGTGTTTCTTTGTAGTTGTTTTGTATTGCTGTATGATTGTTTTGCATCTCTTTCTGGTTATTCTATCTCAGTTTGTTGTAGTTTTGCATCTGTGTCATTGTTTTGCATCTCTTTTTGTTTGTTTGCAGCTTATTTGTCTCTCTTCAAAGGTCACTTCGCATCTCTTTGTGATCATTGTATTGTATTGGTTTTTGTGTCTCTTTATGGTAGATTTGCATGTTTTTGTTGTTGTTGTTGTTTTGTGTCTTTTGTTTGATTGACTTTCTAACAGAGATTCTGGGGTCCCCTCACCTCTCAGGTCCCTGCCTCAATAAACTTGTTCAGTATTCCCTCCATGACTATGATAATGTAACGGTATAACATACCATGATAGGATTTCTAATTCTCGTTTAACTGTCTGTGAGTCAACTGAAAGTTGCTAATCATTTCCTGATTTATATCCACATTATGCAACAGTATTTTTGAACCAGAGCCAAGTGTCAGCATCTACCTGAGAATTTTAATTTCCTGTCAGCTGGTCGAGTTTAGTCACGTCCCACAAGAACCTATCAAAGTGACGCTGAAAAAGTGGAACAACCCAGGGAGAAGAAACCCCAGAAAAGCAGACACAGGGATCATTCAAATGTTCAGGTTTCCAGGGAAGATCAGAGCGAGCAAAGAGAATAAATAACGACAATCAACAATGAGAGGAGCAGCGATGTGGAGCAGAGTGGAGCAGAACGAAAGCCCTCCCTGCATGAATAAAGAAGCTCTTTGCCCTGCTTCTTTCAATAAAAACCTCCCGCGGTTGCAGCTGGTGCATTTTTATGCTCCCCTTCCTGATGCACATGTTCAGCCTTACACTTTGAGTGCCGTTTCCAAAAACCATTGTAGAATTTTTGGTCTAAAAATGAACAGCTTTTCTTCTCAGTCCAAGGTTTTCAGCTGGGAAAAACCATGATATGTTTACTGTTGTTTGAGTTGTACTTATCTGAATATTTTTGACAAAGAAAAGTAATGGTGGCATGGTGGGGCAGTGGTTAGCATTGTCACCTCACAGCAAGACGGTTGTTGGTGGAACCTGGGGTGGGGGGTCCCGTAAAGTCGGCCAGGGCAGGGACTGCAAGCGGCTGAGTCTCGAGACTCTGAGCCCTCAAGACTGTTTTACTCATTGCCGTCGAAACGCTCAACTATCGCTGCTGCACTATTGATATATGTTTCATATTAGTTGATCAACAGTTCTTACTCATCTGCTCCTACAGATAACAAGATATAAATCACAAATATAACCTTTTTTTGTGAATGAACAAAAATATATTAATACATCTATAAAACAGGCTACACATGTTCAAAAACAAAAATGTTTGTAATAAGGACATATGATATCATGATATTACTGACATTAGACCTTCTTCCTTCTTTTGCTGCTGTTGATTTTATTTGCCATTTTTTCTAGCCTATTACACTGCACAGCCTGATGGACTGCAATAATAAAATGCATTTTTATTCCCTTTGCAGCCTATACTTATACATGTCTCTGTATCATGATGTGATGATATAGCTGCTGCCTTTCTGCAGGGCTGTCTTTATCATAACAGTAACATTGCCTTTATTGCATTTCTGTCCTCTTTTCCTGTCGTGACAGTATAAAATGCCCTCTCAAATAATAATTTGTAATAATAACAATAATAATAATAATTGTGTTTATTTAGCCTAAAAGTTGAAAGTGACAGTCCATTCCTGAGCTTGTACATGTTTGGCATCAGCACTTCAGATATAAGTGGGCAAACTTGTGTGGTACGACCAAAAGATCCAAAATCAGCTGCTAAATGGACCTCAGTGTCAATGACAGTACTGTTTCCACAGTCAAGAATTACTTCTCTATTCATTCATTCAATTTCCATAACCACTTATCTTTTTGGGATTTGAGGGGGTACTTGAGCCTATCCCAGCTGACACTGGGTGAGAGGCGGGGTACACTCTGGACATGTTGCTCTACTATCGCAGGGCTGACGCATAGAGACAGACAATCATTCACTCTCACATTCACACCTATGGACAATTCAGAGTCACCGGTTAACCTAACCTGCGTGTCTTTGTGAAGCCGAAGCACCCAGAGAGAATCCACGCAGGGAGAACATGGAGACACATGTTGTGAAAGTGTGTTTCAAAAAATGTGCTGGAGCTTTTGGACAGTCGAAATGAGCCAGCGCTTCATCTGGAATCTAACCGAAGAACTGATGCTGGCCTGTGAGAGCTCATGTCAACGACAGAGAAGTTCTAAAGACTTACAAAAGGATGTACAACTCAAACAACAGTAAAAGTCATATCATAGATTATAATGCAGCTTGTTCATTATAGTTCCCCACCTGCAGTAAATACTGTTATTATTAGGAACTTGGAAAGGCTGAGCTTCAGTTTTATCCTGCATTAATTTGAGTGGCAAAGCTTAGTGAGGCTGGCCAAAGTCCTTGTTGAAAAAGCAATATTTCTAAGTTAATAAAGATCTTTTAAAATCAGATATGGCTGCCTCCTGATATATTGTGTTAATAAATCTGTTCATCCTGCTTTTGGAAGCATTTTTTAATCAAGAAAAAGCTTTTCCCCCCAGCTGTTTTTCATAAATGAAAATCTGCATTAAAAGAAAAAAAACTGTATTCCAATATTCATCCTGTGTTACTGTGAATTCAAGAAGACAAATTTGTTGACAGCCCTTTCTGATGGGGAACTGAACTAATAGCCATTGTTAACTATGATCTCTTTAAACCCAGACAACCTTGACAAAAAAAGTAATTTTACCTCACCAAACAGAAGAGCTGCTGGTCTACTGCTGCCACTAACAGTAAGCTTGTTTGCACTATTGTGTGACTTTGGTAACTTCAAACTGATACTTTCAAACACCAAGGTCACACAAAAACATTAACAAACTAATTGATCGAGGTAGCAGTAGACCAGCAACTCCTGTGTTCAACTAGGTAAAATTACAGTTTTTATCAATGGAGTCTGGCTTTGATGGGATCATAGTTAATGCTGGATTATCACTTCAGGATATCAGCCCGATTATAACCCGACGTAGTATTGTATCACGGCTGACACTGCTGAACGACAGTGAGTGTGATACGTGATTATCCATCGTTTCATCTTGTATAATGTGTCACAGTAGATGACGAGTGATGCCATGTCTGGGACGCCTCATGATGTCCCCAAAAAAGTCTGGTATATTTGATTTTCTTTTTGTCATGCACGACTTCTCTTGTCACAGCTGTTGATTTGACCAATAGAATATGGTCAAATAGAGCAATCTGCTGCCGTGGACAACTGTATGACAACTTCGGTTGAGAGAATCCCTTCATTTTCTAAAAAGGCTTTTATTGTGAAACATTTGCAGGAAATTGTAGAGGATTCAGTGACTTGCGTAGTATGAATGCTTATGCTTAAAATGTAGCTGCAGACATCTGTTGGCACCTCTTACATCACTAATTGTAATGCAGATCTCTCTGAAATTCCCACCAAACTCATTAACTAACAAGCTTCAAATCATTCAAAACTCGGCTGCTGGATCAATTACAACAACCTTCTGCTCACCTTCAAAGCCCTGCACAGCTTTGACCCCGTCTCTCTGACGTCCTGTTCCCTGCACTCTTCCTCGGCTGGTCCCCTGACCATCCCCACCTCATGCTTTAGCACCATGGGTGCCAGGGCCTTCAGCTGCACTGCCTCCAGGCTCTGGAGCTCCCTACCTCCACACATTTGCCAGTCTGACAGCATAGCATCCTTCAAATCCCATCTCAAAACCCATCTGTTCAAACTGACTCATGGACTTTAACACTGACTGTACCCTCTGCCAGCTGCCAATTCATGCATCTTGCTCTGTACAGTATGTTATTTTATGTACTGGGTGGTGACCTTGGGTGTTTTGAAAGGCACCTCTTCAGATAAAATGTATTATTATCAAACATTTCAGCTGGGACATGAGCAGCCACAGTGACTGAAATAATAGTAATAATAATAAGAATAGGACAAGAATAACCCGATGACAACATGCACGTTGATGAAAGATGAACTGCATTGATTGGTCGTGGATCCCCATGTAGTCTTTCATGTCTGTTGGCCAAGTCTTAGAGTTCAGTACCCTTTCAGAGAAAACTATTTGTTTGGAAAGTACCAAGCACATGATTAGATACATGAGACTTGGATTATACTGCATGAGTTGTGTGAGAGTTTGTAAAGGGATGTTTTCATATCATTTTGCTGTTAAATGTGGACCCCCATGAACTTTGGAGTCTTTCTTCACTGGAGGCAAGTGAGAAAAAAAATCTCTTCTCAAATTCAAATAACACAGCGTGAGTTATTATTGATATTCAAATGGTTGTTTGGGGGGTAAAGTGTTCCTTTAAACCTGAGGCCAAGAGCAGCAGGATGATGAGCTCTTGTAAAGCTGCGGTATTTATGTCATGAGCGGGAAGGTGAAGGCCATGTGGAGGAATATAAAAGGCACACTTCATTGAATAAATCAATACAGAGCCTCATAAGCACAGATTAACCACCTCTTGGTAATCAGCCAAGGAGAAGCACGTTAATTCGGGTTCATTTGCCAAAGGTTGCTTTTCATAACACCTTGTATAAAGATAGAGAGCGCAGGAATGTCTGCGGTGGTTTGGATGATTTAAGTGCATTCCTGCTACAGTTAATTAAACAGGCCAGAGAGTGAGAGGGAGATTGCTTTGAAATTCTAATCCCCTGATAGACATTCAATTAAGGTCTTGACAGTTTTACAACAGCTGTTTGTCTTGTTGAAATACACGCCGTAAATACGGTACAGCAAACCCCCCACTCACCTGAAATCACACAGATGAAGAGGAAGCAACACGTTCATGTAAAGGTGTGCATGAAGTTCCCCTTTGGTTGCTTTAAGCTTGTTAAAATGATCTTATTCCACACTGTCTGACTTATTTATTCTGAACTGAGTGAAATATGTTTTTACAGCTGTGTTTTTTATTTATTTCCCCCAAATTCAGACTGGAATATTTGGTATCTCCCAGACTCTGGGATCTGCACCAGAATCTTAAATAAAGTGATTTTGGTTTGGACTGACTTTACCATCAACGGATTGAAAGGTAAAATGAATCAGTGCAGAGAAAATGAAGCAGATAAGCAAGAGCGCAGATTTCAGGGGAACATTATGAAACAGGGGAGACTGGGGGACCTCATCAGGGAATTTTGAGCATCAAACACTTAATATCCTGCACTCTGGTGTACTTTTATGCACCATTTTGTGGCTTTCCTGCATCACTTTAAGTGGAAATGTCCTTAACTTTGCTAAAATAAAAGTACTTTCATGTTTTTAGCGGGGGTGGGCCAAAGGTAAAATGGTAAATGGACAGCTCTTGTATAGTGCTTTTATAGTCTCCTGACCACTCGAGGCGCTTTTTACACTACTTGTCACATTCACCCATTCACACGCAGTCACACACTGGTGGCTGGGGCTATCATACAAGGTGCCATCAGCTCCTTAGTAACCATTCACTTGCACTCACACACCAACCAGGAGCAGTTTGAGGTTCAGTTTCTTGCTCAAGGATGCTTCGACATGCAGACTGGAGGAGCCAGGGATAAAACCACTGATTTTCCGAATTATATTTGTCTTTTCTATCAGTGAAAGTTGACAGTTGAGCTATATCTGTTATCTGCATTTTCTGTGCTCGCCTCTTCAATTGCAAATGTTCCACCAAATCAAGTTTCCCCTCCAAGACACTACTGTGCAAGGGCACAGTCTCTGCATCCAGAGCTCAACAAATAAACCAGAGCAGAAACCACAAGGAGTATAACATCAGTAAGTTATACTTACCCTGAGAAACACACAGTCAACATAAAAGTCCTGCTACTTTCATGTTTTTATTGGGGGTAGGGTAAATGGACTGCTTTTCTAGTTTTCCTACCAATCAAAGCGTTTTCTACACTACATGTCACATTCAACCACGGTAGCCGAGGCTACCATACAAGCTGCCATCTGCTACTCAGTAACCATTTACACATACTCACACAGATGGAACAGCCATCAAGAGCAATTTGGGGCTCAGTATCTTGCCCAAGGATACTTCCACATGCGGGCCCCCCCCCAAATCTACACACTGTCTGAACCTCATTCCCAGCCATTCCTGTTTGTTGAATACCATAACACACCTGTTTTTAGGGGTTCTTTGGTTACACTGTACATGAAACATTACCGACCCAAACAGATTGTGTTGTCATGCTATATCTTCACATTTCTGAAATTCTAAATTAGCTGCAAATGCTCTGAAAACCTCTCTAGATATTTTCCCCTTTAAGACAAATTGAAATGACACCACAAATTACACACAAGAGCATCTGCATTTACAGACACTTTCGTTAGTGCACTTTGACACCAGTTTCAAAGGCATCTTCAAGGAGCATTAAAGCACCCTATTTTCTATGTTGAAGCGATATCATCGTATAGAACTGTGCTCAAAAAGTTCACTATATGGCAGCAACATCGACTTTCATATGCATATGCAAGATGATCTAATCTGGTGGAGAACCTTTTTGGAACAGTCTTTTGGAAATGTTTCAACATATACAACCTTTTTTTGGTGGCTCCTTTTTTTTGAGACTACATCTGAAATCTATGCCTCTGCAGAAAAGACATTAAAATGTTGTCCTGTTTTTGTCCAAAATATCGTGCTCATTTTCTTATTTTTCATCAAGGGCCGGATGAAAACCACAGAAAAAGTCTATGTGAAGAAGAAGACAGCAGTTTGCACCATGAACACTGACAATTACACTAATGTCCTTGCTTTTTGGTCCAAAATGCAGCCTTAAGATTTGCATATTTTAATGTCCATTTTATTTACTGAAAAAATAACAACAAGCTGGACGACAGCAAGAAAAAAATGTTGAACAAAGAGCAAGCAGCTTGAAGTGGGTGACAGGGTCGCCTAAAAAACACCTGCAGGATTGATTCTACTCACACCTACTGCTTCTCCTACCAGCATTATGGCATTACAGCCTATTTATTGCTGTTAAACATAAAATGTCTGATGAAATTATTACACAACCTTTTACGATATTTGGTCTTTGTTGAGAGAGGTGGTTGGAGAGGCAAACAAAAACAGATCTATGATGCATTTCAGTAAATTTGTAGGTCGATTGTTGTAGTGTGTTAGATAAATATTGTGTTTTTATAATGTTTCATTGCACATGAACACCTTTGAAACACACATGCATCACGTCCTGCTGCAAAATAATCTTAATGCTGCAAAATAGTCTGAATTCTGCCAGATGTTTGCAGCTGGCCACGCTGTTCCTGCACTTCACTTTGATGCAAGATCATTACATCGATATAGAAAATGAAAAACACACTGAAATGGAAAATGTCTCACTTGCTCCGACCATCCCCGGTGTTCGCCAGCAGGCCAGCAGCAGCAGCAGCAGCCCGAGGTCCAGGTGGAGAGACGCGGTCATAACCTTCTCTGTCTCCGCGCACGCACTTCTGGCTCTTCTGCACGCCTTCTCCTCTTCCTCGCTCCCTCTTTTTAACTCTCCTGCGTTTCACTAGAAGTTTCCCCACGGGGTCACCACTGTTCCCACATCACCTTCATCTCTTACAACAGTCCGCACTGCTTCTTCTTCCTCCCCTGCGTCGGTTTGATTCCCCCAACTTGCACAAAGTAGGTCAGTAGGTATGCAGCTGCGATTTCAAAGATGCGGAATGAATATGAAACGACACTTCTCAGTCCCGTCGCGCAGCAGAGGCACCATAATCCCCGAGCCCGGTGAAGCTAACAGGTAGTTCGACCCTTTCCGCCACTTGTCCTCGGTTCTGCATGTATCTAGCGGGCTTGGTTTTGCGTCAAATGTCAGCCGGAGACGTATCAAACCCGCCTTTTCTTCGCGGCAGGTGGAAGGTCGCGGGAGTTTCAGCACCGCGGACAGCGCTCAGGCAGATCGGCTGTCATTTTCAGCGAGGAAGAAGACATCGGTTTGTTGGATTTATATAAATAACAGAGAAGAAGAAGAAGAAAATGGGGTGGTGTTTCGGCTCACAGGAGGATGATGGAGACGCAGGAGCGCAAAGGGGGTCCGTCTCAACCAGCGCTGGTTTAATCTGACAGATTATGGAAAGCCCGGAGGATGAGAAAATGTCTGTCTGCAGGAGCTTCGGTGGTAACTCCTCCAGCCAACCACACACACATCCGAAAACACACAAACACAAGAGGCATGCACGAGACTGACGTTACAAATCCTGTCACTACACTGAGGATGGAGGAAAAAGGAGGAGGAAGAATAAGAAGGAGGGAGGGAGAGGGTGGTGGTGGTGCGCATTTCATCTCTCTGAAGTACCTGCTTGTTCCTTGGTGGCAACTGTTGATTATGTAATCAGATTACATTTGACATTTCACTGTATTGGATTAAAATAATCCTATAACCAGTGGTTCATTTACTCAAACACTGTACTTAACTTGAGGATATTTGTATTACATGCTGCTATATACTTTCATTTTCACCACATTTCAGATGGAAATATTTCACTGTCTTTGGTTCAATAGTTACTTTACAGATTAAGGTTTTAAATTAAACATATTTATGACCAACTCAATTTTGAAAATTAATGTTGGCATTGTACTTTTCTTCAAACCAAAGTAACATTTGGAGGTAGCAGATATGTTGTTTACCTTTCAACAGTGCTGTGGTTGTTATGTGGTTATGCTAAGACACAAAAAACACTTGGTTATGGTAAGAAAAAGTGTTGGAATGGAACACCTGGTTTTGGTGGCAAAATCAAGGCTGGAAATGCTATTGATGTCTTGCTAAAAGCACCCAGCTTGGTGGCAAAATTGTGGTTAGAAATGCCACCCATGTTTGCTAAAAACACTTGATGTTAGTGTCACAATCTTGCTGGAAATAGCAATAATGTCTTGCCCAAAAAAACCCCAGTTTTGGTGGCCTAGTAATGGCTGGAAATGCTGCCAGTGTCTCACTATTGAAAATTCAGTTTTGGTGGCAAAAATATGTCTAGAAATGCCACCATGTCTAAAAAAAACCCACCTGGTTTTGGTGGCACACTTGCTGCTGGAAATGCTGCCATGTGCCGCTGTAAAAACATGTGGTTTTGGCTGACACAAACACGTTTGGAATTGCCACCATCTCGCTATAAATACCTTTGGTTTTGGTGGCAAATATACATCTGAAATGCTACCATGTCTCGCTAAAAACATCCAGGTTTGGCAGTACAAATATGTCTTGAAATGCTGCCATGTCTCAGTACAACCCCAAAATACCTGATTTTAGTGGTTTGCAGAATTGTACAACGCCAACATTTTCTTCTGGCGTCAGGCTGGTAATTAACACATTGCACTGCTGAAGATTAAACCAGTGGCTGCCAAACTTTTTGGCTTGTGAGCGCTTACAAAACACCCCATGTTACTTTACAGTTATAGCAGTTCCACCACAAAGACATTCCCCTCTAAACCTTTATAGATAGTTTCATTAAAACAGTTGTGTCAGGCAGAGGAAGTAAAATGATCCTTAATTGAAATGAAAGAAATAAATATTGGAGAAAAGTCGTGACCCTTTAAAAAAAGGCCAACCTGTACTACAGCAGTGAGGTCGAGGTTGGAAACCACCACGTGGAATATTACATTTAGTACAAGAAGATCATTGTAAACTTTTTATTGATGCCATTATAATAGCACCATAAATCCATGTAGCATTGTTGTGCTGAAGTTTTCAAAGCTTAAAACTGTTATTGGAGCAAAGGCAGCAGTAAAACGGTCTAAATTATTCCCCCATGGCAACATCACGAGGTTGGGTTATAGATTTTCATTATAAAACATATGAGAGCAAATTATTTTCAGTTTGTTATATTCTCACAATATTAACTTCAGCTAGAGAAACCATGCGTCTACTGTATAGAATAGGAAAAAGAGCATATTGACCTTTGAAAACCAGCTGTACAAACAGAGGACATGCTCCCAACCTTCTGCAAAGCCTTTGCTATGGCATTAACTGGCATTTGTCCTTGTTTAATAAAGTCCTTATTTAAAAGCTGTGGGGCGGCAGATACTTAGTGACACTCTTCACACATCATTAATCTTCACGCTGAAGCTTTTTCGATTCAGCCTCTGATTTATTTCAGCTATATCACTGCAAAGTCGTAGTTTGACATTTCTGACATTACATATTGATTCGAGATCAAAGGCACGGCAAGTTATTTATTTATTTATTTTTTCTCTCTGATTTTCTGGGATCAAAATGGCACAGAAATGTCTTAACAACCTTCAGAAGGGGGTGAACTAGAAAGTATTTCTGTTGAAATTACACTTGTTTTATTTAGTGAAACTGGATCTAGAATGACTTGTCCCTGTCAAATTAAAGTTGGATGTCTGTATGGACTTTCTCAGGAAATACAGTATTGAAATTTAGGTATTCAATATTCTTGTCAGCTGCCAAGTTAAATGTTTTGCAGTCCTTATAACATCTGAAAACCTGTGAAAATTTGAGTATATTTCAACATACAAAGCTGTGTCCCTATTCCATACCACATACTTATTCTATTCAGGTTTTATTTTTCCCATACTGTCTGTGCTTTAACACCTGAATTCACCCTCTGTCTGAAATGTTAGATTTAGTGGCTGTTTCTTTTAGCCCCCCTCCTGAAAAAGACTGGTCTGCTCTGAATGGTCAGTGTTTCCGGGTCTTTTGTATCTTATTGTTTCTGCATTGTCATTGCAGCTGAGAAATGACTCTTTATACATCTCTTTATACTTTATACTGTGGAAAAAATAAAAATAAAAACCTCTGAACCAAAATCTTCAAAACCAGCAGGAACATGATCCGATATTGGGGGAAAATTAATAACATCTGCAACCAATTTAACATGTTTCCTGATGTTAACATAAAGCTACATGTAGCAGTGTATTGCAGCTGGGAAACTACTGTGTATAGTGGCACTTTCTTACTTAATAAAACTACCAATAAAAGCTTCTAAACATAATCAGACATGTTCCAGCAAAAACAGAATCCAAAATAGGAGAAATTGACAACATCAACCACATGTAGCAAGTGTACTTGCAGCCAAGGAATGACCGTAACAGATAATAACATCATTTTTCACTGTGAAAAATCCCCAGTAAAGGATTCTAAACCAAAATCTTAACTTCAAAACATCAGTAACCAAGATTACATGTTTCCATGATGTTAGCATGTAGCTACTGTATATGTAGCAGTGTACATAATGTAAACACAACATAGTATAGGGGCACTTTGTATTGAGGAAAAATCCCAATAAAAGCCAAACCAAATAAATCCCAATAAAACCAAAATCTTCACAACCATTACAGCAGGAATACAGGAAAGCATAGCAGGAAAAAGTAAAAAAAAAGAAAAGAGAAAGAAAGCTCCAGGCACTCAAAAAACTGCACTGCAATGCAACTGCATTAAACTCAAGTATTGCTTCATTTCCTGTCAGAATAAAACAGCTTACTGTTCTGATTTTTTGTTTATTAGTAGTAGTAGTACATTCATACATATAAGAGTACATGCAGTTAGTATGTAGTATGGCAAGCATGTTACCCTGCTGCCACCTGGGGTCACCACAATGTGACTGTTTTAAGTGCAACTATAGTAAAACTCCATACTGTCAGCGGTGGATTTCTTTACTTAAGGAGAGTAGTTACACCAGTCTGTGAAAATACTCTGTTAGAAGTAAAAGTGCGGCATTGAAAATATGACTTCATATAATTATTTAAAAAAAAAAAAAAAAAAGAAAACCAAACAACAACAACAAAGAAACAATGTATAGACTCATACAGAAGTAATCCCTCTCAGAGGTGTGTGACGATGTATTTATCTGTGGAGACTCTGCCCTCTGCCTGGATTTTTCTGGTGTAGTGGGGGCAATACGGTGTCCCACCTCTTTATCTGGTCATTTACAGTATACCCACCCATCAGTCAAAAAGTCATTGGTAGGCTATATATATGAGAGCATACCCACCTCCTGTCTGGTAACCTACCCATGATCCTGGTAGTTCACCCACCTCATCAGCTACTGTACCACTACACCACACGGTCCAGACTTCATAAAATGGTAGCGACCAAGTATCAGACTCTGAGTAGCACACATACAAGAGGAAGCTATTAAAATCGTGAACACAACACCGAAACCAGAATCCCCACTTTGTGGTTGTATGCCTCTGTCCACCAGTTAAGTTGCAGTTATAGTTAACATGCATGTCTGTGAAAACAAGGATGCTTCATACACACAGATGATCTATACAATCAACACAGTTTCAAGGTGGACACCAATAATTTGCATCACCACTTCAGTATCTGACCAGATGATAATGGCCTTGAGATATGTTTTGACCATTGACCCTTTGGATATAAAATGTCATTAGGATGTGCAGCTGGCTCCTGTGTGCAGCACTGTGGGCCCTTAGTTGGGCCCTCACTCTGCCTGCACAAGCTAGACCCCAATGCACAGAGGATGGTCTGTTCTGAACACTTTGACATCTGCATCGCCTCCTCGCGGAGGAGTGCCTCCTCGCGGAGGAGTGCCATTCACGCGTTTAGCCATGTATTTGGTTTCTTCCTTCCTCTGGTTATCAAGATAACAGGCTATAGCATCACCTTTGCAAGGCTGTTGTACACAAGGTTCCCAGAAGAACCACGCCATGAAAGTGATCATAGCTGTGGTGGTTGCAATTATGCTATGTCATCACTTCATCATTTTATCCTGTTAGACAACCGTATGAAATTTTGTCATAATCATCGTGTGAATTCTTGAGTTAAAGCCAAACACGTCTTGTGAGGTCACAGTAACCTGGTCCCTTGACCTTCAGCCATCAAATTCTAGTCAGTTCTTTCTTCAGTCCAAGTGGATGCTTGTGCCAAATCTGAAGAAACTTCCTCAAGGCCTTTTTGAGATGTGCGTTCACGAGAATGACACAGATGCAAGCTCACAGTGACCTTGACCTTTGATAACCACATTTTAATCAGTTTATTCTTTAGTCCTAGTGAACGTTTGTGGCAAGTTTAAAGAAATTCATTCAAGGTGTTTTGAGATATCACATTTACGAGAATGGAATGGACGGACGTATGGCAGACTGTTCTCACAACTTGTTTGAATGTTTTCCAGCGAAAAGCAATGCACTCAAATTCGTACATATACCATATATTTTGAAAGGCTGCAATTGCATGACCCATGCCCTGACGGCAGTTAACAAGGAAGCAGTCCCAAGCACTTGTAAGGAGGCAGGTTGAGGTGGTGAATGGGGACTTTCCCCATCCATTAGTAACTTTACTTGCCTAAACCCAATCTCCATAACTTTACGTTAATTACATAATGTACATTAGAGATGTAACATCATTCGTGGGGCGCTAATTTGTAGGATATCATACAAACTGTTGAGAATACACTGACATATGGACAACCTGAAAACATAATGACTCCAGCCACAGCAGAGGCACAAACATGCAAATACAGCAAACAAAATGTCAAGCAAAGCTGGGGTTCGTTTTCACTTTCACTTTGCTGGCGAGCGTGTTTACAAACAGTAGCCGACAATTCCTGATGGGTCACAGTCCAAAGGTGTGTCGTGGGTCCATTCTTAATGGACCACAAGTGACTCACATAAAATGTGTCAAGTTTATAAAATAACACATTTTATCTTGAAATATAATGAATTCCCAGCGCATAGAGCTTGCATTTTGAAGTGCTGTTTCCTGCTGTAGAGTGAGTGACCAGTAGACAACTACTTGAAAGAGACAGCAAACAAATTCAACAACATAGCCGAATTCAAGTATGATGCTGAATAGATTAAACTGTATGGACCTTGAGCTAATGACGAAGGAGAAATCTGGACTAGCTGGGAGCCACTGCCTTAAAGTAGTATGGCCCCTGTGGATGTTTAACCTGTTATATATTGGATTAATATCACTGACACATTTATGCATAAGTAGCCTTTTACTGTTGTAGCTGGTCCAGGTGGAGCTGATTTTATACATTTTTGAACAGTTTTATTTATTTCAAGTGTAAAGACACATGATAAACTCATGCAACATGGTTCATTGTTAGTCTGCAAAGTAACTCAAGCTGTCAGATAAATATAGTGCAGTAAAAGTACAATATTTCCCTCTGAGATTAAGTGAAGTAGAAGTATAAAGTTGCATAAATGTGAAATACTCAAGTGCAGTACCTCATTGAGTACAGTACCTGAGTAAATGTCCATAGCAGCATTCCACTGCTGCATAATAGATACTATCTGTGTGTAGTGTGTCTAGTTAGTGTTTATAGTTAGTGTCCAAGAAATCAAACATACTTTACAATGTTGTACATCCAGAAAAAGTTGCAGAATGTCAAACTACAACTTTGGAGCATGATCATCAATAAGACATAATAAATATTAAATCTTTCGTTTGTTTGTTTTTCTGTTTTTGTTTTCCCTAATCTGGCTGCAGCTGTCTCTCTAACACCTATAATTAGTTTTGATTGTTTGCAGCTGTGAGCAGCTTCTCCTGTTCTGTGTCACCATCAACAGCACACTCTAAAAATCAAGTGCTTGTTAGCGTGCACACAGATGCAGATTGTTGAGCTGCTTTCATAATTATGTCACTTTTCCAGTGTTTTCTACACACTGTCTACACACTGTACTGTACTGTAAACCTGCTCAGCTGTCTATGCTGAGGAGTTATCATGCTTTAGTATAGTATTTAATGTGGCTTTTTGACACACCTTAAATCACCTTGAAATTAAACTGATGTTAAAAGCCATATATATGTTATTGGTGTCAGAAAAGCCACATTAAATCTGCTTCAGTAATATATCAATACTAATAAGGCAGTTGAGAAACTTTTATAGCTTTGTTTGAAGGACTATGGGGTCACAGATCTGTGAGATAAATTATCCATCCTGAATGTTTTCTTTTGTTGACAGCTGACTTCAGACATCTGCTCAGGACGCCTCCCTGTGGCGGTTATTTTAAGCAACTGGGAGAAGAAACGGAAAGCAGGGAAGATCAAGAACATGCTGCAGGGTTTAAATATCCCATCTGGTCTGGGAACGCCTCAGGATCCCCCACAAAAAGCTGAATCATCCGCAGGAGGAAAGGACTTTTGTGCTCCATAAAGGAAAGAAAGAGGCATCGATAGAAACAGTGAAGCTCAGAAATGAAGTTTAAAGTTTTAAAGTTTTCTAGCAACCTGCAAAACAGACACAAAGGTTGTAACACCTTCATTTTATGTCTTTATAGGCTGATTATTTAACCCCCAAAAATCACTGCTGCAAAACCTAAATTGATCTGTGCTAGCACACAGTTTTATCTCCAATTTATCACATTTGTTTTATTACTGTTTATATCTTATATTATTGTTGGGTATTTCAATGAAGTCCTGAAATGTTTTATTCCTGCTTCAACCATGTAGAGCATTTTATTGTATAAATAAAGTTTATTATTATCTATACATGTTCTGTCAGCTATTTTGTCCATTTTAACCAAGCATGTTTAAGAGATTTTGTGTCTGTCTGTGTCGCTACAATAAAGATTTATATTTCAGTTAAAGGTTTAGAGACCCACGGGACCAATGGTGATCTCAGCTGACATTAATGTCTTTCGGAGGCTGTAGAAGGCTGAAGCTAAAGTGAAGACTGCCAAATTAAGTTAAATGATTTAAGGAATATATTTGGACCAGTCATCAACCACAACCACCATCTCATACTGTAGCTTGTCAGAAAGGGGCTAAAAGCCCTCCAGGTTTAGGCTAAATGTTGGTGAGGAAACAACTGGCCTGGCCAAAGATATCTGAATGAAAATGGGTTCTCTCCACATGTCTCCCGTTACAGACATGTCCCCTTTATACTAAAAAAAAACATGCAGTTTTTCTCATGCAGTCCAAATGTGGGTTGCCTTTTGTATTTGAATATTTCTCCATGCTGGGGTCCCTAAACAGACTTGGAATGGCATAAATCAGGTATGACTGGGAAGATGAGACTTGTAGATTCAATGGGCCCAGTTTTATTCATGTAAGATGGTGTTAACCCCATAGTAGCCATTTTATTGTCGTGAGATCACGTTTTTAAACTTGGCTACACTGTATAAAATAACTGGAAGTGACCTCTAGGACAGCAGTTTCCAATTGGTCCAGCCACAGGGTCCAGATTTCTCCTTCATCATTACCTTGTCTAGCTAGTTTGCTGTCTCTGTCAAATAGCTGTCCCTTAGTCACTCACTCTATGACAAGAAACAGCACTTCAAAATAAAAACTCTGTGCTGGAAATTCACTGTAATTCAAAATAAAGTGTGTTTGTGAGTCACTTGCGGTCCATTCAGAGTGCTCCACTGCTCTAAGATAACCACAGCTTCATGAAACTTTACAACCACAAAAACTAGAGTTCTCAGGCACTCAGAGCATGTTTGGCTTTTTTAAATTCTGTTTAATTTGAATTTTTATTTTAATATACTTTATTAATCCCATCGGGGAAAATTCAATCTTTTCACTCCATTGTCATATACTACATATACACACAGGCCCGAAACACACACACATGCAGAAATGGAGAGATGTCAGAGTGAGGGGGCTGCCCATGACAGGCGCCCCGAGCAGCTGGGGGGTCTGGTACCTTGCTCAAGGGTACCTCAGCAGTGCCCAGGAGGTGAACTGGAACCTCTCCATATTTGGATGGGCGGGGACTAGAATTGGTGACCCTCCGGTTCACAAGCCAAGTCCCTGTGGACTGCGCTACTGCTGCCCTTTCATATTCAGTATATTAACAATAAGGGGGCCTCTGAGCAATTTCCGGAATATAAGTGCTCACCATTCTATTGCCAAATTAAACTGAGTCTTAATGTGGTATTTTAGAGGGACATAACTGAGCATGGGCCATCATATACTTCTATCATAATGTTCTATGCCCTTTACACTCCAAACAGCGCTTCATTAGTGATGTGATGTGTATTGCTCTGTAGGCTAAAGTTAGCAACCCTTGCTCCTTCACTGCCTGTCTGCACTGATATTACAGGAGCGATAAAAAGTGCAGCAACTTCACTGCCGGACTTTAGTTCAATTTTGGGCATCATATGCCATCAAAGGGGATGCAATGCAATATGGAAATATGTCAAAATGCATGACTGTCATGCACAAATCAGCAAGAACAATGTAACATTAGCAAGCTAGCAATTTCTTTTGGTATGCTTATTATCCAGAAAAGGACCATAAACTAAATTAATTTAAGATAATACACTGGTTAGTTTAAGTTTTAAATCTTTATCAACAAAAACAAACAAATCTTTTGTGGGTTTCTTTTGCTGCCTATACCTCTGAAAAATATATAATAATACCCAAGATCAGGGGTCAGCAACCTGTGGCTCCAGAGCCACATGCGGCTCTTTAGCCCCTCTCCAGTGGCTCCCTGCAGCTTTAACAGAAAATTATATGGTAATGAATGACCTTTTTTTTTTTTATAACATTTTAATTTTCATTTATTGTTGTAAGCCTAAAGTGATTCTCATATTCTTCAGCTGTAAAAATGCGTAGTCTATCCACAGATTTTAAAAAAATGTTTTAACATTTCTTCAACAAAAATGGCCCTAAAAACATATCTAGAGATGCCTTCAGTAGTCTTGGGTCTTCCTAGCTAGGCTAGCTGTGGATTCCAAATCCAAAAAAAGGAAAATAGAGAATTTAATAATGTGTTGACAAATATGTTTTCTTTAAAGTACTAAGTAATTAAAAAATAGCCCACTGCAGAGTAGCCACCTTGTGCTAAAATATACATGTATTAATGATTGTTCCTTTAGGTCTATTAGTAATGTTGATTCGACTTAAAAGGCGGTGTTACCTTGATAGCAGAAGTTGCCGACGCCTGCCCTACATACTAGATGCATAGATGGTGCCTATTCAGTTGAATGGAGTTGCTCGCTTGGCACATACAACAAAAACAAAAGTTTCCAGCTTCCAAGTTTACTACTGCAGTATACAGCCCACTGAGTATAGGCAGTAGTGTTTCTCCCACTGAGCAAGTTTCCACTTGGCTCATGGACTTTTTATTATGACGATGTCTGAGATTTTTGAATAGTTTTTTCTAAAAGTCTTATAATTGTAAAACATTCATGAATCAAAAATTCATGACAAAAAGATTCATAATTGACTTTGTTTGCAGTTTAATGTGTCTGGTCAACAGTTTTACAGATGTCTCCTTTAAAATGGTGGTCAGTGGGGAAAAGGCTTTTGCTACAATACTGTGAGTGGCCACTGGAAAGAATAGCTCCAAGGCTGAGCAGCTTTTCTGGGGGCCTGAGGGCCATGTAGCCCCAACACTTCGTCCCACCCTTTTATCCCAACAGAACTGATTTCAAAATCACTCTGTGGATCAGTGCCCAAAATATATCTCTGACATGCTTGTGACATATGAACCCTCTGGGACATCTGGGGCCAGCCTCCTTACCATCCCAAGAGTCAGAACAAAACATGATGAGGTGGTGTTTTGCTATCATGCAGCATAAACCTGAAATAACCTTCCAGATAATCTTAGACAGCCTCAACTCTGACCACTTTTAAGTCAAAGCTCCACCCTGTAATGACCGCAACCTTATTTTTAAACTCAATTTTAAAGCATTTTAAAAATAATTTTATCTTTGCGCCTCTTGTCTAAACTTTTGCTGTTGTTAAATGGTGATTTCTTTAATTGTAAATCATATAGTAATTTATTTTACCTTTAATATCTTATTGTAAATCTGCATCCTTCATTATGTTTTATATTTTATTGCTCTACAAAGCACTTTGAATTGCCCTTGTGTATGAATTTTTCTATACAATAAAGATGCCTTGCCTTGCCTACTTGACCTGGGACTTGAGTGCAAAGACTTTAGACTCACTTTTGACATAGTGATAACTTGGTCCCACCTCTGGAGGTCAAACAATGTGCTCATGTTAAGTTTCTCACTCTCACCAAGGTTAGAGAGCATTACTGTAGCTCTGAAACACCAGTTTATCACAGCTGTAGTTTCTTTGTTGTTAAAGTTCCACTTTACTGCTTTCAGTCTCTGCGCTCGCAGGAGAGATCAACTTTCACTCCCTTGTTTATTGCAGTATGCTAATGTGTTTCTGTTGTTTAACACTCAGACAGAAAAAAGCCCTTAAGTCAAGATGCGGAGTGAGAGGATTAAGCTTAGCCTCTGCTTGAAATAAGGATAAAATATGATGGGAACTTTTTTGTTTCTTGTCTGACATTTTGTCTTTGATGTTTAAGAGTTCATTTTGAGCTGATCATTTGCATGTTTTATTATCTGTAAATGTGATTAAATTCATGGTCCTGCTCAATGTCACATCTCTGTCTCCACCTCTGAATGAAGACATACACCACACACTGAACATGAATCCTGTTTTCTTCTAAATCTCTCCACCGAGGGGAGCTAGCAGCCTGCAAAACATTATTTGTCCTTTGGGCAATACCAAGATTATGAGTCAACCAACTTCAGCTCACGTCTTCCTCCAACAGAGCACACATATCCAGTAAAGGCCCAATGAAAAGAGGCCAAACCACATCACTGTGCAGATATACAGTATGATTGGTCTGTGAAATGTGAGCAATCAACATTCAGGGGTTGTGCAGCATCGGTGGTGTTAACTGCATCCAGCTGGAGTCAAAATATTTAACACTGAAAGTAAAACAAGTATATATCACACAACATGATAGGAAATGAATAGCATTCATTCATAGGATAAATTTACTGCTCACAATCTCCAATCTCTCCCATGTTTTTATGACCAGGTTTTACTATTCATTTTAATACTTTATTTATTTTTAAAGGACCTATTGTCGAACAACGCTAATACTGATGTCTATATTCCTACATGCAGAGTATTTATTACATCCATGCCAGCATCTAACACACCACAACATCTCACATGAATGTCTGTTTTATATGCATCAGCAGCTTCTTAACCAGAGTCCACCCCCTCACAGCACAGGATGTATTCAGTGAGAGGGGAAGGTGGAGGACATTACAGACTCCACATCAAAACTCAAATAAATACACATGATTTAAAGGTATACCATGCAGCATTTTCATAAAACAATATCTGGACTCATTCAAAGGTTATCTCTCTCAATCATCATTTATGGCCCACTAGAAGTGTGGCAGATTTATTTACCTGCTGAGAGACTCTGCCCTCTGCCTGTAATCCTCATTTTTTCTTATTTTGCTGTATTTGGGACATCGATGGGCACAACTTTTACACAGCAATGCCCGTGCAAGTGAGATCAGGACTTTAAAAAAAGGTAGCGACTAGGTGGCAGGCCATAAGCCGTATGGATCCAAGAGGAAGATACCAAAATTGTAGATAGAGCACTAAAAGAAAAACAAAAAAACAGCAAATATAGCGAGGTGTAACTCGAAGTGGACAAAGCTCCTTCCAGAACTCCTTACAGAATCTGGAGTGGGCATCCACTTTCAATTCTGAGCACTAAACAAGCAACACATTCTCAGTTACATATCGATGTCTGGTTGGTTGTTGATGTTCTGGGATGCTGTGTCAACTTCAACCTGTTACATGCATTGTCTGTTTTCAAAATACACTCCTGTTTTGACAGGAAATTTACTGTTTGCCTACAGTCTCTTTCAAAATAAATGCACTATGTTGGTACCACACCACATATTAACGTTTTTTTTCCTTCAACAACAAACGCACGTGGTTGGCTTTAGGAAAAAAGAACAGTGTTGGCTTTAAAAAATGCTCGCGTATCAACGTGAAAGGACAACTTTTTTCCCTCGTGTCTAATGCTGGAAGTCACTGACCAAGCACTTCTGTTTGATGACTTTGGAGTGAGACCGAGTTGGGGCAGGAGTTGAGAAACAACTACGGAGTAAGACAGGGTTGGGCGTACAGGTAGTTGCTGGTAGAGTGCTGTATATCCAGAGGCCATCGATAACGAGTTGGCTCACTTTAAAAAATCTCCTGGGTGGGTTTCACCACTGTCCCGCCATTTAGGAGACTGGAGGCCTTTCCCAAAACCACCCCCCTGCACCCTTACCCTACCCAATATCATTCCGTTTCAGGGCACACATCCACCACATCGAGTGCTGTCCCAAATCAACTAACAAGAAGTGTCGTATCACGTTGTCAGACAAGGTGCCTTTGTGCATGGTTATGTGATGCCAAAATTACAGTAAATTACAGTATTTAACAAGTTTTAAAAAAAATCCATCCATCCACCGGACATTCACTATGCTTCAGAATAAGGTGGGGGTATATGGGGGAGAGATGACTGTGGCCACCGAGGAGACCAGACATAAACACCATTTCATACCACTGGCATTAGCTTCTGATGCATTTGGTGTAAAGCATCTTTTTTATACCTTTAAGAACAAATGTTGTGCTAAATGCTAATGATAGCGTGTTCATTATGACAATGCTAACATGTGGATGTCAATCTTCACCATCTTAGGCATGCTAATTGGCACTAAACAAACCTCAAACCTTTTGGTCATGATTTTTTTTTTTTGACAAATACAATTTTTAACCTGCAGAAAGCCTGAGAGGAGAAGTTAAGGAATGGATACAGTTATTACACGAAGTTCCTGGCAATCCACTAAATAGACAAAGGTTCCTCACAATCACAAATGTCAATCTCATGGTGGCACAGAAGGAAGAGTCAAGGCATCACCAAAACCAGTAGGTTTCATCCTCTGAGGAGCATGAATACAAAATAGCATACCAGATTTGATGGACATCCCTAAAGCCATGCTGCTAACATAAAAAAAATCTCTCAAACACTATATTGACATGAGAGTTCTCAATTGTTCCCAAAAATCCACCAAATCATCTTTATTCAACAAACTTTGTGAGTCGTCTTGAAACAGCACTTTTAAAAAACAAATTAATGAAAATATGTCCCTGATATAAAAAGCACTGAGCTGCAGGGTTCATTCCAATCTTCCACAGCTGACTGCTTTATGCTACCTTACAGTATCCCTCTGAGGTGTGAATGCAAATTACAGCACACAATAATGATGATGGCAAGAATTACAAATCACAAACACTCCTTGCTGAGGTTGAACGGTTTAATTTATGATGTTTTAATTCAAAGACTGTCCTGACATGACTTAAGCTTTTTGATTTGTGGGTTCCTTCTTTAATTTTTCTTGTATTTCACACATTTATGCAGCCATGAAAACCGCTGGATCTTTACTGGAGGGGAGGTGGGGAGGAAATACGAGGCCTAATTAGATTTATTTTTTAAATTCTTTGCTAATGATGAAAGCCAGCCATGCATAGGCTAAATGAGCAGCTCCACATATGGTGCTGCAGCCATGAGGAATGTCTGTGTGGCCACGTCCATCCTGCAGGACACATTAGGCTTTTACATAACAGGGTTGGTAGTTTGACACCTGACGAAAGGAAGAGACATTAATAAGTGTGCAGAACGTCATGTCCACAGATACATACAAATGAGGCTCTTGTCTTTATATTAATGCATGGAGCAGCCCATTATAATTTCATACAGCCATGAGCACTAAAAGGCTCAGCCACATTCACACAGACGTCTGGCTGCGTCTCAGATACATCTTCATATTTGTGATTGAGACACATTTCAGACATTTAGTGGATGTGGTTCTTCGGCCTGTTACATGCATTATCTGTTGTGCTCAAAATACATTTCCATTTTCACAGGAAATGCACAGTTTGTATACAGTCTCTTTCAAAATAAATGCACTACGTCAGTACAACACCGCAATTAACAATTCTGGCAACTGGCCGTGTGTCATGCCAACGTGCAAAGATTGCTTTTTCTGTCGGTGTCTAATAACGGAAGTCACTCACCAAGCGGTGGTTTTCAGTGGTGGCGGTCAGAGTGAGAACAGGTTGCTCTACCAGCCTCTGTTGGTTAGTTGAACTGTTTTAGTGGGAGGAGACTGTGGGAATGAGAAGTGAACCATTTTTTAAAAAAAAAGATTTCTCACTAAGATAAGTGCTGGTTGGTGCATAATATACAAGTCAAATTTAACAGACTCTTGTTCAACTGACCACTCCACCAGTTTCTTCTCTTTTTCTACAGTACAAGAGTCCCCTCCATGTTTACCTTCTACCCGGTTTGCTGCTGGAGAGGGTTCAGCTATTGGTTGTTGATGTTCGCGTCACTGAACTATTTGCATGAGCCGAGACTTAAAATTTACGATAATATTAAACATGTTTAATTTTGTCAGAACATCAACATGAGAAAAAGACTGAGTTAAAACAGCTCAGACTGAGGGCTAAGGCTGCACCAGCTGAGGTAAAAACTCTCAAGATTTTATTAGACACTGGAAATTTGTCTGCGACAGTGAAACCATCTGAAAAGTCGACATAAAGTATTGCTGCGAGAGTCTTGTGGAGAGGCACTGACAGAAGTACTGTAGTTTAAATAAATCCTTGACATCCTGAAATTTTGAAGCCATTCACATCAGGATCCCACCACTCCTGGCTCTGACTCCACACACACCTCTGTACAGAGGTGCAGCCATTCCTCAAAAAGCCATAAGTAATTAATTAATACAATAAAAAATTTGGCTTTCTATCACCTCATCCTTGTCCTTGTTATCGTTTACGCTGCACATCAGCTTTTAACTGAAAGTGTAATCTTTGATTTCAGTGGCTTACACACACTCTTTCATTAGTATATTCCCAAATCTGTTCAAATCTGTGTTTAATACCTCAATCCAAGATTTCCTCATTCTGTTTTGCTCATATAAAGTTTGATCAAAAAACCCTTAAATCTACCTGAACATGCTGTTTAAGTCCCAGCTGAACATGTGCATATGTGATTCCTTGTCTAAAACTCATTAACTGTACTGTAACCCGAAGCTCTCACCATTTATTCATGCCACTGCCTTACTATGCTTGTGAGCACATTTGGTCCTCACAAGTATAGACTAAGGAGACCTCACAGGCCCTTTGCATCCACTATGCAGACACTCAAACACGCAGCCACATGCAAACAGTGACACTTCCAGTATATTCAGGGCATCAAGGCTTCAGTCCTACTGACACCCAGGGGAACTTGTGTCCTTTGTCAAAGCAACTGGTTCTGCCACACTGGCAGCTTCAGCTAGGAGGCAGCCGGGGCTGTGTGTGTCTGTGATTGTGTGTGTGAGTGTGTGTGTGTGTGTGTGTGTGTGTGTGTGTGTGTGTGTGTGTGTGAGAGAGAGAGAGAAAGACAGAGTATGAAAGCAAGAGAGAGAGAAATCACTGTAAATGAATGCTGTGTTTGATCATTAAGCACAGTGGGCGGCTACGTGGCAGCAACACCGTAAAAAAAACCCATCTACATAAAATCCTAAAGTACTTACAGTCACTCTCAAACGTTTGATTGACAGGTAATCGCTAGCAACAACACAGCAACGAGTGCTTAGCAACAAGGATGGAGATAAGATGTATCAGCTGTTAATCCATCATCTTGAAAAAAGGCATATTTTCCCAGCATGAGCTGCAGCCAAAAAACTATCCCTTTATGTTTGAAATATTCTCCCCTTTCCAGCTCATTAAAATTATCTTAACTACGCTTTTATTTATTTATTTTTTACATTATTATTATAATATATTATAATATATTCATGTATTATATCCTTTAGATTTTAAGAGATCCTAGATAGAGATCATGGGAGGGGCACCAGAGGATGGGAGTCATTACTTGGGCAATTATTGTTGCTGCTTTCTTTTTGGTATACTTATGCAATACCTATTTTTTTCCTATAAAATGAAATTACTAAAAAGGCAGGGCAAAACATTATATAATGCAAAGGTACTAAGAGAGCAGCGGGGAGGGGGAGGTACATGTGGCTGCAAAAGTCTCTATCAAAGTGTTAAAGAGAACCTGCTGATCTCTGCGTGTTTAAAAGATAATCGTCTATTTATTGCAAACTAAGATGATTTACACTCTGCCCAGTTCATGATTATTCCTCTTGCTGAGAGACAGACAGAAAAAGAGCTGGTAGATAATGAGAACACAGTTTTATATCAGTGTTTGATAACGGACACAGAGCCAACTGAGTTCGCACAAGAAACAATTTTAAAATGTATTGTGATATCTATGGGCCTGATGCTTTACAGATAATACTTGAGACATGCTGATGACAGCAGACTGCAAACAGCTTCAACTTATGAATATGTTTGTGGACTCAAATCTCCACCATTTACTTCTGTCTGGTAGTAGTCGTGTTATCCAAACTAAATGATGAGGCTACAGGTTACAGTTTGGTTAAATTTGGGGAAAAATCTTGGCCATGGTGAAAATTAAACATTGTTGACTGATGATGAAAATGGAAATGGAAAATGACACATGAACAGCTGTTTCTCATTTCAGAACTCACACACTCTGTCTATTTTTGCTTTTGTTTGTTTTTTAATACGGAAAGTAACTTTGAAGTCATTGGTAATCATTTATCTACTGTAGTACATTTTGTCATTGTGACAAACTAACTTTGGATAAAGTTCATTAAAAATATACTAGGCAGGTGTATTTATCTGCTGAGACCTATCTGAAAGAAGCTACAAAAATTGTGGACACTGCACAGCATAAATGCAAATATAGAGAAGTGAAACTTCAAGTAGACAAAGCCGGTTTCAGAACAAGAGTGAAACTGGGATTTTCTTTAGTTTTCACTTTTGCTGGATTCCATTTACAAACAGTAACAATCAATTTTTGTATAATATACATTTAAGTAATTAATATTGGGGCTGAATTATTACTGGAACAGCAAAAAAAAAACCTGCAGCAATGATGATAATTGATAAATAGTTTCAGCTATTTAAGCTTCACAAATCTGAGTTGAATTCAGTTAAATTGAATATTTTTGGACTATTATGATTAAAAGTCCAAACAATTGAGTGTGTACACAATCAGTGTTGGGTAAGGGTTACTTTAAAAGTAATCAAAGTACTTTATTGCAATGGACCACAGGGCGCTAAGCCTAACGTTACATTTTTTTGTCTCCAAAATTAAAGTTATGGACCACTTGCCCTTCACTGAGATCCAATTCTCCCATCACAGCCGTCACTTTGACCAGTAGAAACACAGAACCATCTGCTGCCGTAGACACTGTATGACAACAACACCCCAGCGTTTTTAATATTTCCTCTAGGGATGTTACCACACAGAGTAAAAGGGGGAAATGATGGTGTGAAACAGCAGAGGCACTTTGTCAACCCACTGAGTTAACCTTACTGTCATTAGCATCAAGCTAGCAAACAATGCTACATCCTCACGGTCGGACATAAAGTAATAACATTAACAAATACCGGTGGAGCTTTTACTCACCACAACTGCAGAGGCTCCCAGCTTCATTTGAAACAAACTACATTATAGACGGTCAAAATTTTTTTTTTTTTCCAGCGGATGTCTTAGTTACAACATGATTGAGCTAACTAGTAGTTTTATATCGTATCCGACAACGGGAGGCTTTTAACAGATAACGTCCTGATGTTAGCTTTGCTGCTGCTGCAGCCACTGATGCTTTGTAGACATCGTGATTTCCCAAAACTGAATAAATACCACACATCGCAACACAAAACTGCTTTGCTAGCTCAATTATGTTGTAACTAAGACATCCGCTGGAAAAAATATTTTTTACACGGACCGTTTAAGAGTTAATGAGTCATTACATGGTGGAATCCATCTTCCATTACAAGATGGAAGATGTATCCCGCTGGCTCAAAGACAACCATCTCACTATTAACATTAAAAAGACAGTATCTATGTGCTTCTCTATAAGAGGGAAAGCCACCTGTTCCATCAAAATTGACCAGGACATTATAGAAGAAGTTAATGAATTTAAATTTTTAGGCATCATTTTAGACTCTCAACTTAAATTTAATAAACATATTAAGAAACTCACCACGACGCTCCGAACAAACTTGAACTGTTTTAGAATGATAAGGCACCATATACCTGTTAAGGCAGCCTTGTTGTTCTTTCATGCCATGGTACTCTCTCATCTGTCCTACTGCACCATTGTATGGAGCCAAGCCTCCCAGACAACAATCAAACCTATTCTATCACTATACAAACAGGCATTAAAGATACTGGACCAGAAACCAATTATGTGGCACCACTGCTTGATAGTACAGAAATATAACCTTTTAAGCTTTGAGAATTTTATGAAGTTTTCTTTTCTTAAATTAATTTTTAAATGTGCAAACAACCTAGCACCTGCTGTACTATGTCCTTTTGTTACAAAAATAAGCACAAGAAGGGTGGCCACCAGGGGAGCAGTGAATGGCAATTGTATAGCAGAGGGGCGCAAAACTAGTTTTGGCCAGTCAAGTTTTTCAGTAATTGGGACTCAATTTTGGAACGACTTATCAACTGAAATAAAAACACAAACTGAGCCTAAAACATTTAACAGAAAAGTGAAAGACTGGCTGAAGAAAAACCAAAAATGTAATCATGATAATAAGCAATAGAAAACACACACACATACACACACCACGACACATGTTGTTTTGTTTTTCTCCTTTTCACAAGGTTTAATGCTATAGGAAGCATGTTTTAAGATCGCATGTAACTGTATATTTTTATATATTTTATGTGATGTTTTATTAGAATAGGTAGCCTGATCAGGGACTGGGGTTGCAAATTAGCCATTCGGCTATAAACCTTTTATGTATCACATCTACAAGTTCTGTCATGGCTTTGCCATGTCATGTTTGTAATAATGTGCACTGCATTGTCCCTGCCAAATAAACTACAAATAAAAAAATAAATAAATACAGACACTGCTAACGGTGCTAAGAGCTAACGGTTGTTAGCTTAGCTTAGGTTGTTAGTCCCTCTGAAGGGACACTAACAACTCAAAGTATACGTCAAATAAAATTTCTCCAATCATGTTTCTTGTTATTTTAGGTAGTTATTATCACGCTAATGTATGTTCAAGTGTTCATTTCCCCCGATAAGTTGGTTTTAATTCGTTATTTGATTCTATAAACACAGTCTGACCATCTCGAGCTTTTATTTTGGTACTTCCGGTGACCGGCAGTGTGAATTTGCATATTAGCTAAATATTTTGTTTCACCCAGAACATTTAGATTTAACATTTAGATTTAGATTTATATTTAGCATTTAGATTTAACATTTAGATTTATATTTATATTTAGCATTTAGATTTAACATTTAGATTTGGATTTAGATTTAATATTTAGATTTAATATTTATATTTAGATTTAGATTTAATATTTAGATTTAACATTTAGATTTAGATTTAGATTTAGCATTTAGATTTAACATTTACATTTAGATTTAGATTTAATATTTAGATTTAATATTTAGATTTATATTTAGATTTAATATTTAGATTTAACATTTAGATTTAGATTTAGATTTAGCATTTAGATTTAGATTTAATATTTAGATTTAACATTTAACATTTAGGTGCCACATTTAATATTTAGATTTAACTATTTAATATATTTCTAAGTTAACAAATATTGCTGTAAATGTGGTAAAAGGTGACGTTAAAAAATTCACAACACTTTTTTAAACATTGTTTGAAGCTAAATGTGGCAAAAAGTTGATGTTATTTTCAGCATGAGACACTTTACAAACGGCACCCCATAACTGATGTCTTGTTTGAAAATGTACTCAAACAGCCAACTAATGTGTTAGGTTACTCGTTACTGCAAAAAGTAATCAAAGTACTCTAATGCATTACTTTGTAACACATTATACCCAACTCAAAAAAAACAATCATTAGTTGCAGCCCAACCCAGTTAGTGGGATAAATGCGTGGTTAGATTTAGGCACAAAAAACACAGGAGAAGATAATTTTTTGGTTTAAAACACCCAAAAAAAGCAGGGACAGGTCACACATTTGGTGGCAAAAACATCACTGTAAAAGCAGGGACACGTCAATAAAAAACACCCAGGTTCAGTTGCTCAAATGCTGCTAAGAAATGCCACAATGTTTTGGTCAAAAACAACCAGGTTCAAACACCACTGGGAAATGCTGCAATGGGTTAGTGAGAAACACCCATGGTCTGTGGCTCAAACATCAATGGAAAATGCTGTCATGTCAGTGAAAAATACACAGCTTCTGCAGCTCAAATGCTGCTGGAAATGTTGAAATGTGTCAGTGAAAAAACACCCAGGTTCAGAGGCTCAAACATCAGTGGGAATTGTTGTGATGTGTCGCTAAAAAACACCCAGGTTTGGTGCGATAAAGACCACCAAGAGTCGACAAAAGTTATTGGTATTGGTATTTTTATCTTGGCATGGCAGGTGTCTTCCCTCGGTGTCACACTAACCACCATCCCTTCACCTCCTAATGATAAAGTCAGCTTATATATTTCTAAAATTTACAAATGTAGGGAAAATCAATGCCAGCATTTTCTTGACTGGGCTTCTGGCTGGGCTTCGCAGCCCTAAAACCTACATTTGCTAAAAAAAAAAAATGTCTTATTATGCCCAACAAACTACCAATAATTGTTCATTCATTTCCTGCATTAATTTTTTCCTGTTCAAGTTCTGTAGTTACCTAAAACTAAACTAACATCATTTCTTCCTTTCAGATAATCTATATGTCTAATGTATGAATTTATATCTGCAGCTTTAAACATTTAATAAACTCAGTCTGACTGTTTCAGTCGACTCCACTTCGTACTTGAGGCCCCTGAGGTCATCTCGAGTGTTTGTGTGTTATGGGGCCCTCTAACTTTGCTAGCGTCAAAAACTGTCCTTCTGAGGTTCAGCGCTGTTACTCCATGTATGCGCGAGTGTGTCTTGTCTCCAGCCTCTGGCATGGTCAGGTCTGATTTCTATCACTGTACTCTTTGGACGAGCTAAGAAAATGGTTTGCTCTGCCACTGCAATGCACCAGTCAGCCATGACTTTTTATATCCTCCCATTCTTTGGTTTACACATCCATCTGTCCTTTGATTTATCCATCATCAGACCTCTTTGTTTAAATCATCTCCATCCCAGATGTGTATTCTTGCACTGCCTGCCCTGCAGTTACCGTACCCATAATCCCCTGGCTCATATCACTGTAGTTCAGCACATGGTTGCCCTGCTCATCATCCTCATCTGATTTCACAGCTGTATGTGCCCGGCATCTTAACATGTCAGATCTCATCGGATGGTACGAGTCTAAATCCTATCGGGATTGTTCCAGGGGAGCCCACGTGTCGATGCATTGTGTTGATTAAAATAGATTTCAGTCTTACAGTATTTGTTATGACTCAATAGCAATGTTCTGTCCTGTATTACCACCAAGGTAATCCTGGGACTGAAGCAGACACTCTGAGAAAGACTGTCACTTTCAACACCTCTGAGCATCTATGTAGGGCCAAAACATACTGAAAATGTAATCCACAAAAACTTAGCTAGTGAAATGCATCATTTTTATCTACATAAAAATAAAGCAGGGCTGTGAATAATAAAACAAATAAATAATCCACACCATTTTGCTTGATTTGCCAATTACAAATGACCAATTTGAAACTATTGCCCTTTTTACGCAGAGATTCCACAGTATTGCCGCAACAAAGATCCTTCATTACACTGCCTTTGCTTTTGACAGTGTTACAGCAAAAGCAAAGGCAGTGTAATGAAGCAAAAGAGGCGTGACATGTAACACAACAGTGTCTGCATAGGCATTGTCAGCACATCATGAACAATAACAATGGCATAATAAAATAATGACAATAATTTACTGTCCCTGTTAAGGGGTGGTTGATCTTGTCCTCTGCTTGGAGGGTAAGGAGCTTCTGGACAACACATTCTCACTCTGACCTCACCACATATCGACATCTGGTCATGGAGTTTCCATGTCGAGATATGACGTGCAAGGTACCCTGAGTGCGTTGCTTGTTGACATTCTGGTCACATAGTGACCTTGATTTCTGACCATCAATTACATTAGTTCAGTTCATTGTTGAGTCCAATTTGACATTTGTGCCAAATTTGAAGAAATCATCTTGAGGCGTTCTTGAGACATTGTGTTCACTAGGATGAGATGGATGGATGGACGGACAGACAACCCGAACACATAATACCTCTGGCCATGGCTGTCCCGGCATGGAGGCATAAAAATAAACAAGGTAAATTGCAAGATATTCCTTTGAACTTTTTAGGTGCACTGAGGCATTTCAAGTACTGTGATTTAGATTTGTCATATCTGATTTTAAGGGAGAATCAGTAGCGATGAACAAAATCACTGCAGGAGGAGGCCAAAAAGACACATCGACAACATCAGAATCAAGAAAGCACTGTTTTGAGGTACAAAAGGTGGAACTAATTACTAACTAATTCAGATATAATCTGAAATATAATCAAATATATCTTTATGTACAAGCCAGTGCAGATTTCCAAAATCTCTGCAGATAATCAAGGTTAATATTTCATTGATTCCCCCCTCAGACAACAGCTTGTTGGATTAATATGGGAATACAACATCCCTACATGACTCAGTGTTGTCCGCTCTTCAATGTTTATGTCATCCCTTGTGTGTGATGTGTTTTCTTTGGTGGCCCTGCACAAACTAAACTTCCTCACAAATAAATGTTGTATGTTGCATCTGCATGGTACAGTATCTTGTTTCTTTTGTACACCAACAAAGCAAGAACACAGTGTTTGAGCCCACAGGAGTCAGACACAGTCAAAGTTCCTCACCACACAGAAGTCTATTCATCATCGGTTTTTGCCAGGAGGCAATGTGTACCCATTACTGGCTGCATTGACCACATCAGGGGATAGGATCAGGCGATATTTTCCATTAGGAACATGGAGTTGCTTTGTGTGGAGGAGCTTTAGAGTTAAGGGCGAGGGCTTTTAGAGCACGGTGAACACTTACTGGAGGTTTATTGTTCCCACGACACAAGAGTGCTGCAGTTATGGCTATCGGGGATAAACTCTCAACATAAAAGAAGATGGTTAGACATTACCAAACGGAAAAGGGTTCAAAAGGGCTCCTATATTTCTTTTTAAATTACATTTATTGATGGTTAAGTACAGCTGCTTTTCTGTGTGTTTATTGCCTTTTACATCTATATTTCACAACATATCTGAGTTATCTTTAATGCACAGCCTTTCCACTTCACATCTTCATAGTTTAGTTTATTAAAGATCATGCACTTACAGACAAGTTCATGGGTTTTTCAAAGACCTAAATAGTCCCAACAAAGAATTTAGAGTACTGAAATGTTCATCCAAGAAGTACTTACGAAATCATGGAATCACCATAAGGCATCTATAAGTCTTTAAACCCATGTAGCATGTTTGTAGTATGCATGCAAGTGAGAAGTATTTCTGTCACTTTTATGATTGAATGTAAAACTCAACCAAATCACCACAAAAAATGTTCACATTGTATGTTTTTGCAAGCTACAGTTATGGTGCATTGTCAACGTGTCCGGTCTGAAGAACGGCCTGTATGATATCCTATGAATTAGCACCCCGCAAATGACATTACATCCTTAAGGTACAGTTATGTAGTTAACACAAAGTTGCTGTGGTTAGGTTGAGGAAAAGAAACATAGTTGGGTGTCTTAAGGTTTAGCCAAGTAAAGTTACTGATTAGGTTTAGGAAAAGATTCATTATGATGATGAGGTATCTTAAAATGACTCAAAGTTCACACAGTTCCAAACATGCGTTTCCAAGGGAAAGACCCGTGGAAAAGTCGACCTTTTAGTGACCCATCAACCACCCCAATCTGCCTAACCAGAAGGCCTTGGACTGCTTCCTTGTTTACTCCACTGAGCACATTTGTCACGTGATCACAGCTTTTCAAATACGTGGGATATGTACAAATTTGGGTGCATTACTTTTTGTAGGAAAACATTTATGAGAACAGCCTGACATTGGGTCTCATTCGTGAAAAGCGAGTAAATCTGTGTGTAGATTTGCACATAAAAGCCTACGCTACTAAAAACCTACTCCGGATTCAGGGGGTTAGTTAGTCCATTAGTTCGACATCCCGTGAGAGACAGACTGTCCGCGGTGCTGAACGGCTCGCGGTGGGCGTATAGTGCGCCGCGACCGGCTCTGGGTCAGCTGGGAAAGGCTTGAGGCAAAGCAGGCTCACAGCTTATGTGTTTGTCACTTTCTTTTTCATTTTAACCCACACCATGATCTTTTCCTGACCCTAACCAAGTGGTTTTTGTGCCTTAACCTAACCAGACCTTAACCACAGGGCATCATGATGATTTGGGAACAGATTTTGGAACAATGGGTTTAATATGGTCAGAACAATGGGATGTCGGACCAATGGGCAGCTCCCGATTCAGGAACTCTGCGGGAAACTTTGATCGTAAACACATGTGTATGATCATGAATGCCAGTCCATCGTAAAGTGACAGCGCGCTCCCGGTAATCAGTAATTAGCATAAATCCCCGCCCATGAATAGCCAATGACCACCATATAAGGGGGTGTGGGTGCATCCTGTCAACCTGTCAGTCATGGTGCAAACAACGAAAGAGAGAGAAAGAAAAAAGAATTTTTCCGAAGCGGAGATCGAAATAATTTTGGGTGAAGTGGACTTATGAAAAAACATTTTATTTTCTTCAGTTAGTAGTGGTGCAACAGGGACAGGCGAAATGCCACGATGTGTTGGTGAAAGACACCCACGTTCAGAGGCTCAAATGGCACTGGAAAATGCCAGGGTGTGTCTGTGAAAAACATTCAGGTTCTGTGTCACAAACAACACCAGGAAATGCAACAAAGTGTCAGTGAAAAGCCTACAGGTCTGATGGCTCAAATGCCACTGGGAAATGCTGTGATGTGTCAGTGAGAAACACCCAGGTTCGGTGCTACATATGCCACTGGGAAATGCTGTGATGTGTTGGTGAAAAACTTCCAGGTTCGTTGCCACAAGTGCCGCTGGCAAATATTGTGCATTGATATCTCTATTATCATCTCTCCAGCCTCTCTATGATGGCCAGCTTTTCACTTTACCTTCAAGTGTGAAAGTTCATAACAGCTGTTAACACTTTTGTCTTCCAACATGTGTTGATAACCATGCCTTACACACTACTGGGCCTAAGTTAAGGTTGTTAGGACCTTCTTCTTGGGATTTCCAAGTTTTCCCTTTGAGCTGCAGTATGCTGAGCCCATAGAGACCATTAGAGAGACCATTATAGTTTTGTCTTATGTTGAGTTTTGTAGTCAGGTGAGGGGCCCAATGTTGAATAGCAGCTCCCAAATGCATACCATGCTTTTCCAGATTTAAGCAGCAAGGCTACAGTAATGAATTCACTGGGGATACAAGATTAAACTTTCTGACATTTTAAACAAAAGAAACTTTAAAGCAGTCTTATCTTGTCTGTTACAGGTTTTACTTCTCTGCCTGCTCCTTCTAATCATTTATTTAATCACTTATCTGCTGAATATGGAATGACGAGTAGTGGCGGTGAGATAACAGAGGCAAGCTTGTGTGTCCAAGGCATTATGGGTTTGAATCTCAGAATTAACAATGGGGCAAAGAGACATAGACAAGATCAAAAGTCAAAATTATGGAAAACTACAACATAACTAATGTGAATAAAGTGCACTGCTAAAACAAGTTGATGTTAGAGATGGAAAGATGGAAAGGGAGTTCTACACAAAATCTATTACTGTTGTTTTTAAGAGTAAGACACCAATAACTCTGATCCTTTTTTTTTTTTTTTTTTTTTTTAACTACGTATGCCAAGCGAAAGCATTTTACAGTCTGAATGCCAATATCAAATGGTTAACTTGAATGTTTCTTTTCACACACAGAAATAGGTTATGATACAGCAGAGTGGGAAAAATGCTTAAATGTTTTATGTATTGCAGTTCTTGGCATCATGCTCATAAAGAGGACAGTTCTGCAAAGTAAGAATGATTGTTTCCTGTGGTCCACGTCGAGTGTATTTAAACAGCCCTTAATCACATTTATAGCCTAAAAAAGGCAAGAAAGATTAAATAATGATAGTGTAAAGAGAAACTAAAACATAAATTAAGGTCACCAATTTGATCAAAATGTTCATAAATACAGAAATGAGGGTGTGGGAATGATCACTCCCTTTATTAGAAATATATTGTTAAGTATCATCCACGTAGAAGTGATGTTTCATGCCGCAACCCTGTCTCCTAGAAATTATGTTTATGTACAACCAATTTGAAGCAGCAAATATGTTTTGAGGGAAACTTAATGCAGACCAAATTGCATTTTCTATTAACATAATGAGGAAATATTGCTTATTAATGTCCCTGGCACAAATGTTGATACTGCATGTATCAGCAAAATGTTCACCAACAACATATTTCAGCTAAGATGAAAACATTCCCTCAACCTTAACCAAGTGCTTTTGTTGCTTAAACCTAGGAAAGGAGTCAGGAGGTAAACCCTTGGTTCTGGTGTCAAGGTCCTGTGCTCTGTTGTATTCTGTAGAAGTGTTTCGTGACTTGAACAAAATGTATCTGAACACAATTCAGCTAGTGATTACATTGCTACAATAGCGTAACTAAAAAAGCAGTTTAGTCATTTCTAGGAGACAGGGCTGCATGCTAACAGATGGATATATAAAAGCAGCAAGCCTACAATAATGCCTTGTGGCACACCAAAGTTTACATTACAGACTCCGAGGTTATGTTTAGGATCATCTGACGTATTTTTTCACAAACAGGATGAAAACACATTTGCAGACATCCTTAAATATTAGTCTAAACTTGTAGATGATAAAAGTTAAATAGGCAAGGATCCACATTTTCAAAAGCTGCAGGTTGATTGGTCAAATAGTAACCAGGATACTGTTGAGCTCATCTTTCACTTAAACAGAATGAAAATGATCAGAAACCCAATAAAAGCAATTTATAGTAAGTGTTTTTTGGACTGATACACACTTAGTTAGCTGGCCATTATCCTGTACTCTGATGGTCTGTGGCTGCATGTTGATGGTTACTCATGGAAAATCAATATTGATTGTAGAGGAAAGTCTGGCAGAAATAGCTCAAAGCCAATACGACCCATCACCAACACTCTCCTGTTCTCCTTCCCTGACTTTTTCCATAAAAACTACTAGTACTAATCTTACTTTTCTGTTGTTGTGTTTTAACCCTTTGAAACCTGGATCTACATCAGTTTTCTCGTGCTGCAATCAGACACCTCTCACAAGCATTTATACCTTTGAAACCTAAACAAACTAGTCTGATTTCTTTGGAAAACACAGGAAAAAAGCAATGAGCATCTTAAATGAAATGTCGGGCAAATTGCAATAAATAATTAAAAGGTGTTAAGAAAATATTGGATTACTAGGGAAGATTACTAGAATATTATCCAAAAAAAAGAGGGAAAACTGTCAATAAAACTATGTAACTATTTAAATTGCATATTTACAATAAACATACATAGCCTATTTTTTTATTTTTGAGAAAGAAAAACATTATGTCATTTGCTTGTTTGTTTGTTTTTTACTTTTCATTTTGGCTTATTTGCAAGCAATTTTCTTGCAACTTTTTACTAATTTCTTCTTATTTTGGGGAAATTTTCTTCCTATGATTTCTTTAGTATGAAGAGAAAAATAATTATTTACAATAATTCTTTTTCTTTTCTTATTTTTTTAACTTTTTTTCTCTACTTGAAAAAAAAAACATGTTTTTTTTATCTATTAATTTTTGCAATTTGTGGGACATTTCTTATTAAGTTGCTTGTTGCCTTTTCTCCCATGTTTTTGAAAAAAATCGCACCAATTTGCTCAGAGTTCAAAGGTTTAAATACTTGTACAAAGCCATCTGAAAGCAGTGCAAGAAAAGTGATGTTGCTCCAGGTTTCAAGGGGTTAAAGGGTAAAGACAAACGTAGGAAACAACTTCTTCCTGTAAAATGCCCCATTGGTATAATGTGTTGAAATTGCTTGACTTCCAAAAAGGTTACGAGAGTGCTGGTCGATGGAATACCAATAGTGCAAAAATTATTTTAAAAAGTGGGAATTATAAGACACTTTCACACTTCTTTCACACTACATTTGTACCAATGGGGTCAACTCAGCCCTCTTTTGTCACCACTCTTCTACAACCAACAATTAGTTGGATTGACTGTCACTATGATCTACCTCCCTCTCTCCTTCACGCCCTTCTGCCTCCATTAGGACCCTGGTACCCTGACAGGACACATGGGTGCTTATGTGGACAAGCTCAGCTCTGGTAGGGGTGGGGTGGTAATATTGTGGGGGGGGCTGGGCTCATCACCTTGCTGGAGGCCATGGGCGGGGGTTTAGTCAACTTATAGGGCCCTGGGAGCTGCCCCAGCCCTTAGTGTGCCCACAATCTGCCATCTTGGTCCTAAACTCCCAGACTGCACCTCCTTTCTCCTGATAAGGAGCTTCCCCACATCTTAACCGGTAAGCAGTTTGACCTTTGACCTAAAGAAGTGCTTCGATTAAAAGGACTTTATGAAAATGCTTCAAACAAGATATAATTTTAGCTTTTAGCCCAAAAGATGAAGATAAAGATCTTTTGTTCTTTTCATTTTTAATTTAGATGGCTTATTATGGTGCTCTAATCCATTAATACTACTCCATCAAACAACTTTTGACAGATTATATGTAATTTCTCAAAGACTGAGGACAGAGCACATTTAGCACTAATAAGGATTAGACTTTACTCAATTATACAAGGATGTTATATAAAGTAGTCATTTTCCCAGTACTGCCACCAGTCTTGGTTTTGGGTTTTGAAGGTGAGCCAACAGTGTCATTCGAATATAAAGCAGATTTCCTCTGACGTGGTGCTCCATTTTACCACTCTTTCGTTGCCTCTTATGATTCAATGTGGAGCAAATTTAATGCTCTATTTGTGCTTTATCCCATGGGCCATTTTACAGTCGGGTGGGTAGGTAAGGCATGGTTATCATTTTGTTTTGTATAGGTACAACAAATTAAGAGCACATGCATACTGGGAGCCTCATTACAGAGCTTTTGTTTGATATAGGACTAAGACTGGATCTTGCATGAAGAGCATCTGTACTAATTGAAAACATTTGAGGGGTGAAACCTTCTCCATTGTCTGCATTGCCCCTAATCCAGACAGCATAACCCCACTGTTTGCTTTTCCCTGGCAGCTCCCTTAAACGTTCTGATGCCGTCCAACCCTAATAATGTCAGATTAAGCTCAGCACACAACTGTCCATCTGACATGAGGGCTGGATTTGTGCTGGATTGAAAAATCTGGATGGGATGCCTCCAAAGCTCTGTAATTCTGCACATACACACTTGCAGATAGAAGCAGATTAAAAAGCAGAGGAACAGAGAGACTGGGTAGGATATGCATGCTACAGCGGTGTGTTTGTGCACTGTGTCTGAGCGTGTCTGCATTCGGTTTGACCTCTACTTCTTTGAAGTGGTTGGGTGCATCGAAAAGTTCCTCAACTGTCCTGACCGAGACTGTAGTGATACCTCAGTGTTTCAAATGTAAGGTTATCTGAAAGTGTCACGGGGTTATTTTTGTGTCGATTGTTATTAACAATGACAACAAATAGCTTGGTGGATTTCAGGGGTGCTCGACCCTCCCCTGGGACAGACAAGCACCCCGGAGGCTACACTTCTGATTCAGACCCACTCATCCCCAGACGTGCCCCCTCGATGCCCACGTGCCTCACTGGGCATGCCCCGCTTTTGTTGCAGCCGAGGGAAGGGGGGTGGATGAGGGGGCGGTGGGTGATGGTCACCCAGATTACGCCTCATCATACGGCCTATTTACACTTGACACCAAACAGTATGGCAAACAGACTACCGCACCGCAGCAACCAAAACTGTGCTCATTGAGGATGCCAGTCGGTTTGGTTTCATCACATAATTTTGAGAACTGTCACGTGTTCCTGGTTGCTCATGTGACCCTGCGGTACGGACCAATAGGGTGGCAGAGTTCGTCCTGGGCAGAGCGAAAGAAAGAAGGGGAAAAAAAATCATTTTCCCTTTGCGATTTTTAATCTTGCAACGCCGAAAGTGGTCGTCATCTACTGTATCCTGCGCTACATAAAGGTAACCCTCTTTTTATGGCTCTTATGAAGAATCATTTGGTAAATCTTGGGTCAAGGTGTGCTTTGGCATTTTTCCTAGAATGCTACATGCATAATTCATTTTTTCAATTTTCAGAAAAGATGGTTTCTGGACTTTACAAGCATCAAACTGTTGAAAACTTGCATGAAATACAGGTCCATGCTGAGCCAGTTAAAGCCGTTCAATAATTAATTAACTTGGTAACCTACCCACAGTCAGGAACAATCATTATCCTGATAATGAACTGTGACACAGTGCGACTTATTGACTCGTTATCTAATCTAGTTATTTGAAGTAGATCGAGTTAACATTTTCCAAAGTTATCCTCAGTGTGCGATGCGGTGTGGAAATATTTTGGTTTTCCCAAGAGAATAGTCAATTATACGGCCAGTCGATTTTACTTTCAGGTGTCTGTTGATGATAATTGTTTGGATATTCATTGTCTTGGCTTAGATTCAAGCATGAGTGATTTTATTGTCTAAGAATTAGCGCCGAATGAGGAACATGAATGGTAACTGGAAGAACTGCTGTTTATCTACTGCTAACTATGAAGCTGCATTGACCTTTTTCATTGTAGGATTGATGGTCAGTGGAATTGGTACATCATTTCCTCTCTGAGATCATTATTCCAATTATCGTCACACTGATATTAGCGCAGCTGATGGCCTTATTCTCGGCCAGTCATACACCAAAAATGTCATTCGTCATTACCTCATCGTCAGGTCGAACACTGCGTTTGAATAACTCCTTTGTTTGGGTAAAAAGCAGTGAAAGTGGTGCGTTGAGAAATGTTCCTGCTGGAGGTGACATTACTAAAATAGAGCAACGGCTGAAAGGGGTTTGGTGGGAATAGCGATAAATCCGAGTAACGGGGACGTGCTTTGGACCCGTTCTGCATGACTGCTCGGCGAAAAGCTTGGCGTATGGAAGCCATGACTTTGTGACAAGCAGTGATCTCACATTACAAATTGTGGCAAATCTAAAATGGCCGACTTAACGCTCAGCTCTTAGCACCGCATTCACAGCACAACATGGTGTGCCTGCATTGTAAAGCCCTTTACACTGTGCTGCTGCCAGCGCCGACTCACTGGAACCCCCTCACCCTTGGACTGTTTCAAGCCAACACGTACTGTAGTACTCTGTGAGGTACTTTTAAAGCCACTTGACGATAGTTGATCCCTGTGTCTTCTTTGCTCGTTACGTTCTCTGATTTGACTGGTTGTGGTTAGGATGTGGTGGCTACAGTTTTGATTGTGATTTAGGCTGAGCTATCAGGATGCTGGGCTGCTGATGTGGGCTGACAGCTCTTGAGAGCACTGTCATAGTGGCGTATAGGAAGGCCGATGGGGTAGACGCCCCCCCTCCACTCCGCCGTACAACACCACACCACATACAACAAAAGCCTGCGCCAGACGAGACAAGAGCTGCTCATATACCAGTAAACTGAGGGCCAAATCCTCAGTGTAACTCCTCTGCTCGATCTGCCTACAGTTACTATATCTGACAGGAGTGAGCATCACCACCAATTATTTATCATCCTTTTTTTTTTATCCCTGCTCCTCAGAGTCATCATCCCTGTTGCTTTCCTTGTGACAAACTTTTCCTCCATGATGTTTGTGCAAGTTAAAAGAGGCAATGAAAGTGAGAAGTTCCCTCATGCGGAACTGCTTTGAACAGATCTTGTGAAAACATATGGATCAACGAGGTCACCCTCTGTGCTCCCCCTCCGCTGCCCTACATGCACGCTAATTTTCCTTTTGTTCGCCTTTAATTGGAGCACAAACATGTGCACTAGGACATCTCGCCAGTCGTGAGTTGAACATATTGGCTACATTACAAGTAAAACTCCTCTTCTGGTCCAGTTCATTAACTGCCTGACTTGCAGCTGCCTACATCCACCTTTCATTTATGCTGTATTGCGTGCAATCTTCTGTTACACTGTTACACTTATGGTAACTCTTAAAATTAGAGGCCGTTTACTACTATTCCAGTGTGGATGCAAAATGATTGCTATCATTGTTTTATTGTATGAATCAGGTTAAATCCTTTACAAAACATAAACATACTTAGAGTAAATACCATAGACCATACCATAGACCACTCATGTATCCAGTGTGAAATGTTGCCAAATTGCTGAAATTCAGCTTACAACTAACGTTCCAGTACTTACCGGAAATCAGTTCTTCAGTAGTTGCCATTAGCCGCACAGCGCCTTGATGGAACAGCAAAGAAGAATTCATTTCCATGAAAACTGCTGTTTTATCCAGGTGTGAAACTACTTAAATGTTTATCAATATTGGATCAGTGCATAGACTCACAAACTTACGATACCGCATCCAGAATTTTTAGTAATATAGAAGGCATGTCTGAAACTGGTATTGGTATCAGAACAACCAATACAATATGATAACATGGTAGAATCTATTTATTACCATATGTAAGCTTTGGACAGCATGGATAAGATATGGTGCTTCGAGCCACCATAATTTATAAGCATGCCATGCATACAGTATAAACAGCAAATATAACCTAACCATGTTTTCCATTGGTTAGAAAGATAGTGAAAGGTGCCTGTATTCGCCAAGAAACTAATAAAGATTTAAAAAGTCTGGAATGACAAATATAAAGGGAAACACTCAGAAAAGTGAACTGTGATTTAGCTGATAGCTAAATCTGGTGCAATTTTGCTGATTGTGCGATGTCCCTGTCAAATAAACAATAAACTAAACTAAACTAAACTAAAAGCAGAACCACAAAGACAAGGGCATAACTTTGGTTTGAGAAGTCAAGAGGGACACAATAAAACAGGGAGTCCTCGCTGAGGAAAAAAACAAAACAATTTGAATCCTATTTCCTGTATTAGTACTTTCATTTAGGGACTATGGAAGCCAAAACAAAATCTGGGAAATTCTTAAATTAGATGTCATGCTAAATTCTGCCAGAATAGTTGTAAATATGCAGAATATGCTTCTCCTTTGTGGCATTTTAGTGAGTATACCAGAGTAAAATCAGCCACTAAATTTACATTTTAAGCCAGGATCTGATGGCTGGAAAAATAGGAGTGTATTTTGTGCAATTCTTTGATGAAAAAGATAATACGATTTGAAAGTGCTCAGGTGACAAACAGGATTTTGAAAGTGGAAATTACACCTCAGCATAGAGCTATTCTTGGTTTCTCTTTAAAAGGAAGTTATTTGATAGTTGCATACAGTTTACCTTTAAAATTACTTTGCCCCACTCTGCACTTTCTGACTCACCATCCTTTACTGGCAAACTGTCATTTGCCCACCTGGACTTAAACTCTTAAAGAAATGACTGCTTACATAAAAATATAGATCAAATTTACAGCATGATGTTACGTTAAATGATTGAGAATGCAGCTGTACATCTACAACACAAGGCAAGAATGAATCCTTAAAAAAGTTGGCTGTAAAAAGGTCAGAGAGCTCAGAGCTGGACGCCTTCTTTCATAGCATGTGAACAGAACACATAAACTTAGTTTGGGATTCATTAGGACTATGTTTAAGGGCAAGTCTGCTTAGCAGTGGCACAGACTGAATCTCTGTACTGGCTTTTCTCCAAATGCAAAACATCACACACAAGAACTTCGACCATAAACAGTGACAAATTGTTTTACTTAAAATACCACATTCACAGGAAAGGAAAACTCCCTGATACTTTGCAATAAAATGCATTATGTTACGGCTTTTAATCGAAGAGACAAGGAGGCACAAAACCCATTTTTTGTGCTGTTTTTTTATTTTTTCTTTAAAAACAGTGTCATAGGTAGAGATTCCAGGAGGGATGCTGGGGACACTAACCCCTCAGATATTTTACTTTTGTTTGCCTTCATATTGTGACAAAATTAAAAACGTTTTCACTTTAAATTGTCGCAGAAAATGTACTAATTGGTGCATAAAAGTTCACCAGAATGCAGGACATTAAGTGTTTGATGCTCACAATTTCCTACCCCCTGTTCTATAAGTACTCACCCTCTCCAAATGTTGAAATGAAACCAACGCCCTTGCACTGCCCATATATTAATACCAAAGACAAGAGACTCTCACTTAAAATCTTTTGTTCAATATTGCTTCCAATGAAAGATTTTGCTCTTCAGCTGCAGATTCATTTTGTTGGCCCTGCAGCTTGGGCTCAGGCTCTGCTGTACAGTCATGGAGGGTTTTATATCAAAACATCATAATGACATATCTGTAGATATGTGGATTAGGATGGAACAGATGACAGCGGCTTTGGCCTAGATTAGACTGCCGGCCGTCCATTTAATGATTTTCCTTACAGGATTTCAGATGTCTCTCTCTTTCTCTCTGTCTGTCAGCTATTATATTGACTGTGGAACTGTGTGATGAATTTATGGGAGCGTAATGATGTGAAAATGTATTTTAAGATGATGTTGCATACTTTACTCTTCTCATATGACTACATAGAAAACATTTTTCAAACATGCACGGGATTTTAAATTCATTACTGCCTTTTTCACTTTAATTTTTCTATTTTTAAAGTAGTTTTTGGGTGTTTCAGTGGATAATTTTAGTGTTATATAATCATCTAAATTTACCCTGATAAATCTGATGGAGTCACAAAATCTGAGTAAATTTTAAGTAATGATCATCATCAGAAAGTATCCCATATTTGTGGTCCAAAATCCCACAACACTACACCTAGCTTGAGGACTAAATACCTTACAAATATCCCAAAATGGGAATTTATAAATTAAGTGCACAGTTCATGTGCATAGTGGAGGTTGGGACAACAACTTCTGAACTGATAAATCTACATTTTAAATCTACATTAAATCTGTGAAAATGGCTAAAAATGGCTTTTTTGGGCTGAATCTCTCTACAAATCACAACAAACAAAGAAGAAAATGTGTCTCAAGCTACAAGAGAGACAAGTCTTGAAAACATTTTCATATTCTTGATATTCTGGGATACATGCTGCAGTTTTAAAACACTTTCCGACAGAGTGAAGTGCATCATGTCAAAAGGGGCCAGAGTTGATAGTCACTTAGCTGTGCAGCAGCTCTTGGCCTGCAGTGCACTGCAGGGTGAGAGGGGCATCTAGTTTTATATGTAGTGAGTGCTGTAATGAGACACCACCATAACTGCAGAAATCCTTGCCTTCTCTCTTTGAAAGCCAGCACAACAAACAGGCAGATAATCTATATTTTAAATAACTCACATTTCTATGCCTTTAAATCACCAATAACTTTGAGTAGCATCAGTGTCCTTCACCAAAGCACCTAAAAAATGCACTTCCACACACCAAATATCTCCCCTTAACTTTGCTTTGAGTGTTTTTGCATCATTTACACCCCGGTGGCTCTGCATAAGAGCAGCATCGCCTCATTGTTTGGAGTCCATAAAGAGATAAAAAAGAGACCTTGGATTCAAGTTCTTCAAGAGCTATGCACAAGTCTTTTCTGTGGCGAGCACAGAGCAGACGCAGGGAAGAGATGGGAGGCGAGGGGAGGAGAGTGGTGGTGGGGGGGGAGCCATTTTGTGCACTGCGTTGTCCAGCCGAGCGTAAAGCGTGATTAATTCAATAGCCGCCATAGAGGAGGAGGCTAGCAGCGCTGCAACACCGAGCATGACCCACTTTCCCCATCAGATGTCATGAAAAATTCCCTGCCATCCCTCTCTGTGTTTCTCATTTCCCCCCTCCAACTTCCTGCCTGATTAACAAAGACACAGGAGAGTGAAATAACAAAATCAATGCATACACAGTGTGTTTGAACGATCAGAAAAACAAGGGAGCATGAAATATGGTCAAAAATATGGGCTTTTGGGTGGACGTTTGGTAGCTTTAAAAATGCATCAAAAATTCAGACCTTAAATTAAAAAAAAACTGGTGAATTGCTGGAAGGTTTTAGCCCATTGGGGCAAATGATTCACAGGGCCTTGACCTAATTCTATTATGCTACAGGATGTATGAGCAAAATACAGTCTGGGAGGACAACTATTCAAACGCAGCTCTTAACGCTGACCTCGTTCATCTCCATGGTCCAACAGACTCGTTTTTGTTGACCTAAATCTACAGCAGAGTTTCAGTGTTTTAATCACATTGAAGAAGGCTCTTTGAAGATTTTCATTGTTAAAAAGAGGGGAGAGGATGTAGATACAGGCCTCAAGCATGTACAAATTATTTAGAAATCTTGGAGTGAAAGTCAGATCCAAAACCTCAATTTGTAGCTGAACACTGTGCCATCTATCATCAATGTTGAATCCTGTCGTCAATCTTGGATCCCCCACCCACCCCCACCCCCCAACCCCATGCACCGCTGGCTTGGGTCTTAAACCCGGATTAAGGCTTTTTATGTAATCTGGCCTCCTCTGGGAGATTGGAGAGACAGCTGGCAACAGAATCCCTGTCCTTATCTCGCGAACCTCCCCTGGCCTCCAACCAACACATCCCTCAGCTCTCAGCTCTGCATGCAGCGTAGATTAGAGGAGGAATCATTTCTGGAGCCAGTGGCTGATGTGAAGCCATACTTTTACAAAAAAAAGAATGTCATTTTAAACAACTGACAATGTGTTGTCATGACAAAGCAACTATTTGATTAACCAGGTTCATATTCCTGACTTTCATACTTGGTTCGGCACCTTTTAAACTGCTCTGACCCCACAGGTATGATGTCAGTCTGAATAATTCTTTTGCCAATTTAACAATCAGTAAAGTGGCTAGAAACCCAAAATACAGCTCTAAAAATGTAAAAGATCTTTAGGCTTAATTACTTAAAATATCATTATAAAACACTATAAGTCCCCAAACCAATAGGGGGATGTCACGATGGCTACATCCATTATTTTTACAATAGTTTATGGTATCAATTCAATCACCAGACAAAAATATCGGTACTGTATGCTTTTGTAAACCAAAGGTAAATAACATTCATATGTTATTATGTAGCAGACACGTTGAAACTTCTTCATGTTTCAACAACTGTGTTTACATGAGGTTATGTTGAGGCACCAAAACCACTTGGTACGATCAGACCAAGTTTGGGCTTTAAAAACCCTCTTTTGGTGGCACAGTCAAGGCTAAAGAAGCCATCAATGTCTCTGTAATAAGAAATGTTTTTATTGCAACCATACCAGCACAAAACGCAGTGATGTTTTAATAACATCAAAATAACAGTCAAAATAACACGTTTATTCTGACTAATCATTCACAGATAAAAATAACGTGTTAGGACAATTAACACTGAACTAACACTTAACTAAAAAAAAACTGCTTTTCATGGCACCATGCTCGCTTGCAAGACAGCAACAGGCTGCATAACAACCAGTTTTGTTGTTTGTTAGTCTTGAACAGTGGTCTACAGATTGGCAGGTATCTTTTCTTGGTGACACATCATCATCATTGTCATCGTCATCCCCTCCAACCCCCAGTGACAAAGTCAGTTCATATTTACTATCACTTTAGAAACGTTGATATCATGTGTATGAAATGGAAAAATGATTCCATGGTTCACAGAAACTCACAATGCCAACATTTTCTTCTTGTAACTGGGCTAAGTGTATAGCTCTTTAGCCAACATGAGCACCATTCAGGGGCATTAAACTGTTAAATTAGGCTTGTTGTTTCAGTGATGACAGCCTCAACAGGGTGACAGCAAGGTCAAAAGCTGGATTGGAACATCTACTCTTTCAAGTTTGTGCCACAGGTCTAATCATTTCATTGATTTTCTTTGACTGTCAGACATTTTTATTTATTTTCCATTTCAAGACCATAACTGTAAACTCAATCAGCTAATTAGTGATCACACAGTGAAGGGAGGGGAGTGATTTTCATTCCCACATAGCAACAATGCCTCTGATTGGCAGTCGGTGACATTATCTGTCTCTTCAGTCAAGGTCAACTGCTTCAGGAGCTTTTCTTTCCCACATTCTGTCTTTTAGCTGGCTGCAAAATACATGATTTAGTGCTGCAGATGTTTTCCTTTATATGTTTTATCATTTTATTAAACTCACACTGTAGAAAACTGTAGCTGGGGTTCTTAATGTGAAGGTCCCTGCATGCATTTCTATTTTCTTGGTACAAAAAATATTAATTTTGATTCACATTTTCTTACTCCGAACAGTTAATCTGCCTCGTATAACATTGATTTATTCTGTATTTACAGTTATTTTTTATCATTAAGAAGTAAAGAGCATCATCTACAATCATTATCATCGACTTAAAAGTTGAGTGCCTGCAATCTCACATTCTAAATGTGTTTTCTCTTCCAGAGAAAAGGATATCTATTCAAATTTAGTGGCAAATTTTGGTATTTTTGCCATCATTTAGAGCCATTAACTAAAGCTGGGTGACCTTAAATTCTCTAAAACCTCATAATATGAATACCTGAAGACATTTCGGATTGATCTCGTAACACAAAAGTTTCAAATGTGCACCAAATGAAAACCAGCCAGCCCTGACTGCAGTGCATGATAGCTTCACTGTCAGGACTGCAGCACCCTCCTGTGGCCGCTTTGCTAAGTGACGACTTGCTTGAGTCATTACATCACTTGTCAGCCAGAATTAGATGGGTTCCAGCTGAAATGGGCTTGATAAAAATAAATATGGCGCTCAGCGTTCGATGGCTCATCTCGTGACTGAAGAGACATATGCTGACCTACATTTCGATGGCTTTTTGTTGCAAACTGTTGTGTGCTGCAGACAGGGACATGGTAACTTGTTTGTAACCAGGATTGTTGGAGCATTTTTACACCCTGCAATGAATTTTATCATCTTGGGATTTCACCCTGGGGGCAAAAATCAGACACTAGGCCTGAGTTAACCCATTTTTATCCCTCTTCCTGTGCAGTTCTTACTGTATTAAAATAATTACCACCCAGCTTGATTAAAATGTAACATATAAGCACAAAACTTAAGTTCCTAAAATTAGATTTTAAGACCATCTTTAAGACGACAATGACACAATCTGAAGGTCTGAGGTTTGCTAGTATTCTGTATATGTCTTAATACAAGACTAAACCAAAACTGAATGATCTACTAACAAGTGTCTTGTGCCTATCAGAGTCTGATATAGTTTATTCCTCTGTGTCATAAAGCTCCATTGCTGTTTGCACTGACATCTTCCTTCATCACCATGAATTAACACAGAATGACTCAACCCTACATCAACTGTCCTGCTGTTAAAAACACCCATTGGACCATCAAGTATTTATCAATCCACAGCTGGAAATAGTCCCCCCCCAAAAAATCTGCTTTTTACTCCAGTTCGAGTAGTGTTTGCTAAAAAGTACAGTGACCAGCTGTTTTAGGAAATTAGAGTCTCTTGTATTAATGAAACTGAATAATTGTGGCCTATTTCTATAGTTTTACATCTACCATAGGAACCAATAGTGTTTCGGCAGAGTGCCACAGGCAGAGGAGGGACAGCCTGTTCTTATATTCAGGTTGTCAAATAGAGACACTTTGTAAAATCAATGCCAAATGCACCCCTTAGCATCTTTATAAGATGCACAAGGGTTTCAGCTAACTCCAGTGTAGACCCATCCAAAGCAATGCTTGACGTTTCGAGTCACTAACATTGTATAAAGAGCAAGAAAGTCTGCAAAGGGAGGGGGGTCATGGAGATGACTGGTTCAAACAAACCAGTATTTCACCTAGGAGATTGAAGTTCATGTCCTGTGTCAAAGCAAAAGTCACTGTTGTTTTAACGTAACGTTAACTTTATGTAATTTACGTAAGGTCACATTCAGTTGCTTATTCTAAACTAAAACATGATCTTTGTTCTTCACCTAACCACGTAGTGTGGTTGTCTTAACCACCACAACCATTTCACAACATTAACAATGTGTTACAATGTGTTTCAGCTGTGCATCACATAGAGATGCTAAATGGTGCCCTGTGCGTCGCTATCAAACGCAGAGGGTAATGACAAAGCCTCTGTTTTTGATGACCTGGGAATGAGAGGGGGATGATAGGGAAGTCAGAGAGTACTGACAGAAGGAGTAACACTGTTTTTTGGGGAATTTTGTTGACAAGAAATTATAGAATATTAGCATAATTATCCTTTCTTAAATTTAAGTATATATTGTGCATTAGTTGTGAATATTTAGCCCAAACTACATAGTAAACCAGGAGCTTTCAGGACCTCGGTTTCCTGGTTGGTAAACTTCACTTTGTAAAACAAGTACCTCTGCAGTCACATTGTATTCCAGTTGTCCTATGTGCTTAAAGGGATTTTTTTGAAATGGGGTTGTATGAAGTAATTACCCTTGGGGTGGTTGGCATACTCCCAGTTTGGAGAAGCAGGCAGGAGTTCAACACAAAAGCTAAGCAATATACTGCTGGGCAACAGCAAAATGTATTTTAGCCAACAACAAAAAATTTCAGTTAAAGTGTACGATATATTAAGAATATTTTCAGCACTTTACCTTGCTGTCAGACAGCCTTTTCCAACGGGAAAAAACTATATTTCAACATCACTGAAAACAGGAGCTGCTGGTCTACTGTTGCCTCATTCAGTTTGTTTATTTCGTGTTTATTTTATTTGTGACTTCAGTGTTTAAAGTGGTTAGTTTGGATTCACCAAAGTCACAATAACACAAACTAAGTGACTGATTGTGGCAGCGGTACACCAGCAGCTCCCGTGTTAAATTGTTGTTTTTCTCAATGTAATCTGGTGGCTTTGACAAGAGTAGAAGGGGAACTGAAGCTATTAACGGCTTCTGCATTGAAAATTGCTGTCTGACAGTAAGGTAAAGTTGTAAGAATATTCTAAATATATTGTATACTTACACTGATATAGGTTTTTTATGTGGCTTAAATGCATTTTGCTCCTGTACACTCAAGCCTGCTTCTCCAACTGGGGGCATGTCGACCACCATCTACTGTAAGTGATACACTGACTTTGGATGAGTAACAAATACAACCCCACTTCAAAAAATACCCATTATCCCTTTAAACTTCTAAACTTGCTATCCAGCAATAAGCTTTGAGTGAATTTAAAAAGTGTTAAACAGTAATAGTCGTGTTAGATTTGCATGGTTTGTATCCTGCTTTTTGTCATTTGATGGACGACAATCAACATAAAACTATCCGAATAATGTACCAGTTTATATTTTCATTTCTGATTTGCAAATTCACATTGACTTAACTAAACAGACTTCGGTGTCCCTCCACATCCACAGCCAGGAGACACAGCCAGAAGAAAATTAAGACCAGCCTAATCTCAGCAGGTGTATCTGTATTTTTTTCAGGTGACCGGTTGGCTGACTCCACCATCACACTCGCGTTGGCCCTTGAACTCCTCTCTCACGTGACCACGCCCCTTCCTTCACATCCAATCCCGACATGGAGCCCATCAAGGTCCAATCAGAAGGTGGACTGAATGTGACCCTCACCATCAGGCTGCTGATGCACGGCAAGGTATGAAAACAAAATAAAAGCTTCTAAACTATTGTGTAACTTTTTTCTTGCACTGCCTTTATATCTAATTATCTGTCAGAAGAAAATAGATCATTTCAAGGCCCCCTGTGGCACAAATACACCTAACATTTTTTGTGTTTCTGCAGGAGGTTGGAAGCATCATAGGAAAGGTATTTATCACAGACAAAACAATCAGACCAGGTAAAGCATCACAATGCCTGGGAGAAATACATCTTAATAATGTCTCTTTTCTTTCACTTCCAGAAAGGAGAAACGGTGAAGAAAATGCGTGAAGATGTATGTAGAACTTTTCTGCAAATAATCAGTTATTTTTAACACTCCCAGTATGTGGTTTTGTCCCATAATCGTGCATCTTTTTTACCTTATAGAGTGGTGCTCGCATCAACATCTCAGAGGGGAACTGCCCTGAACGGATAGTCACCATCACTGGGCCAACAGATGCTATTTTCAAGGCCTTTGCCATGATAGCCTACAAGTTCGAGGAGGTATAACATCCATCATATAAACACCACAAGTACTACACTATACTCAGTCAGCAACACTGGGTGCGCCACAGTTGTGGAGGAAGTATTCATTCATTAACACCATACTGTAAAAACACAATTCCTGCACTGAAAATGTTGCTTTAAGGGGACCTATTTTGCTCCTATTCAGGTTCATACTTGTATTTGGGGTTTCTACTAGAACTTGGGAGAGTTGGGTGAAGTGCAGTGGGACGGCCCGTTCAGGAGCGCCAACACACATCTAGCCACTGCTGGTGTGGGGTTGTGCATTGAAATTAATAGGGGCATGTTTTTTGAGGCACAGCATTCGCCGCCAGTGTTTTTGGGCCTTAAGTCTCTCTCCCAAAAAAAGGCAGTCTGATCTGGTTGGTCAGCATTCCTGTTCTTGCATATCTCTGCATCTCTTTGCCATTATTGCAGGCAGGGAATGAGTGTAACAGGGAATAGCAGCACTTTCTACTTTAAAAAGTGACCATAAAAGCTTCTTAATGCAATTGGACACATTCCAGCAAGAATATGATCCAAAAGTTGGGAGAAATTCACAACATCTGCAACCAAGATGAAATGTAGCAGTGTGTTTGCAGCTGGAGAATGACTGCAACAAAGTATAGTGGCACTTTCTACAACGAAAAGTCACAAATAAATCTCTAGCCATCTTCCCAGATTGGTTAGCCTTTCTGGGTTTTCTATATCTGCATTCGCAGCATCTCTCCATCATCATTGCAGCTGTGAGATGACCGTACAGCTTCAATGTCTACCATAAAAAAATCCATAAATAAAAGCTTCTAAACAGAAGTCTTCACAATTGGACATGTTTCAGCAGGAATATGATTCAAAATTGGGGAGAAATTAACAAGAACAACAACTAAGATTAGGCTACATGTTTCTCTGACACTAGCATGTAGCTACATGTAGCAGTGTACTTGCAGCTGAGGAATGACTATAACAAACTACAGTGGCACATTCAGATGTGAAAAGACATGAATAAAAGTTTCTAAATAAAAATTTTCACCACCAGACATGTTGCAGCAGGAAGATCAGCAATCAAGACTACTGTAGTACATAGTGTAGGTTACTAGCACTCACGGAATGACCTTCTACTGTAAAAATTAGGCCTACCTGTAAAAGCTTCTAAACCAAAATCTCCACAACATTTTTTCTCTGATGTTAGCATGTAGCCTCAAGTAGCATTGTAGCTACATAATGTAAACTCTTGCAGCAGGGCATGGAGCAGGTGATTATATAGAAAAATCCCTAATGAGCTGATGTCATCTCGTCACCATAGTAGAAAAAAAAATGTAAACAGGGTATTCAGAAAAGTCTTAAGTCTGAGGTTTTAGCTCACAGGGATTACTTTTACATGTTTGTCATTATTAAAAACTTTGACCACATCATATAAATATATAAATATATAAAGTGTGAAAGTATAATCAGGACATTGTACATAAAGAATTAAAAGTAAAAGTACTCATTGCAGAGAAATGGCTGTGACTGTGACTGTATATTTACATGTACAGTTAAGCTGAGCTACAGTTGTGGCTCAACTAGGCCATTTAATTGGACTACTGTCCTTGTCCCAGTATACAAGCATGAGGAGAGAATCCATTTATTGACTGAAGTATTTCTGACTCTGCTACAACAGGTGGCGATATGCCCCCTTTCAGCTTGTAAGTATTGGACCTTTTTGTGGTTCACCTTCTACATCACTGACCAATCAATCGAGCATCCAGCTGTTTCGCCTCTTTTCTGAACAGGTCACCATTCCTCATTTTTCCTCCCATCCATGTATTTCTAAATATTTAACTCTTTTAGCTTACAGACCATCAATCAATCAACCAACCAATATCACAAATCACAATTTGCCTCACAGGGCTTTACAGCATATGACATCCCTCTGTCCTTAGGACCCTTGTAGCAGATAAGGAAAAACTCCCTTTAACAGCTGAAAAAAAAAACAGTGGAAACCTCAGGAAGAGCAACTGAGGAGGGATCCCTCTTCCAGGACGGACAGACGTGCAATAGATGTCGTACAGAACAGATCAACATGATAAATTAACAGTGATCCATATGACACAATAAGACAGAAAGAAAGACAGAGACAGAGATGCAGGACAGGCGGTAATGATAATAGCTTACAACAACATTAATTAAAGTAATAATATTACAATAATAATTATGGCTATAGTGGTACAATATGTTTAAAGTATATATTAATATCTGATAGTATACATATGTGACAATAATCATAACATGTAACTGCAGTGGGAGGCATCAGACAGGACCACGGCAGCAGCACAACCACACACGTCACACTTTGCAGGCACCGCTGCAATATAAGTTAACCTGCGAGACAGTGAAGCACAAAGAAGCCGAGTTAGTGACATGCAGTACAGCCGAGTTAGCAAGATGCAGTAACAGGACATGAATGTTAGCAAGGGAAAGAGAGAGAGGGAGAGAAGGTGCTTGGTGTATTATAGGAGGTCCCCCAGCAGACTAGGCCTAATGCCGCATTCACATGGAATCAGGCAGACGGGAGACATCTGCTGGACGGAACGGGAGAAATAAACAAGCGGTCCGACGGAATGGCACAACGGCAAAATGCCCAAGTTTTACCGTCCTTCTCTCGTCCACTAACATGACATCCGGTTTGCCGTCTGCCGGTTGCCTGATTCTATGTGAATGCAGCATAAGTCAGCCTAACTAGGGGCTGGTACAAGGCAAGCCTGAGCCAGCCCTAACTACAGTATAAGCTTTATCAAAACGGAATATCTTAAATCTAGTCTTAAATGTGGAGACGGTGTCTGCCTCCCGGACCGCAACAGTTAACAATTCCCCTTGCAATAAAATTAAGCAAATAAAAGTTACAACGCTACTCTAAAGGTTACGGGTGGATCAGGTGCGAGGTGTTTGAGATACAAAAAAGAAATTAATTAATTTTGCTCTATCAAAAAACAAACTCAAATTCTCACCCTTTGCATTGTTAAAACATCCAGAAAAAATGAAGATTAACGAATGAGTCACAATAAGTTGAATTAATGATTAAACTTTAGTGAAAGAAAATAATTCATGTCCGTGTCTGGACGGAGATAACACTGAACAAAAAAACAGCGTGGACGCCGGTTCACCAAACAATTCACAGGTAATCAAACACTTTTTACATGTGATCCAAAATACACACTCTTCACAAAAATAACCCGAATTACCCCCAGCAGTCAATCAAAGTCCCAGAAGCCTGGCAAAAAATAAAACAAACATGTTAAAGGGGAGTCTGTTAGAGCGTAATGAAGCACCGTAGTTCACAAAAAACAAACAAAGAACCACACAACCTCACCATCATCCCGTTTGGCAACAAAGTTGTGTCTTGAGGTAATCCACAAGGAACAAAAATAATCCACTGTATTTGGTTTGATCCTTTAGAGACGGGAAACTCCTTGCACACCTCCAAACGCAGACTGCTCCTTTTCCCCGTCATGCATCACTTCCCCCCTGTAAAGGCACTGATTGTTATAGTATTATCTATGATATTATTATACTTATGGATTCATGTAGAAGCAGGATGATTATTAACTATTTTGTGTAAGACTGCAACAAACTATTTTCCTTATTGATTAATCTCCTGATTATTTTCTCAATTTTTTTTTTTGGTTTCGAAAATTTCAGAAAACAATGATGCCTTCACATTTTTTTTCAACTAAAGTCCAACCTCAAAATTATTTAAAAAAATTCAAATCCTGTCATGAACCTAGCACAGGTGAAAACAGGATTCAAATGCACGACTCAGATTCGGTGAGCACAGAAACAAGGTTTATTACCAGGCAGGGTTCGTTACACAAAAGCAGTCAGATAAGGCGAAGGTATCCAAGACGGGAGACAAAAGGCAAGGTCAAAAAACAGGCAAGGTTCTACACAAAAAGGCTATGATTGTGACTGTGAAGGTATGCTGGTACGTGAGCAAGAAGCGTCGATGAACTGGCAACAAGACAAGACACAAAGGGGAAATATAAGCGGGACTAATGGGGAGTGATTGGACACAGGTGTGGGAGACACAATCAGGAATCAGGTGCACACAGACAGGGAGGGGGCAGGGCAGACAGGAACCTGAAACAGAGACAAGGGTGAGTGATCACAAAATAAAACAGGAAGACAAGACATGAAACATGAGGGAGAAAAATGAAATAAAATACTTAACAGGGGAACCATGACAAATCCTGACATTTGAGGAACTGGATCCATGAAATGTTTGGCATTTATGCATTAAAGTATATTGAAGTACATAGAAAAATATAAAGTGACATGAAAGAAAAATATATATTACAAGAACGTACAACTACCTTAAATTTTTACTTAAGTACATCCCAACACTGTTATGCTTCAGTGTCTGTATACTGTCTGGTTTCCAACTGGAATACAAAGCAGGCTTGGCCGTGTTATGTAGGACAGAAATGTGCTGATCTAACCTTGCAGCACCCTTTGAAAGTGGGCCAGTACTGTGTTTTGATTTGGGCGCCGTATCATCGCGCTTCCAGCCCGCCGGACCAAACCAAAGAGCCTCCAAAACACTACACATAAATCTCTGCTACGAATGAAAGCGTACATGCCAATTTGGAGAGGAGGGCAATACTAGTAATTTCCACATGCACACATTTAGATGCATGCTACTTTAATCCCACTATTTATAATTCAGAAGCAGTTTATAAAGATATGATCAAGTGTCTTTAACACATTATATGTTGATCAAAGTCCAGTATGTGTTACTGTAAGACATTACTGTATGTTTGGATAATAAAACACTTGAATATTTAAGGGAGAGCAAGTCAGAATCTTAAGTAAAAGTTATACCACAACACTGCACAAACACATATCCAAGAGAGAGTTTTCCACACTTTCTACTGCTGCAGGATATATGCATGAAGGTTGATTTCTCCGAAGTCACCACTGCACATACAGTAACTGATGCATTTAACTGATAACACCTGGTCTTTCCTCCCCTCAGGATATCATCAACTCTATGAGCAACAGTCCAGCCACCAGTAAACCACCTGTAACCCTGAGGCTCGTTGTCCCGGCCAGCCAGTGTGGCTCTCTTATTGGCAAGGGAGGCTCCAAAATCAAAGAAATGAGAGAGGTGGAGTACAAAGAATATTTCCCTCTATATTAGTGTTCTCTACAAAGATCAAAGGATTTCATCAGCCATAAATCTCATATTGGTTCATGTAGTTCCCATTTAAGATTTAAATCCTGCATAATCCCCTATGCATTACGTACATTTCGTCATATAACTTCAAATTTAATAAATATTCTTCCTACCTTTAGTCCACAGGAGCTCAGGTCCAGGTTGCAGGTGACATGCTCCCCAACTCCACCGAGAGAGCAGTGACGATCTCAGGGGCCCCAGAAGCCATCATCCAGTGTGTCAAACAGATATGTGTGGTGATGCTTGAGGTACAGTATGGAGGGGAGGGGGAAAAAGAAATTTTATTCACATTTCAACAAACAGTATGTTGTGTCTAAAATGCCTGATATGAAAGATACAGTAGTTTACAGTTATAATCCTTAAGTTTACAGCCAACTGGGCATCACTGTCTGTGAATCTGAATGGCGGACTAACGATGAACATGCAACTACAATACAAGCAAAACCTTAAAAATCTTAAAGGGTCTGTCCATCCCAAAATCAAAAATACATACTTTTCCTCTTACCTATTGTTCTATTCATCAGGTTGATTGTTTTGCCGAATGTTGGAGATATCGGCTGCAGAGATGTCTGCCTTCTCTCCAATATTATCAAACTATGTGGAATTCAGTTTGTGGTGCTCAAACAGCAAAAAAAATCAATTTGAAAAACTCAACAACAAAGTCTCTTTCCAGAAATCATGACCCCATTACTCAAGGTAATCCATAGACCTTGTTGAGAGCAGTTTCGTTTAGGAACTTTACTGAACTACACCCTGTAATGTCATGAGAGTTCATTGAGGCAGGCTGGAGTGGGGCACTTCAATACAACAGGCAAAAATAGAAGGTTCAGAAGAAGAGGCAGCTTTAATTTCCTTTCAGCAGGTCATTTACTGTTAACTCAGGTCGTTTCTTTTCTCCAAAATCAAAGTACAATCTTAAAGCATCCCAAATGAGAAGGAGGTCCTGTAAAACTCACCAGAGTTAAAATAAAGCTCATCATTAGGGTGGCAGCAGGGAGGATGGCATTAATGTTTACATCTCACAATGTCATGAGTATAAGCCTCTCATCAATGAGTAGGTGCACATTTCCTCTACCCATGTAGTTCAGTAGAAAGACCTGAAACTGCTCACAACAAGGTCTGTGGATTATCTTGAGTAACCAGGTTATGATTTCTGGAAAGGGACATTGCTGTTGAATTTTTCAAATGATTTTTCATGTTTTTATAAGCACCATAAGTTGAGTGTCATCTAATTCTAATATACTGGACTAGGCAGACATCTCTACGGACAATATCTCAAACTGTCGAAGAGGAAAAATATTTCACTGGGTCCAAACTTTTGAGTCCGTCCACTCCAACAAATTTGATTTGACTGATTCTTCTGGCATTGTCACATGAAATAGCAGTTTCACAGTAAAAAAAAAAAAAAGCAGAAACTCACAGTTGCTTGGCAAAACTGGCCTAAAACCAACTGTTTGCTGCTGACTCTTCTCTACACACAAGTCATAATGCTTTGGATCAAAGGGCTACACTCTTTCTAGTTGTCTCTCTTTTTCTTGCACCATTAATTTGAACTATCTGCACAGCCGGTTCTCCATTGGGCCTTCATGATGGCACCAGCCATGGATGCTAGGAGATATGTGACATGACTGTAAGTCTTTAAAATGTGGACTTTAAACGTTATTTAAAACACAGTAATCATCATTATCCAGTTGAAAGTGATGTTCCAGGTAAATACGAGTTTAGTTGTGCACTGAACCATGATTTGGACATTTGATGTCAGCATGAACACACAGTGAAGAGCACTTTTGTGTGGGTGTCACAGGTTGTCTTCCCTAAGGCACTGTCCCTCTTGGTTTTCACTTTATGCAACTTCTTTTCTTTCTCTCTTTCTGATTCTTTTCTCTCTGCTCTAACACTCTCTCCACCTCTCACTCCTCCTTCTTCTTCCTCCTCCCACTCTCTCCTCCTCCTTTGCTCTCCTCAGTCCCCACCGAAAGGTGCCACCATCCCCTACCGCCCCAAGCCTGCCTCCACCCCTGTCATTTTTTCAGGTGGCCAGGTAAGAGCAGACCCACTGGGGGCGTCCACAGCCAACCTCAGCCTCTTACTGCAGCACCAGCCACTGCCTGTTAGTGTCACACCAGGTTTTACTCACTTTTCCTCCCTTCCTCACTGACCCCACCCGCCCCTGACGAGCATGAAACCATCACTGCTGTTTACTGTGCCCTCACTGTCATCCATCACCTGCAGCCACTCAAACCAGAACTGGGCTAAATATCAACACAGGGAACATAAATAACAAGATTACCTGATAACTGATGAGAGCAGAGGTGGTGAGAACAATCTTGTGCTCCCCTTTGCTGGGACTCCATAATAATCCTGAATGGACAGAGGTAAAAAATTTACTTTACTCACAAAATAGCAAATCTGAATGCTTCTGTCTCACTGAGACAGAAATTATTAACAGAGTTGGGGTAAAATATCTTTAATTTTAAACATGGATCCAAAAGTAGACTGAACATCCTGCTCATGTTGAGATAAATTTATTTATTCAGCAAGAATATGAAAACTGACCCAGGTAGGAGAGTAAAAGGTAAACAGAGGAGGTTAAAGGTATGCAGGTGTGTACACAAAGGACTAAACTGGGTGATCTGCAGAGCAAGGAAAACTCAGTAGGGGCTAGTGGACTGGATGTGAATGACACGAGATGAGGGTGAACAACACAAACTTCAAGGGTAATATTTAAGGGACATCGAGACAGTTATGAATGACAGTTATGAATGTAACTGCCATTAACAGCATCTCACATCAGGTACCAACAACTTATTGTTTTCATTATCAGTTAGTATGATGATTATGTTATTCATTAATTAATTAAGTAATCTTATTGTCCACACATAGGTGTAGATTTCAGGGGTGGGCGCAGGGGACAGGATATTTAAAACACATGCATTTGTCTTCCCCAGTTAAAAAATTAAAGTAGCATGTGACTTTTAATTTGGAGAAATCAATTCAATTTAATTTTATTGTCTATATTCTTTATAAACAGTAGTATACAGTGAATGAAGTGCAGAGGAATAGATATTGCATAGTAATGAACAGATAAAACAACAAAATGATTAAATCAAGACATTTAAAACATAAATTGATGCATAAAATGCCCAGATTGGTGCATCAAAACTCACAAAAAATGCAGGAAAATCGATTTTTTTAATGCTCCTATTTCACCATTATTTGAAATTTCCTTGCGGAGGACCCCAAACTCCCCCTTTCATATGTGTTCCCCTTAGTGTTAAAACAAAACCTATGCCCCTGGATCTAAAAAAATAATCAAAAGACAGTTACGCCCATTACGGTTTTCTAATATTTGTTTGACCAACTGAACAAAACTCAACAGTTTCCTATCATATAAAAAACTAAGAAATTCAGCATGAAAAAAATGACTAACCCACTGAATTTCTTATGATATCATATCTTATCTTGTAGGCCTAAACTCTGACATTCTCCTATTGTAAAAAATATGCAGCCTATTCCAATGGTGTACAGTAATTACAACAGACCCCAGTGCACACTATTATGATGGGCCATGTGGCATGCTAGTTACTTTTTATGCACCTAAACTAGCTACTGTATAATGCTATTGTCACATGATCAAATAGAGACTTGACATTTAACACCAACATACACACATCAGTCAGAAATCATCATTGCATACCAAGGAAAACAAGGAATTATTCATTTAATTGAACATTTTCTTAAACTTCATTTATAATCTATGTAGAGTAAGCATATATATTATATTTTATAACAGATTTTCTGATAAACTGCTACTGGCTATTTCACAATAAATGAAAAAAGACATGATGGAGATGGGTTTAAAGGCATATTTCTATGGTGGCAATCTAAATTACTCACAAGGGCCCATAGTCTGCAGTTGGAGGGCCCACTCTCTATGGGCCCTCTCACCCCATGGGCCCTAGTGCAACTGCCCTGCCTGCACTGTCTTTACTTACATCCCTTGCCTACACATGAAAAAAAGTTTTAACATTGTTAAAATGTGCGTCACGTTTACAGCCTGGCACCTTTTCCTCTAACTTTTGCTGAACCTTTATAGGTATTGCTGGTCTTTAATCTCCCTCGCTTGGTGTGGCAGGAAAACTGAGAATTTAAAAGCGCGTTGACAGAATTTCACTGCCAATGCTACAAAGTTAAAGTACCACATAATCATAATAGCACCCTGCAGAGTAGCCACCTTGTAGTAAAACACATTAATGAATGAATGAATACTCATTTAGACCTATTACTAAAGTTGACAAGCTGCTCTGGGCTTTATAGGCTGTAACCTTTATTAGGAAGCTCAAATTTAATTTACAGCTCCAGACAAATGATCTTATGGACCAAAAATGGCTTTTTTTGATAGGAAAGGTTTCCAATGCCTGGACCAACAGAACTTTTCAGAGTTTACTATGATATGAAACTAAGACATTCAGCTAATCTTAAGTGCTATACCACAGGCAGCTGGACTTACTTGAGTTTCTTGAAGACGTTTCACCTCTCATCCAAGAGGCTTCTTCAGTTCTGATCTTTCGTTCTGTATTCCCGTACCGTCAGAAGGGCATTCTTCCTAAACGTTAAATAACATATTGGTGAAGATACTTAGTCATCCAGGTCACGGTAATCTTAAGAGCTATATCGTCGGCAGCTGGGCTTGCTTTAGTTTCCTGAAGGCGTTCTATGTTTCAGTTTTTCAGAACTGAAGAAGCGGTGAAGGTGAGAGGTGAAACATCAAAAAACATCAAATGAAACTCAAGCAAGTCCAGCTGCCTATAGCACTTAGGATCACCATGACCTGGATGATTGAGACTCTTCACCAACACATTCAGCTAATATTTATATAAGGAAAAACTGGAACCAATTAGTCTTTTTAGCATTTTTGCTTAAAAATAACTTACACATTAAAAGCCTTATGAAAATCACAGTTCATTACTGTTAATCAACAAGTATTAGTTTGTATTTGTATTTATTAGGATCCCAATGATGATTGATGCAGACACATCAGCTACTCTCTGTGCTAATACATTAACACGTGAAAATACAACTAATCACTTCATCTCTTGATACCAGAAATTCCTACCCCCTAAATATCCAGTTTTCTTAACATTTCATTTTTTCTCTCAAGTAGCTAAAGTTACTTGCTCAAGTAGCAAGTAACTTTAAAATATTTGACAAAAGACAAAGAAAAATGGCAAACCCTCACACTTAAGAAGTTGCAGATAGCATATTCTTGGCATTCTGGTTGATACATTACTTGATAATCAACTAATTTATCATAAAAATTATTGATTAATTGCTTCAACTCTGTATTTGACCACCATTGGAATGCTTCTTATTACCTTGTAGCGCTTGGAAGACTATACGCGCGATCACAAGCACACTGGTATTCTCATGTATTAATAAGCTAACACTTAGCCAAAAAACATTCAACATATTTCTATTAAATTCTAGTTTCTTTAAAATTTCTACATAGGACATTATTGAGAAGCAGCCTGGAAGAGCTGACATGATTTATCTCCTGGTTACAGTCGTGCTGTGGTTGCCGTCTTGACTGATGAAATGAAATTTAGCTCAGTTCTGACCTCTGTGGCCCCTATAAACTACACATCCAATAGGTCGAGTCACATTACTCCCCTTGCGGCCGCTCCTCTGGTTTCTTCCCACACTCTTCCTGCCACCTCCCCACTGTCCTTTATTGATTTAGTTCAACTGGATCTGATTGATGAACAGTCAGGGAACTATATTGCATGACTTTCTTGGAAGATAAGGTTAAAAATATGAGTCTGTAGAGTGCTTGTGTTGTTTCTCATTTTTCTTCTATTACATTTTGTTCCAGTCTCCATTTGTTGTAGAGTTAACAGATTTGAACGGATTAAATACAGTATATGTATTGTTTTGGTCAGCTTGTTGTGATGATGTAATGTGATAACAATAAGCTCTTTTCCTCATGTTTGCAGGCTTATACCATTCAAGGACAGTACGCCATCCCACATCCAGATGTGAGTGCTAACCCCACCAGGCAGTCAACACTGCACTCTCCATAATTCTGTCTCGCTGCAGTCGCAGGCTCTTTACTCTCTTTCCGCCCATATTAATATTAATTGCTAATATTAATACAGCTTTTTTTCTGATATGTAATTCCTATATCTTTCTAACTTTTCTGACTCTTGCCTCCCTGCCCTTTGTTTGGCATTAAACCTCATGGGGCTTGGCCTGGTGGCTGGTGGTTCCACTTTATGTCAGCACAACATAACAATCAACCTGAGACGTAAAACCTGCTTTAAGTAAGTCATCCATCAGAATGTTACAGCCTTATAGAAACGCAGTTGGGACCATATTTTTGAAAGCTTTTTTTTGTTCTGACATTCAATACTTAAATGTCAGTTGACAAAAAGCATTAATTCAAAATCAGAAGCAGAAGAGAAACCGGAATAAAACAATGACTGATGTAGCTGTAAAAGGCAGCGCTGGTGGCTGATTTCAGATGATGGAGATGCCCTTTAATGTAAGCTTTTAAAACTCCCAGTTCCTGACTCCTTCATAATGTTACTTTCACAAAATTAAAAGACTACATGCCTAAAACATTACTGTGATGAATTAGCTTTTAAAAGGAAGCTCAACACATTCTCACTCCAGACTCATCAAATACCGATGCTTGGTCAATGGCCCTTAATGTCAAACTATGACGCTCTTCCCTCCAGCATCATGTTTTGGATGTTCAGGGACTGCATGTCAATTTAAGCTTATTAAATGCATTGTGTCTTTTTTGTTTTTGCAGGAAATTTACAGGTTCTTTCCTTGGGTTTAGGCAACAAAAGTACTTTTGCTATACTACTGTAATGTAAAGTGGTGTGATATACATCATGGTATGCTACACCAACCCAGTCTCATTCCAAAGTCATCAAATACTGGCGCTCCTCAGTGACCTCCATGTCAGACACAGACGAAAAAGGTGTCCTTTCAGCGCCTGACAGTATCAGGTGGAAATGTGGCCGTACAACAATGTAAGTTAAGGCAGCAAAAAAATCTCCAACTTTCACCCCTGAGAATATTCAAAAGCCCACTAGTCTGAAAGATGTCCCATTGGATCGAAAGCCCATTGCTCCAACAGCTTGTTATGCCAAAAACAAACACCCTTTTCGCCAAAGTCAGATTTTTTCCAAAACTATACACTCCCTGCAGTTGTCAGCTTTCCAGTGGTGTTTGAGCCACATATCCCAGGTGTTTTCATTACTGCATTCCTGCTTTTCCAGCAACTTTCGTGCCAACAAATGTGGGTGCTTTAAGCCAAAACGTGATCTGATCCTAATCATAACCAAGTGGTTTTTGTTCCTAAACCTTACCACACATTCATCATACCATTGTTGACAAATGTAACATATCCATGGTTAACAGAAACGTACAATGCAAAGACTTTTCTTCTGGTGACTGGGTAACTGAAGGGAGTGTGTATTTTTGGAGAAATGGCGATTCAGAGCACTGGGCATTTGTTTTTGGGATAGCGGGCTATGGAAGAAATGGGCTTCGGTCCTATGAGATATTTTTCAGACTAACAGGGCTGCAAAATTCTGGGCCTTCGAAACAACAGCCAGTCCCACATATATTCAGCTGTCAAGTGCATATTTAAGCTACTTGAACAGTGACAGTTCTGACAGAGCTCTTGGTGTTAACTGGGGAGGAACTCTTTCTGATATCAGCGATAACCTTCATATGAGAGCAGGGCAGAGCTGTCTGCCATAACAGACCAGAGAGAAGCTCGTATTACAACACACACAGAGGTAGCGTAACTTCATTCTTTGCTCAGGACGCCATTACTCTAGCCTGGTGAAACCATCCTAATCTTGCTAGCTCATATTCTATTTCCCTCCGAATATCAGTCTGGCCATGCAATCTTAAAAGCGCATTCTGGCATCGGTTAAAGCTCACCGGGCCAATCACAACCGTTTATTACTTTGGGGCGGGCACGTTATCAGAATAGGAGGGACAAGGAGGGGAATGGATGCATTTCGTAACATGGCTACTGATTTTGAAACTGCGATGGTAAATGTGTTGAACGAAAAGATGGGACTCCAGTGGCTATTTTTGTTTCTCCGCTAGTTGATCTCATGGAAGAGCAGGTCAGGGAAGCGACCAAGCTGGGAATCACAGCCATGCAACTTGGAGTCCACAGTGAGGAGGAAATCTGAAAAGAAAAATCTTTCCAATTGCGTGAAGGGGCACTTTGAGTGACAGCCGTTGATACCGCCCCTTGGGAATAGAGGAAATGTGCACTCCGTGTCCAGACCCATTCGTGTTTTGCGAATTGGGTTTGGCAACGCCAGGCTACCATTACTCCACTATATCAATATTTTGAATGTTGCATAGAGCTCCCTCAAGCAAGTCATGCAGCTAATTTTTGAAATCAAGAACCTATTGTCCAAAAATTTAATTGAAAAAATGTAGTGGTAAATATAGCATCATTGCTAAGTAGTGCAATAGTGCAAATGGATGTAACTCCAGTATTAAGGAACGGTGTATGTGTGGATCTAGACTGGATTAGAAGACATACAGTCAGTATTTAAGAGATGAGCAACAAAACATCGACTTTTTTACACCAAGGGGAAAAAACAAAGCATTCACCACCATGATGAAGAGTTATTCTGTGGCTTTCTTCAAATCAAATAATCTTAAAAATCTAGAGGTAAAAGGTGTTTTTCAACCTGGACCCTATATTCCTATGTTTTTGACTCATGGGAACAACATTTTTTAAAGCTGGACCAGTACTGACTGAGAGCAGAGCATAAACACTCAAGGCATGTGCCATATTGACATTTGGTCATGGACTTTCCATGTCCACATATGATGTAAAAGGTACCCTGGATGTGTTGGTTGTTGATGTTCTTGGACACTGTGTCAAGTTCTGCCTGTTACATGTATTGTCTTCTTTCAAAATACACTTTCATTTTGACAGAAAATTTACAGTTTGAATACAGTCTCTTTCAAAGTAAACACACTACGTTGGTACAACACCGCAAATTGAGCTTTTTTTTTTACTTCAACAACAAAAGCACATGGTTGGGTTTAGGCAACAAAAACACAGTTTGGTTTGGGAACAAAGAACAGGGTTTGGCTTTAGAATCTTACGGGACGCAAACACTGCTCTCTTGTGAAAGGCAGTGTTTGTTGGACACATCCACCACCCCGCCCATTCTAGTTTGACTTTTCCTGCCTTAACTTTCGTCCTTGTCCCCCCATATTTCCTCCTGACACCACCGAGTGCAGTAAACTGTGATGGCAAATCAGCCATGTATCATGCCGACTTTTTCGTTGGTTTCTGACACTGCAAGTCACTGCCCAAGCGCTGGATTTCAACAACTTCGGAATGAGACTGGCCTCTCCAAGGTAACTTTAGTTTCAAGGTCCCTGCATGATAATGTAACAGCACATTGTCAAAACATTGTTGAATGACATTGAGTAACGTTGGAACTGCTATACTCAAAAAACTAGTCCTTACATCAGAGCATTAATAGCAGTAGGATACTGATATTACAGTAAGTTTAATTAATCATATCTATCGCAAATGGATCAGTTTCTCATATGTGAGTTTATAAACTGAGCTTTCCCAGCATTCACAGACTGACTTAGCCCTCACCATGCCCCCTAACCATGACCAGACACGGACTGTATCTATGCTTGACTGGTAAAACAACAGTAACTAAAAGGGGCGGGGCTTAGCAAACATTTTATTGGCCAGCCTCACTCCATCATCCCAGTCTCAGGCCAAGTCCTCTATGAGCTTCTTTTCTTTCTCTCTTCTCTATCTCAGTCTTTGTCCTTCACCTGTCTGTGTTGTAACTTCTCCTCAGATCCTCTCTCTACTCTTGTAGCATTTCAGACAGACCTCTGTGTGCGTGTGTGCGTGTGTCTATCTCTGTGTGCGTGTGTGCGTGTGTGTGTGTGTTTTTTAACGATGACCTCATAGCTCTGCTGTCCTCCTCCTCCCCCCCTCAGCAGTTGAGCAAGCTCCACCAGTTGGCTATGCAGCAAACCCCCTTTACCCCCCTCGGACAGACCACCCCTGCCTTCCCCGGTACGTACCCACCTACACGACGACCCTCTTTACCAAAGCTCCTTCTCTCGTTTTTACCTGTAGAGACAAACACATTCTCTACCTCCTTTTTTCTCTTTCTCTTCCTTTCCTGTCTCTGTCCTGACTCTCTCTTCTTCTCGTCCTTCTCCTCCTAATGGTCTCTGTGGTGCACTGCCATTGACATGGCCTGCTGGTGGTCTGCTCTTGTTGATGTTGAGGTTTCTTTTGTTCTTTGGTTTTCCCTGAATTTTATTTCTTTAATGATAGTCATCTCACAGTGTTCTTCGTTCCCATTCAGAGAGAACAATCCAGCTTGTCAGGTGATAGGAGTTTTATATAGTGTATATAGGCTCTGCTCATGGTTGAGCCAGACTTTCCAGTGACAAAGAAATGCTACTGGTGAAAAGCCAGGACAACCCATCAATGCTGTTCACTCCCCCAATGTGCCAAACTCTATTTTATGTCCTCTTCCTTCCCTCCCCTCTTTTTGTCTGATTCCTGTATTCAGCAGCAGGTCTGGATGCCAGTAACCAGGCCAGTACTCATGAACTCACCATTCCCAATGATGTGAGTATATTTGTCATAACTTTGTCTTATAATGAGTGCTTATTATGAGTGCTTTTTTGTCATTTATTGAATGAATTGTGAAATCCCAAACAAGACTGCAAATAAGACTTTTATCTAAAATGAAAGATCTGTCATCAAAAAGTAAATGAGGTTACATTTTTAAATGACAACAGTCTTCATTTTGCCTCCAGCACCACATGTATTTAAAGCTGGAGTGCAGGGATTTTGTCACCCCCCTCTGGAAGTAGCAGTAATTACACAAACACTTTGAATGCATGCCTATAATATCTACCAGCCCGTGATTGCTTTCTTTTTTTGACTTAAATCCATGCCCTGAATGCTCAGCTTCTTTTTCTTCTGGAGAAAAAAAAACTAAAGAAACTTTTCTTGGACACTTCCGGATTATTCACCATAACTCAACACATTTTCTGTCATGACCTGTCAAGCTCCCTGAGTTCATGTTTATTTGTCATCCCTGTGTTTCCTATTTCATTTTGGGAACCATTATCTCTGTCAAGTTTCCCTCCTTTATGATTACTTGCCCCACCCTAATGTGTCTCACCTTTTTCTTATTGTCTCCCTTGTCTTAGAGTATTTAAGTTCCTGTCTTCCACTCTTAGGTTGCCAGATTTTCTTTACCTTTGAGTGAGAGTTCCAACAATTTCCTAGTTTTTCTTGAGAGTGTGACTTTGGCTGTTTTTGCCTTTATGAGTCCTTCTCCAGTTTGTGCTTTACAGTATGATCTGGCCAAACTATGGACACATGGTCAAAAGGCAAAAACAGTCAGAAATACACTCACAAGAGACACAATGAAAACAAACTCATTAAAGATAATGATGATTAGGCAACAAAGAAGTGGAATACAGGGACTTAAATACTCTAAGACAAGGGAGACAATGAAACACAGGTGAAACACACTGAGACACAGGTGAAACACATTAGGGCGGGGCAAGTAATCACAAAGGAGGGAAACATGGGATCTGAAACAAGACGAGACAATGGTTACCAAAACAAAACAGGAAACACGGATGACAAATAAACATGAAATCAGGATGCTTGACAGGTCATGACAGTTTTTATACCAGATCATCAAATACCAAAAATTTCTCATGCCCCTTGGCATGTGATACCAATGCTGAAGGCTTACTTTGCTGTCTGTATGCAATGCACAACTCCTGGGTGAAACACACTGCAACATGTGGTTAATGTCAAACAGTTGCGGTTAGGTTTCGTACTTGGTCAGAAAAAATAATCACGTTTTGGGTTGAAATAAGTTTGTAACCTGTTGTTACTTAGGTAATGTTACGTCTTGTTTGGTTGGACCCATCCACCGTCCCACCCTATGACGACTTTCAGGCTCTGTACACTCAGCCAGTTGCTCTCAAGGTCAAGCACTGCCACGGATGGGTGTATGTTGGTGTTAGTTGTAAGTCCAATGCATCTCATAGAGACGCCAAATGCTGCCTTTAGTATCTGTATAAGATGCTGAGGGGTGTGACAAAGCCTTAGTATGTGCATTCTGTTCAGTTCAAATAAACACAAGAAGTTTGTGCTCTAGAGAAAGGATCAACACTCAGTGAATAACCTAAGCCCTATGATAAGCTAATATGGCTAGACAGTGATCTCTTCAAATCAACTCTTCAAATGTTACTGCTTTGTCAGTGGTCCTAAACATTTAATATGACATGCTAAGTATCTGCCTGCATCGGTTTTGGACATGCACAAACAGCAGCTCAACTGATGCATGTTATGTGCATTGTGCATTTTCAAAATATATTTCCATTTCCACAGGAAATGTACAATTTCTGCCCTATACTGTAGGTATATAGTTTTTTTTTTTTTTTTAAAAATAAACATACTATGTATGTAAAACATTATGTTTTTACATGTATTTTCTTAAGTTTTGGCAAAATAAGCACCTGTTTAGGTTTCGAAAAAAAAACACATCATGGTTTGACTTAAAATAAGTACGGTTCATAACATAATGTTATGTCACGTGTTACATGTCATGTGACATACGTTACTAGTATGCAGCATGCTACACTAGGACATTACGTTGTTATTAAAATAAAGCCACTGACGTTTGGTTTCACAGAAGAAACAAGCAGCCAGCTCCTGGGTGAAAGTCCAGTGTTTATTTGACTCTCCTGACTTTCTCACTCTTTATACCACAGTAGTTTCTGGCAGTGACAAAAACTGCCACCGTCTGGTGTACAGTCATGGAAAAAATTATTAGACCACCCTTGTTGTCTTCAATTTCTTGTTCATTCTAATATCTGGTACCACTAAACGTATAATACAATGAACACAACAAAAAATGCAGCTGGTCACATAATACTTTATGTCCTATTTGACATTCTTAAGCTTAATTGATTCCCAGGGTATATAAGAGGCCATTTCATGTCACAAGCAGCACTGCACATGCAAAGGCCTAGAGTGGTTTCCTGCTTACATTCAAGCCGTAGCACAACTCAGAAGTTGTCAGCTCTCACATAATGCCTAAAACAAAAGAATTATGTGAAGCCACAAAGGCAGCCATCTTGGCACTGCTGGAAATTGGCATGAGTGAGAGACAGGTAGCGAAAAAACTGAAGATCTCCAAGACAGCCGTTCATTACAACAAAAAAAACAAGCTGAACATGGCACTACCAAATTGCTACCTGGCCGTGGCAGGAAACGTCTTTCTACCCCACGAGATGACCGTGCACTCATCCGTTCCTGTGTCAGGAATCGTCGTCAGACCTCCAGGGACCTTAAAAATGAGTGGGCACTGTCGAGAAATGTGACTTGTTCGGCAAGGACAGTTCGAAACCGACTTGTTGAAGCTGGTTTGAAGTCACACAGAGCACGCAAGAAGCCCTTCATCAATGAAAGGCAGAGGAAGGCCCGGTTACTCTTTGCTCGAGACCACAAGGATTGGACTGTTGATGATTGGGCTAAGGTTCTCTTCAGTGATGAATCCAATTTTGAATTGATGCCCACTCCAGCCAACTTACTGGTTAGGAGGAAGCCTGGAGAAGCTTACAACCCAGACTGTCTTGCCCCTACAGTAAAACATGGGGTGGATCAGTCATGATCTGGGGTTGTTTCAGTCTGAGTGGAACAGGGCAAATGCAATTGTGTGAAGGCCGAATGAACCAGGTCATGTACAGGACTACCCTTGAAAACAGTCGTCTTTCATCAGCTGGAAAACTCTTTCCTGCCTTGAATGACTGGATTTTCCAACAAGACAATGCCCCTTGCCACACGGCAAGGTCAGTTAAAGCCTGGATGGAGAACCACAACATTCGCACCATGCCTTGGCCTGCTCAATCACCAGATCTTAATCCAATTGAAAACCTGTGGAAAATCATCAAACTCAAAATGGAGAACCACAAGCCCAAAAACAAAGAAAATTTGTTTGAATTTGTCCAACAGGAATGGGCTGCTGTGACAGCAGAACAATGTCAGAAGCTGGTGGAGAGCATGCCAAGACGCATGGCTGCAGTCATCAAAAACAATGGTTATGCAATCAAGTATTAACTCTTGTGTGTATCATGTGTTTAAAGCAAACAGAAAAGAAAACATGGAATGCTTAAAAGTAGTGTTTTTGGCGGTACAATGCCATAGCTATTGATGTAAGAATTTAAGTAATTTTGGTTATTATCAAGAAAACCATGGAAAATGAATAGTTCTTAGTTCTTAAATTAAACTCTCATGAGCTATTTTTGTTGTTATCATTATAATTGTCCAAACAAATGTACCTTTAGTTGAGCCAGGCATTAAAATTAACAAGAAATTGAAGAAAACAAGGGTGGTCTAATAATTTTTTCCATGACTGTATATCATTATGTCCTCAAGAGCATCTCAGTGCGTTGGTGACTAATGGCAACATCCACTGACAAAGCAGCGGTATTTGGCGAGTTTGATTGTAGTCAGTCCAGTGCACATCATAACCCCATGACAGGTGCCTCTGTACATAGGTACCTGACGCTGAAATCACTGACAAAGCAGAGGTATTGATGAGTTGGGAGTGTGAAGAGGCTGGTATTTGACAACCTGGGAATGAGAATGGGCTGGCCATTCTTCTCGCTGCTGCTCTGTTGCCATGGTCCCTTTCCTTTCCCCTTTAGCTCTGGCTGGTTGACATTAATCGCATATTTTCAAAGCACCAGTATGGGAAAGTTGCTACAGACACCACTACCATGGTATACTGACAAATACAGAGAACTTTCCCTGTTGGCCATAGTCTTAATCAGCATTGTGTTAACTTGTTTAGTGTAGGCTTGAATATAATTGCTGTTCATTTATATGTAAAATGCATGCTCTCTACCTTTAAAGACAACATTGTCCACCCTATTGCATAAAACTGTAACACTTATTCAGCAGTTTTGATAATTTGTGGCCACTTTGTGCCAATTTGTCTCCACTACTGCCAATATGCTGAACCTTAAAGTAGAACATCCTTATTTAAATATCATGGCAGCAAACTTTTCAGAAAATCCATAAAGGTCAATGTGACACTGTGATCATATCCACTGACACCTTCCTGAATATTTAAGTCCATTTACAGAGAGATTAGGAGGATGAATTCTTAATTGTTTGGCTGAATTATAAATTAATTTCCCAAAATAGCTGCATGAAAGAGAAACAAAGCACAACACTGGTCAGGGGCTAACTGCTATCCAAGCACAAATTCACAAATGTTGTTTGACCACAATGTCAAAAATGCTGGTTTATTATCTTTAATCCTGGCTTCCTCTTGAAGCCTCCAGTGACACAATCTGACAGCAGATCAGCTACAGCTATTGAGAGCTCCTTCTCCACAGCAGAGATATAGTACAGCCAAAGGCAGTCAGCTTTGAAAAGTAAATGTCCTTGTTGGACCAAAAGAAGAAAAGTTACGGTTGAAAGGCAGACAATGCCTGGCCTGTACACTTGTGCATCATATCGAGTCCACCCGAATATGTCATCAGATAAAAATGTGTGAATCTTCCATGTGTTCTGGCCATCCTAAGACCAGTCCCCATTTTCTTCCCAGCTAATAGGCTGCATAATCGGACGCCAGGGAACCAAAATCAACGAGATCCGTCAGATGTCTGGGGCACAGATCAAAATTGCTAATGCCATGGAAGGGTCATCGGAGCGCCAGATCACCATCACAGGGACCCCCGCCAACATCAGCCTGGCCCAGTACCTCATCAATGCAAGGTCAGAGTCAATAGCTCTCATACAAACCATGGACAATGTCCAGAGAATCAGTTCAGGACATTGTCAGTGAAGTGGTTGGATTCAGAGGTCTGGAACAAGGTCTCACCTTCTGGAAATGTTTGTTTGGTTTGGGTGAGAGGTAGCTCCTGGGCAGAGCCTGCCATATTGTGGTCAAGAGGACGGTTTGTAATTTGATCAAAAATAACAAAATAACAGTCTTGTCGTTCCTTAAATTTGTCTTTTGATTTCGGTTCTGGCCCTTACTGAAAGAAGTTCTAAAATCTTGCCATCTCTCAACTTCAACATTTTCATTGTCATCTTGCGTAAATGACCCATCTTCTTTACCCTCAAATGTTTGTTTTCTACTGTTTTTGTGCAAGCCACATAATAGAAACTACATCAACAAGCCCACCCACTTGCTATGAATTCTTCAGACAATTACCTACTCATTCATACATTGGCTCAATTGGAACAATACACAAACTTTTCACGAGGGAGTCGGTAAGGTAAAGTCCATGAAATGTCCGATCCAACTAATTTGTTTATGCTCTCACATACAGCTCCTCTGGGTAATGTCTATAATTCAAGGTTTGTGGTGCATGTGTGAAATGGGCTAGTTGCTGCTAAAGTGGTCTGATGTGAAGTGATCACATGGAATCATCACTGGTAGTAGGCTTCTTGTACAGATGTAGGAAAATTACTAATTTCTTACTTTCCAATGACCCTCCCTCAGGTTTAGAGACGTGGCGGCCATGTGGAATGACCCATCTTCCATGACCACATCCTGAGATCCCTGACTGACTCCTCCGTTTGGCCCTTTCCAATGACTGACTACCGCAGACAATCCTGATGAAGCCCTTCGGACTCTGGCTCTGGCTCTCCGAAAACCCCGACTGCCTTCCCGCCCTGATTCAAAGTTGTTTATACATCAGGGAGGGTTGGGCGCTCATTTTGATTTCAGAGAGCCAAATTAAATTAACAAAAAAGAAAAAAAAAGAAATACAAAAAAGAAATTCTCTGTTGATTAGGTTTTTTAGAGAACTGTTGAAGCATGTTGAATGTTTACTAGGAACAACTTGTGTTAATCTTTCTCTTCTTTTTCTCTCTATCTATTGCTTTCTCTTTCTCTCTGTCAGTGCTGCGTCATAGAACATCATTTAAAAGTATACACTTGTAAAAGATTGAGAATTTTTGTAGAACATAGTTATCTGCATATTACAGCTGCGCAGTGATGCTATCGGCAGAGTGTGTGGTGGGATGTAGCCAAATTATCAAATTTTGATAATATATTTCAAAAACAAAAAAAAAATTGGACTGTTCTGCTTTTGTCCTAATTTGCATCTTTGTCTACTTACAAATCCAATCTCTACCCATGACTCTTTGCTGCATCACATGACCCTTTTAAGCCAATGGTATCACTCCTAGAGCCTCCCTTCTCATGTTAATTTCCTATATTTACATTATTGCTTATATTGCATGTGTTCAATGTCGTATCGTTGTGTATTTGAGTAAACCTGTTCAGTGTAGGTGTTCCTTCAAATGTTATAATTATATCTTTGTGCTTCCTTTCTTTTCCGCAAACTTTTTCAGCATTTTTGGCCATTCACGTCTAGTCCTACTCCCTGCCCAAATGAAAAACTTTCCAACATAGCCTCCTTCTATCAACACCAATTATTAGTATATAGATGCATGAATGGGAATTAGTGAAAAATCAGTGGCTAAAACACTAACTGAAAATTTAAATGATTGTTTACTTATTATTATACTGTATTTGTTTTGTACAAGGACTATTGTGATTTAGCACATTAGTCGACTACGCGGCACTCATGCAATAGACTATTCAACACTTTACTCTGGACTGCCTCTGATGTGGGAGGAATTAGTTGGACTTAAAAGCCAAGTGTTGCGTCCAAACCTTTCGGCTTCCTTCCCTTGTCTCAGATAAATTACGGGTCCCTGTGAAAGTTTTTAAAGAGAGCGAAAAACAAGGGAAAGAAGCCGACTCTTCGCGGCAAAGAGGCCTAAACGTTTGGACGAAGCCGAATGGTATTTTTTGGGCCAAGGAATGTTCAGGGGTTCATTGGGGGGAACCCACGGGGCCTGGGCGGACGTGACCACTCAGTCTCTTTTTCAAGATTGTTCATCTTGTCTTTTTGTTGTCATACGGTTGATTTGACGCTTTAGGTTTGAATGTCTTTTTATTGTCAGCAACTTAATTGTTTTTATTTGAAAAAGGACAGGTTGGATGACAATTAGTACTGCTTCACTGGTTTTCAGTAAAACCAGCATGTATTTATTTATGGTGTGGTGATGCACATATGACTTTTTGTTTGTCGATCATGAAACTTAAGCTAAGTTAGTTTTGTTGTATTGTATTTAATTTGAGAGGGAGGTGTGGATGATATTTGGTATGGTTCAGTATTTCAACCATCCCTCGCGTGTTCGACTCATGAAGATGCTCTAAATACTATTGGACAGCTTGAGTCATCTCATTTCCGAACAGCTGAGCTCAATTCAGTTTTGACATAATACAAACAGCTGTTGAATGTTATTGTCGAATCACATGATCTACTGTCCAACACAGCAGCATTCTGCATTTTCAGTGTCTCAATTTCTTCATACATACCACTACTCTTGTTTTATTTTACAATAGCTTATGCTGAGCTGTAAGGAAAAGTTTGACATTTTGTGAAATATGCTTGTTCGCTTTCTTATCAAGAGTTAGATGATAAGATTTATATCAGTATGTCTGTATGCTAAATATGATCTGCTTTGCTTAGCTTAGCTTAGCTTAGCATAGTTTAGCTTAGCATAAAGGCTGGAAGCAGAGGGGAGCATCTATCTGGCTCTGCAAAGCTAAATAAATGACTTTACCAGCAGCTAAAGATTACTAAGTAGTATGTTAAATCCTGTGTGTTTAATCACAAGAGTCATAGTAACAGTTTCCCCTTGTTGCAGGCTTTGTGCCAAGCTAAGTTAAGCTAACCGTTCCCTGGTTATAGCTTCATATTTAGCAGGGAGCTAACTCTCTGCAAGAAAGCAAATTCAACTCTCAGAGTGCTTGAAATATTATGAAATAAATTAAATTCATGATGTCAAAGACCTATTAACCTCACAACCCAAGACCAGGCATGCCCCAATTTTCGTGGTGGCAAAATAGTGTAATAACAACTGCCAGGTCTGTCATATGATGCTCTGCAGTCAAAAAGACTGTTTTCCATTGACTTGCATGGCAAAAGACAAAATTGTAAAGTAGTGGTTACATTTTTTGAGCGTCACAACCCGCCCAAAGTGTCTCAGATCAGCCATTTGCTCCATTAATATTGCAAAATCCAAAAGGGCCACAAGATTAAATAATTTTATCCCCATTCAAGGCACCAGAGCTATAAACTTAAAGTTAGCCATTTGGCTGGTGGCAGTTAGATGCTTGGCAGCACTAGACTAGACTAGAGTAGTTGCTGCTGTAAGTCTCCACTGTGCTTGCTGTATGAGCCAGACTGCGGAAGTAGTACTGATCATCCCTAGATCGTCTGGGTAATTTTATAAGTGGCAGCTCAACCATTTTGGCTTCATTCGCAACTTTCATAAGAATGAATGAGGCCCTGCATTCAACGCTGTATCCAGTTCTCTTCATACATCCATGGTATTAGGCTATTTCTATATATTCGGACCAGTTGCCCAGCAACCATCAGAGACTCCAGTAAGATAATAGTCCTGACCATGAAACAGCCTGGCACATAACTGCCCATAAACAAAACAATTGTTAATAACTGAGTTTTAGAAGTTCTGATAGGTGTATTTTGTTACCTTTTGATAGAGCCTGGCCAGCTGTTTACCTCTCTTTCCAGTCTTAATGCTAAGATGAGCTAACCAGCTGCTAGCAGTAATTTCATATTAGGCATACAGACATGACAGTGGTATTGTATTTACGTATCTAACTCTTGGCACAAAAGTAAATGAGCATATTTGCTTAAGTGTTGAACTTTTTCTGTAACTTTGGGTCTTAAGCGCTTTGATGACATAAATGTGATTATGTAAATGGACAAATGATGTATCACTATACTGAACCATGCATAGTCAATGATTATTCTGCAATAATTCTTACATTTTGATGTGAACTCAAGTAGTAGTGCTAGCATTGAAATTATGAATTTGTGTTTCTTTTTATTTTGAGTTGTCATAGCTTGTAATTTAATGGGAATGTTTGTCAAATGAACTAAATGAAATTATGTTTTTGGGGGGCAAACGCTTTTTAGAACAGTTGGCTAATACCTAAGAGGGCATTCTTTCCCAACAGTATTGTACGAGTAAAGAACATCCTCAAGGGTATTATGGCTTTTATACAACTGGTATCAATGCATGTGTACCATTGAAATGTTTGCTTGAAATTAGTACACATATGTAAGAAATAAAAACAGAAAAACAAGGATTGCTAATGCTTATTAGCACGGTTGGCACGTGCATTTGACAAAGATCTTGTTGTGTTATTTGAATTTGATTGCTATGGCAGTGTGATTTCAATAACATCAATATTCATGTCTTACTCAGTGTTTGGAAACTGTATTTACATTTGTGTATATGCCTGAGTATACTACGACTTTGAAACAAACTGCAACTAATGCAATAATAGGGTGCAATGTGCAATTATTTATTCAGTTATTATTAGCTTAGATACAGGAGAGCTGTGTAGCTTGTTTAAAAATGCTTTTTTTATTTTAACCACATTTCATGTGGCAGCAACAACAGGAAAAGAAGAATGACTAGACATGTTTTTTCAGCTTTTGTTTTGTGTATTGCAGTTGGAGGAAAAAAAGTGATAGAACTTTGTAACTATTTTTGATTGATTTATTTGCTATGTGCAGATCTATATTAGTTGTGAGTAATTACATAGGTCTTAATTTCAAAGTGTTGGTAAGTATAAAAACAAATAAAGTTTCATTTTTTCTTTCTGTGACTTGTTTTACTCTGGCTTCTCTTTGCTGTCTCTTCAGGAAATCAAATGACTTTAGATCATTACAACACGATCCCTGTGCACACATTAAGGCCTGATGACCCATGAGCTGACACTGGCTTATGCCGAGCAAAAGTCTCCCTGGGGAGATTTTAATAGTTATTGAATACAGCTAATTATTGTATGGCAATGTGATTATGGTAATGAGATGATGAGGTTTAAATGGGAATCTCATCTATCCTTTAAAAAAGAAAAAGAAAAAAGATAGCCACACAATTTTACTGAAACAAACATTAAAATCAGGTAAAAAGGGCAATTAAATATTACCAGTGATACAATTTAGAGATACTTGTCGTTTAGAAAATGGGTTGTCAAAGTAGGATTCCTTGTGGTCTTTAAATTAGGAATAACTATAATTTCTTATAATTATAATCATTATCTCTAATTTAATTTTAATTTGTGCTAATTAGAGAATGACTAAGGATGACTATTCCAATCATAGGTTGCTCTCTCACCACTTTATTTCATACAGTACAGACAGTTGGATGATTCAATAATAAATGAATGACAAATGAAGATCTCATATGAAGATCCCTTGGGATGAAATATTATCAAACAAGAGGCTATTTGCAATTAAAAAAATGATCATTTATGCTGGGTTGCTTGACTTTGCTCCACCTTGCGCTTGCAGCCACTGATTCATTGATTTCCACCTGTCTGAGTCGACATCAGAGCAGAAAGAAAAGAGAAAGGAGTTTAGCATTTTGTCCACTTGTCTTCATTTAGGTTGGAGAGCTGGCCTTCATGGGTCCCTCTCAAGGATAGTTAAATGCTGTTTCTTCTTTTTGACAATAACGAGTGGAACAGTTGAGAGGGGTGTCATATCTGTGTATTGCAGTTTACGCAATACACAGTGTCTGTTTACGCACAGTGGAGGCATAGCAGCTTGCTCGAGTCTGACTTAGTCAGGGGGCAGCATGCTGCGTCCCTCTAGAAGGTAGCTGCTGGCGACATTCCTCTGGGGTTTAATTGCCTTCTCGAAACCCGACAGAGTTGGGGGGCAGACGTCCACCAGCTCCTTCTCAGAGCCTGCAGCCAGCTAAGCATCCTAAATTGGCGGGTCCGGTAGTGTGGGATGGGGGCACATCAGGGTGCTCCCCCACCTCCATTATTACAATTTCAGTTGGGGGTGAGCGGACTGTGTCACATAGGAACTTCCTGCTCCTGGGCCCTCTGCTGGGTTGTATAGGAACCCCTCCTTCCCTGGGTCAGAGGAAGAGATAGACATTCTTGGCCATGGGCCCTAAGAGAATGATGACTTCACCTCAGAGGAGCAGAAGGTTCTTTCTAAAAGCACATGACTAGCAGTCTCCTTCAGGAAATTATTGGCCAGGCTGCTTTGGCTCTGGGTCTTGACCTGCCAGCTGGTCAGGGTCCTGCTCCTTCCCGTTTTGATGATGAAACAGGGGGGTGACCCACACTGTTTCTTGTGCCTCTCCTTTCTGATTTCAAGGAGGTGGTCAGGAGTCGGTTTACAACACTGATGGCAGAGGCACACTGGTTGAGGCTCTGTCAGCTTATGGCTGCGGTTGACAATCGAGGGAGGATAGGCTGTGGGCCATTGCCCCCCACGAATCAGGCTTTGGCTGCCTTGGTGGCTCTGTCAAAGTTCCTCCTGGGCAAGGCAAACTGCCTGAGTAGAAACTGCAAGGTAATAGATGGCTTGTTGGGAAAAATGCATGGAGCCATGACAGTCCAGACACAGCTGGCAAACATGGGTGCCATACTGTTCCTGTACCAGCCCCATTTGGTTGGCCAGCTAGAGGAGGGGTGTAGTACGGATCTAATAGCTGAACTACAATGTGTCTCGCCACTTCTCCCAAAGTTAACAAGAGAGCAGAGTGAAGCAGCTGACAGTGCTATGGCAAGTTTTTGGGAGGCAAGGCTGTCACAGTCCATGCTGCAGCCAGAGGACAGGGCATGTCTGCTCAAACTGCCTGTTGAGCCATCTGCCTTGTTTGGGCTTGATGCAACCATGATGATTCAGCAGGGCCAGGAAGCCTGTTGCTGTGCTGAGGAGGTGTTAGGCACCTTGAAGCAAGGTCAGGGCTGGCAGAGGCCTCAGCAATCCAAGCCCGCTTAGGGGCAGGAAGATCTGCAGGGCCTACTGGACACAGCATAGTGAGGCAAGTTTAAATGGGGCAGAGGACATGGCAGTGGCCAAGGGCCACCCAAGCCCTTGCCTCAGTCCTGACATTACCCCCAGTCTTCCCTTGCCCTCCGACGGCATGGGAGGCTCTGGGGGCAGACCCCTGGGTTGTTTCAACAGTGGGTGGCTGCTTTTTCCATTATTGCAGACCACCAATACAGGGAGGTCCTGCGCTTGGAAATCACTCTCATGGCGTAGTCAGCCATCGGGGAAATGAAGGAAGAAGATCAGCAGGCAGGATTTTATTTATTTTATTTTATTCTATTTTCTTGTTCTGAAGCAGGATGGGACACTCAGGCCTGTCTTAGACCTCAGGGGGCTGAACAAGTTCCTCAGGCCCCTGAAGTGCAAAATGTCCAGAGTCAAGCAGGCTGTCCGGGTAGGCGAAGGGGTTGCAACCGTCAACCTCATAGACACCTATTTTCAAATCCCAATCTGGGTGGGGGCACAGAGGTTTCTCAGGTTTTTCAGCTTCAAAGGAAAAACCTTTGAATTTTGTGTCCTCCCCTTCGGCGTCTCACAGGCACCCTGCACTTTCACCAGGTCCATGGATGCAGTCTTGGGGCCTCTGCAGCAGCAGGGTCTCAGGATACTGAACTATTTAGAAGACAGGCACCGACAGAGGAGCTGTGCCACCATCATGTGTCTGTGCTATTGGATCACATTCAGGGTCTGGGGCTGTCCATCAACGAGAAAAAGTGCAGTCTCAGGCCTGCACAGGCCAACAAGTTTCTAGGCATGTGGCTGGATGCCAGAGCTGGGTTGGTGATGCTGTACAGGAGAGGCAGGTTTCCATCAGGGCCTGCCTCTCTCATTTTCAGCTGGGTGCCAGGGCCACATTGCGGCTGTGGTTCTGCCTCTTGGGTCTTATGGCAGCCTGGTGGTGCCATTGCCTCTTCTACACATGCGTCAAGTCCAGAGGCATCTCTTCAGCCTGGGGCTCTGTCCACAGAGACAGCTACAGGCAACAGTGCTCATCACCGTGCAGCTTTGTGCGGACCTCAGGTGGTGGCAGGACCCAGCCAACATCTTGAGGGGGACTATGCGTGGTTCAGTAATGTGTTGCCAGGTGCTCTCTATGGATGCATCCCTGGAGGGGTGGGACGCACTCCACAACGGCAGGGGCACCAGTGGGGTCTGGAGTGTCCACTGGAAGGGCCAGCATATCAATGCTCTAGAGCTGACAGCCATTCACCTGACCCTCCAGCATTTTCTCCCAAGTCTGCAAGGCTATCACATGCCAGTAAGAACCAACAGCACAGTGGCAGCAGCATATATCAACAGGCAAGGGGGCCTGGGCTCCCCAAAACTTTGCAGAATAGCACACAGGCTGTGGACCTGGGTATGGACATGGTTCCTGTCCCTCAGGGCCATGCACATGCCCGGATTGGTGAACCAGGGGAGGCCCAAGTCTAGAAGACTGGAGGCTGCACCCAGAGATGGTCAGGGAGATCTGGCAATGCTTCGGCAGAGCAGTGGCTGACCTGCTCCATCCCTTTCCACAGGTGTCAAACTTTGGGCTTGGCCCTTGAGAGGGCCAGTCTGCTAGGCTTAGGACTTGCACAGTTAGTGGTTCAGACCATGCAGAGTGCTCAGGCACCATCTACGAGGGCTGCATACTCTTACCACTGGGAGCTCTTTGCATCATGGTGCAAAACTAACCAGATTGACGCACCGACATGTGCAGCCCCAGAGGTGCTCCTGTACCTACAGGGGCTGCTTGGGGCAGGAAAATCACCTTCAACCCTTAGAGGCATGGTGGCAGCTATCAAGGCTGCTCGTACAGGGGATTATAGGCTTGCAGATGGTGACTGCAGCCTCATCTCTCAGTTCCTGAAGGATGCGCAGAGGCTTGAGCAGGATTAAGTGATTGTCTCTTAAAAAGGTTTTTCTCTTGGCAGTGACATCAGCCAAAAGAGTGGGAGAACTGCATGCTCTGTCATTGGATAAGAGCTGTTGTTTCCTGCCGGATGACGCTGGTGTCATGTTGCATCCAAACTCTGCAGTCCTGCCAAAAGTACTGTAATGAAATATGGGTTCAACCAAGGTGGTGCACTTAAAGTCACCAAATCAGAGCCTTCCAATAATCACCAGAGAGGGCAGTTACAATACAATAATCTTTATTGCTACAGTATAAAACACAGTTCATAAAAGGGACGGAGGGGCGAATCACAACCAGGGGGGGTTCCACACTGCCAGGGTTCTGGAAAGGACTCCTACAATTACCCACTACCATAAATCACTGCAAACAGATCACTGCAATTTTAAGGCACACTACAAGCACAGCACGCTTCCACCCTCTACTGGAGGCACTGCAATTAACACGCTTGCTGGACCACACAACTCATATTGCACTGCAACTCACCCATGGCGTCACACTAAGGTAGAAGCCCCCCTCACTACACTGTGCAAGTAAGTACCCCCGACTGAATTCCTGCCCTCAGCATCCGGTGGGTTAAAATGCACAATTAACCTATACGCATACAAATAAAAGGGATAATTATACTCAACTTGCCGCTGTTAGAGCCCTGAAGGTCTATGTCCGGCACACTGCAGCGTTTAGAAAGACAGACCAAATCTTTGTCTGCTTTAAGGCCCAGTGCCAGGGCCAGCCAGTGTTAAAAGCTAGGCTGTCACATTGGGTCGTGGAGACAATTCAGCAGGCTTACAGAGGGGCTGGCATGCCAGCACCGGTGGGTGTGGGCACACTTAACATGAGGTGTAGTTACCTCATGGGCCTGGTGGCAGGGTCCCACCCTCTTAGGGGTCCATTCAGTTACATTGTAACCTCGGCTCTCTGAGTGAGGAGATTATCTCCCCAGGCTCAAGGCTGCTCGATACCCACTCCAATCAATGTTAATCTAGGCTAGGTTTAGGTAGTTAAAGTTACATAGGCTAGGGCTAGGTAGCTAAAGTTACATAGGCTAGGGTTAGGTCACTAAAGTTTCATAGGCTAGGTTTAGGTAAGTAAGGTTATGTATTTTTGTAGGTCAGGTTTAAATAAGTAAAGTAAGGTAGGTTAGGGTTAGGTAGGTAAAGTTAAGTAGGTTAGGCTAAGGCAGGGGTGTCAAACTCATTTCAGTTGGGGGGCCGCATACAGCCCAATCTGATGTCAAGCGGGCCGGACCAGTAAAACTACTGCATATTAACCACCATACTTCGGAGTGGTACGGCAGTCCATGGGTAATGTGTTTATCAGTAAGAAGGCTGTCAAACTGACAATGGTTCAGAACTCTAGCTTGGATGAAATTAACAGTTCAGACAACCACTTCCATGACGTGATCCATTCTTAACAACTTGCAACACAATGCTTCCTGGTGCAAAATACAGCGAAAAGTCCAAAAGCTGTGCCCTCCATTTGCACCCTGTACTTTTTCTCTGAATTTTGTCACAACACCTGCCTTTTTACCGATCACTGATGGTGCATCGTCGGTAGCCAGGCTGACAGCGCGGACCAAGTCGATCTCGACCCTTTCCAGCTCTCCAACGAGAGAGTTAAAATTGTCATTCCCCGCTGTCATTGGCACCAACTCAAGGAACTCCTCGGTGACAGTCAAACTCTCATCAACACCACAAATGAATAGGGCCAGCTGAGCAAGATCAGTAACATCTGGGCTCTTGTCAATTGCAACCGAGAATGCAACAAATCAATCAATCAATTTTATTTATAAAGCCCAATATCACAAATCACAATTTGCCTCACAGGGCTTTACAGCATACGACATCCCTCTGTCCTTTGGACCCTCACAGTGGATAAGGAAAAACTCCCCCAAAAAAACCCTTTAACGGGGGAAAAAAACAGTAGAAACCTCCGGAAGAGCAACTGAGAAGGGATCCCTCTTGCAGGAAGGCACAGACGTGCAATAGATGTCGTACAGAACAGATCAGCATAATAAATTAACAGTAATCTGTATGACACAATAAGACAGAAAGAGAGAGAGAGAAAGACAGAGAGAGATGCAAGACAGACGGTAATGACAGTAGCTTACAACAACATTAATGAAAGTAATAATATTATAATTAATAATAATATATTAATATCTGATAGTATGCATGTGTGACAATAATCATATGTGTATAATAACAGTAGAAGTATGACTAATGATAGCAGCAGCAGCAGCAGGAGACATCTTGCAGGACCACGACAGCAGCACAACCACACACGTCACACTATCCAGGCACCGCTGCAATACGAGTTAACCTGAGTGGAGCACAAAGGCTCCGGAGAAGAAGCCGAGTTAGTGACATCCAGAATGGCCGAGTAAGCAAGATGCAGTAATAGGACACGAGAGACAGAGAGGAGAGAGAGAGAGAGAGAGAGAGAGAGAGAGAGAGAAGGTGCCTGGTGTATTATAGGGGTCCTCCGACAGACTAGGCCTAAGTCAGCCTAACTAGGGGCTGGCACAAGGCAAGCCTGAGCCAGCCCTAACTATAAGCTTTATCAAAAAGGAAAGTCTTAAGTCTAGTCTACTTTTGGAGACTTTAGGGACCACGAGTAACCCTGCGTTCTCAGAGCGCAGAGTTCTGGTGGGATAATATGGCACTATGAGTTCTCTAAGATATGACGGAGCTTGACCATTTAGAGCTTTATAAGTTAATAGTAGGATTTTAAATTCAATTCTGGATTTTACAGGGAGCCAGTGCAGAGAAGCTAAAACAAGAGAAATATGATCTTGTTTCTTAGTTTTTTTTCTGCATCTTTTCGGGTCAGGATAAGCCTAATTTTCGCAATATCACGCAGATGAAAAAATGCAGTCAGTGAGGTTTGTTTTAAATGAGAATTAAAAGGCAAATCTTGATCAAATGTTACTCCGAGGTTTCTTACGGTAGTGCTAGAGGCCAGAGCAATGCCATCTAGAAAAACTATGTCATCAGATAAAGAGTCTCTGAGTTGTTTGGGACCAAGAACAATAACTTTAGTTTTGTCTGAATTTAACATCAGGAAATTGCTGCTCATTCAGGTTTTCATGTCTTTAAGGCAGTTATGAAGTTTAGTTAATTGATTACTTTCTTCTTGCTTCATAGATAAATACAACTGTGTGTCATCCGCATAACAATGGAAATTTGTTACCTAAAGGAATCATATATAGAGTAAATAGGATTGGTCAGAGCACAGAACCTTGCGGAACTCCAAAACAAACTTTAGTACGTACGGATGATTCATTATGAACGTGAACAAACTGAAAATGATCAGATAAATAAGATTTAAACCATCTTAGTGCAGAACCTTTTAGGCCAATTAAGTGTTCCAGTCTCTGTAGCAGAATTTCATGGACAATAGTGTCAAACGCCGCACTAAGATATAATAAAACAAGTACAGAGACGAGTCCTTTGTCTGAAGCAATCAGAAGGTCATTTGTAATTTTACCTAGTGCTGTCTCAGTGCTACGATGCACTCTAAATCCTGACTGTAATTCCTCAAATAAATTATTATCATGGAGAAAATCACACAGCTGGTCTGCGACTAATTTCTCAAGGATCTTTGACATAAAGGGAAGATTAGATATTGGTCTATAGTTGGCTAACACCTCTGGATCCAGGGTGGGCTTTTTTTAGGAGAGGTTTAATTACAGCTACCTTAAAAGACTGTGGTACATAGCCTGTTAATAAGGATATATTGATCATATTTAATATATGAGTGTTAACTAAAGGTAAGACCTCCTTGAGTAGCCTAGTTGGGATGGGGTCTAAGAGACACGTTGATGATTTAGATGAAGAAATCACTGCGGTCAATTCTTGAAGAGAAATTGGGGAGAAGCAATCTAAATATATATTAGCTCTTACAGCTGTGTTTGAGGTTAGATAGGTACTATCTGAGGACAGGAGGTCATGAATTTTGCCTCTAATAGTTAAAATTCTGTCATTAAAAAAAGCTCATAAAATCATGACTGCTAAGGGCTAAAGGAATACAAGGCTCAATAGAGCTTTGACTATCAGTCAGCCTGGCTACAGTGCTGAAAAGAAACCTGGGGTTATTGCGGAGGCCCCTCTTACACGTTTTGAGACTGTCTGTCCAGATTAAATGAGATACTTCCAGTTTGGTTAATTGCCAATTCCTTTCAAATTTTCACGATATCTGTTTTAACTTACGGGTTTGAGAGTTATACCAAGGAGTAGGGCTGCACGATTCTGGAAAAAATTAGAATTACGATTTTTTGGCTTATAATTGAGATCACGATTCTCTCACGATTTTTTTCAACATAAAGATTTATTGTGCTTATTTCCTGATACAAAAGGAAAAGTAACAAAAATTATAAATAAATAATAAAAAGAAATATATCATTAAATAACAAAAACTATGATTGTGCCTGATACAAGAGACACAAGGCACAAACTCTGGGCAGCAGAGACAGAGCACTCCTGTTTTTAGATTAAGTGCAACAACTGACAGTCTGACACTGAGCATAAAAACAATAAACTTTGAACAACATTTTCTGAGGTAGGTATTCCAGGCCTGGAATTAAGTCATTTTTAGGGCAAGGCCACTTTGGCCTTTGATAAATACAAATTTATTGGGGCACCAAGGCCAAAACCAATGGTACATTAACAATATGTGCTAACTACATTGAATGAAGACAAGACAAGTCTATTAAAACTGTAAATTGAACATTTGACTTTTCCACAAAATGCTGTGTGATAAATGTTATTAAAATTAAATTAAAATGTGAACAATTCATAATCATTGTTATTGTTATGATAAAATAAAGTCTAAATGGACTAAGGAAGATCAAAATTAAACGTTTCAACACCATGCATTTGACAGGAGTATTCACCTAACATAGCCTACATATCTTTAATTATATGATTATTTATATGTCTCTATGTATATTTTTACAAAAATCCCCAATATTTTATTTGACTTTAAAAAAATCCTCTTCCTTCATTTAATTTGACAATGTTTATTGTATTGTATTATATGTATTTATTCTCTACAGGATCTGTATGTATGTATTATATTATGTTCTTTAATGTGTGTTCAGTTTATTAAAAGAAAAAAAAAAACAAAAAAAACATTTTGGTGAACCCTGCAGCAATGTGAACCCTCTTCCTCAGAGAGGATCTTTGCCTCCCACTTTGTTCCTAGCGGCAGAGCAGAGTGAACCGTCTTTCTTCTCATAGGATCTTTGTCCCATGAGAGCAGGTAGTGTAAACACTAGAAGCACCATTATGACCCTTTGTAAAAGTTTCTGTGTGGTACCTGTGTTGTACATGAGCTAACATTAGTGGCTAAGGGCCGAGTGTCTGTCTGAAGAGTGTCAGTACGTTAACTTGTTAGCCGTAGCCTTGCTGTTCGTCATGTTAATGTTATTGTTGGAAGCCCTGAATAGCTTGTAACACATTGTTATCGGCCCACGTGTTTACTGCTACAGAAAATTAATAAATCTTTAGTTTATTTGCACAATGACGCCTCTCTGCTGTGTTTTATCACACTTGCTAACGCTAAGTTAACTTTACCAGCAGATCTGTATGAGGCACAAACTGAGGCTACAGTTAGCAGTGTGTTTCCCCCGTCTCGCTACTTTCCAAACTGCCGGCCGGCTGTCACTCTGGATCACGTGGTACAACGCTGCATCGTTGGGAGCGCTTGTTTTCATGCAGATGACGTCCTGACTCCTGGCACGGGTGGGGTCGGCAGTATCGCCGTCACTGAAAAATTACATCGCATATGCATATGAATCGAGATCACGATTTTATTAAGATTAATTGCGCAGCCCTTCCAAGGAGCGAACTTTATTTGCTTTATTAATTTAGTTTTAAGAGGAGCTACAGAGTCGAGTGTTGTTTGCAGTGAGCCTACGGCGCTATCAACAAGATGATCAATTCGGGAGAGGTTAAAGTCCGCATGGGAAACCTCTGTTACTGAAGAACTTGGTTTTGAATTTAACGATGGAGTAATAATTTCCTTAAATTTTGCGACGGCACTATCTGATAAACATCTAGTATAGTAACTGTTGCTGAGTGGCGTGTAATCGAGTAAAAAAAAAAATCAAAAGTAATCAAATAATGATCCGATAGCGAGGGATTCTGTGAAAGACATGTTAGGTTATCAATTTGAATGAATGAATGGTTTATTTCGGTTACAATCTACAGTACAAAACTTAAATTGTGTGCATTCAGCTGACAAAGAATTATTATACATACTTGCACTAAACATTTTTTTTTCCTCACAAAAAAAAAAAAAAGTTTTAACAAGCTCTGTAACCGAAAAAGGAATAGGTTGAAGCCAAGGCTTATTTTTGCCTATTTCAATTCCATACGTCAGAACTAGATCGAGGGTATGGTTAAAACAGTGAGTGGGTTCATGTACACCCTGACTGAAGCCAATGGAGTCTAATGAGATAAACGTGGTAGCCAGGGAGTCACTATCAACGTCGACATGAATGTTAAAATCGCCTACAATGATAACTTTATCTGATTTAAGAACTAAACTGGATAAAAAATTTTGAGAATTCAGAAACAAATTCAGAGTATGGGCCAGGAGCACGGTACACTATAACAAATAAAAGTAGCTGCGAGGTTTTCCAGGTCGGATGTAAAAGCCTAAGAACAAGGCTTTCAAATGAATTATAGTCTAGTTTAGGTTTAGGGCTGATTAATAGACTAGAGTTAAAAATGGCTGCAACTCCCCCTCCTCGGCCGCTGCCTCGAGGAATGTGGGTATTATTATGACTGGGAGAAGTGGATTAATTTAGACTGACATATTCATCTGGACTCAGCCAGGTTTCGGTGAGACTGAGTAAATCAATATGATTATCTGAAATTAATTCGTTTACTAACACTGCTTTAGATGTTATACATAATTTTAGTGTAACTTTATCAATTTTTTTTCACTGTGAAAACATTGGACTACCGACAAGTAGTCTTGGTCTTGTTGGAAAGCTACAATTCCGCTGTTTCACATGATATGTGTGGCTTCTCGCTATGATGCATGGTCACGGAGAAAATCCATAGAGAAGAACAGGTGTGAATTTGGATGCACTATGCGTCGTTTGGGCCCATAGGGTTAAGGTAAGTAAAGATACATAGGTAAGTGTTAGAGTTAAGATAAATTAAGCTACGTCGGTGAGGTTTATGAAAGTAAAGTTATGAAGGTTACGTTAAAAGAAGCAGTTTAAATAGTCAGATGTCGTCACCTTACCTTTTCAAAGTAAAGGTACGTTTTTAAAGTAATGTGACAAAGTAATGACATCGTACTCGACTCTTAGTCAACATTTGTTTTCTGTGTGCAAGTCCTTTTCCGCTTTTTGACTTTCATCATCATGACTACCGCACCAGAATTAAGAAGATTTTGGACTGATGTTAAGTGCGCAGCTCTTTTCTTGCTCATTACTATAAAATAATGACATACCTTAAAATAACTCACAGTTCACTTGGTTTCCCACAGGACACAAATACTGGTCTGCTGGGGAAAAGTTCTGTTTGTTTGACCAATCCACCATCACAACCTGTCTCTTTATGTGGACTTTCATCATTTATACTACTGCCTTCTTGACTCCCATCAATGCCTTGATCATGTGATTACAGTCTACTCAATTCTGTGCTGCATTACTTTTCGTAAGTATACGTACAAACAGTGCATGAGGGTCTGTGATTTTGCTCTTCTAAAACATTATCCAGATTTCTACCCAAATGTAGCTTAAATCGTTGTTGTAAATTTCCAGAAATGTGGTAAAAGAAAATGCAAATTAATGTGCATTTTCAAAACCAAAAAAAAAAACCCTTAACTTTTAACTCTGATGACCTGAGCTCATTTCACATTTTTTGCAAATATTTTTACTGATGATGCTCGGTTGAAGTTTATCCAGGAAAGCCACCTGGCTAGGCGAGCTTTGTATAATTTATCCATAATCTTTTGTCCAAAAAGTTTACTTACCAATACGTTTACCTCTCTTTTTTAAGCTCGCTTCCAAAACCTTCATGCAAACAGTGCAATACGCTCTCACTCATGCCATGGTCACTCCTAAATTTGTTCCTTTCATCCCTTCCCTTCCCTATTTCTGACACTTCAAACCAGCTTACTGGTAATGTCCTTGTCAATTACCACAGTCACACACAACTGTATCGACCACTTGTCACTCTAAAATTAGTGAGCAACAGACAGATCCAAAGGTTTCTCTCCTCTGCAGTGAAAGACTTGATATGAGCTGGCTCACCTTTGAACCTTTAAATTGCTTTCCTAGAGTGGATTTGAACTTCCATTCCTCAAGCAGCTCCCGGGCAGCTCTCCAAGAGCATGTGATACACCATCATCTGCACTGTCAAATTATGCATCTATAGAACTTTGCTTGGATTAGGCAGAAGTACAACAGATAAATCTAAGGGGCAACTTTCCCTTTCTTTAGCTCTGCTAATACCGTCGTGAACCTGACAGTGTTTGCATTAAAGAAAAAAAAAACAACACAGGCTTTTGAGAGGATTTCTTCATCTGAACCTCAGGACACATCCGGGAGGATATTTTGTTCTGTGTCTGGATTTGTTCAGAGGCTGAGAAGATCCTCAAGGGCAGAACACTGGTCTTATTATACAGTGTATGGCGGAGCAGAGAAACCATGCATGATGGCCAGAATACCACTGAGTTTGTAACAGAACAGTGATGGCTTAAAAGAGGGAGATTAGAGAGAAGTTTCATGCTTCTGAGACGGGGATGCCCACAGTTTTAGCTGAACGAACTATGGTTCCTGGGTTCTGGGCTGGATTCAAGGGTAGATTAAGAACATTTTGAGCCAGGAAGCTGTCTGAGAGGTTGATAGGTAGGCAGGCCATACCACTGGCAGAGATCCAGCGCAGAGCTTGCAGAGAGTTTAACGGGCTGCCCCTGCAGCTGACCAAGAGCCTGACTGAGGAATCAGGTCCTGCCACACAGAAGTTATGACAAATTGATTCACATTGTGCCACTGAATAACAGAAAGTCACAGGGTATTAACTTATATATAAGTTAATACCCTAACTTATATATATATGTATATATATATTATGTGTGTGTGTGTATATATATATGTACATACATATATACTTATATACTTATATATACATATAAGCAATATTTAAGCAATATCACACGAGAGGGAGTGATGTCATACTCCGCAGGCAGTTCAGCAGTTAAATAAGCAAGGCTGATTAAGAAATGTTGAAAAATGAGGACAAAATAGATCATTTAAGCATTTTATTTGTCTTCCGCCAACAAAAATAGTTCCCTTAGGACTCCGCTGTCACCATTGCTATGTAATGCAGACATGGTGTGCCAGGCACTTACTTTTTATACACATTTATCTACACATTTCCATTAATTGTGCAGCCGGTGAAATAAGTCTGTGGTGACTGCATGGTGGACTGTCGCTTAACAGGCACAGTCGACTCTGCCTTCTGATCTGACAGTATATTGCTCCATCGTTTTCTGCTCTCCATGGATGCCTTCCAGTAGTTTTTTAATGAGCTCTCAGACCTGCAAGACAAAAGGTATATTTTAGAGCCCTAGAAGACTAACTTTACACATAGGCTACGTTAAAACAACATCATACCTGTGCCCACTCATGATCTCCCTAGCTTCAAGACCTGCATCTGACAGCTTCTGTATGGCAGTCTCCCTGAGGCTGTGATTGGTGTAGATAGCTGTTGTCCTCGGCTCTTTACACATCTTCGGCAGCATCTATGCAAGTGAGTTTATTCCCAGCGGAGCTTTAGTGTACCAGATATTGTCTGTGCAAGCTGCTGTCATCCTGGGCTTCAGATAAAGGGAATTTGCATCTGGTGGAAGTTTGTTTAAATACTTTTCCAGGGATGCAACGCAACTGCTGACCTAATTGACACTAACCATCAGTTTTGATTTGATTGTTGATTGCAATCAGCTTTGAGGCGGAGTGATACATACACAGTAAAATAACCGTGATGTTGTACTCCAATATCATCACGGTTTTACTGTCTCTCAACCAATCAGATTGCAGGGCCGGAACTAACTGTTGTATAAGTTGTTTGTTTAAATTTACTTGGTATTAAAGTAAAAGTACTCATTTTGTTGAAAAAATGAAATGTGACTGGTATATTAAATACATGTAATTACAAATTACTTTAATAAAATAAGTCTGGTAACCACTGAAAGTTTAATCTTTATTTATAAACTAATTATGGTATTTGATGTAAAAAAAAAAAAAAAAAAAAAAAAAAAATTAATAATCTGAAAAGTAATAACTACTAAAGCTATCAATAAATGAAGTGAGCCAAGGTTCCTGTTCCTGCCACCCTCGTTACTAGTTTGCACTTAATCAGGCTGGATCAGATGTACCTGAGAGAGAACATAAGACATCATTAATTTACTGGTATTTATTTTAGTGAACTTTTATAAATGCTGCTAGAAGATCCCTGAACATTTTGTTTTTAGATAATTTAACTTATTGCCGAGACTCAAATCTCAGTACTGTGCAGGGAGCTATTTCATTTTCAATGAACTTTAAGAGATCTCTGCACTTTATGTTTTTATATGATAAAACAGCCAGTCATTTTAACCAAGATATGCGTCAAACTTTGTGTTATTCTACAAAAGTTCAAGGTTTTTTATCACAGATTTTCAGTGTACAAAAACAAACAATATACTGTTGTCCACTTTCTGCTTCAATCAATCAATCAATCAATCAATCAATCAATTTTGTTTATAAAGCCCAATATCACAAATCACAATTTGCCTCAGAGGGCTTTACAGCAAAAGACATCCCTCTGTCCTTAGGACCCTCGCAGTGGATAAGGAAAAACTCCCCCAAAAGAACCTTTAACGGGGGAAAAAATGTCATTGTTTACCAACTATAAACTTGATGTTGTGACCACCACAGATGGCCCACCTCTCAAATCATCAGATTGGACAATGGGAAAAAAGTGGAGATAGCATAGGCGCTTTTCTGCTCTGAGTTGAAGTTTTTTCAACTTGAGGAGTTCAGAGTGCTCCAGTAAAAACGCCAGAAATGCAAGGTGCGTCGCAACACAAAAACCTTTCTGTGTGATTGAGGCCTTAGCCAGTGGTTGTAGGGGTTCCAAATCAGCCAGCACAAACCTCCCAGCACTGGGTGTTATAGCAAGCTGGTGGCTAACCAGTGTTACAGCAGCACTAGGAAGTTTGGCGATCTGCCGTAGAGTTAAGGTCATCCAGTCCCCCAGAACAAGGGCCTGCATCTGATGGCTCTGGTTATGGCGACAGGCAGCAGTAGTTGTGTGTGTGTGTGTGTGCTTTGTGTTTTTGTCCCTTTACGGTTTATAGTCACTACTAAGCCCTTTACCGACCTGTGTGTGTGTGTGTGTGTGTACGGTAGGAAGCAATAATCATGATGACTCACCCTCTGGTGGTATACTTTTTGGTCCTTTTGACACTTTTTTGGCCCTTTTTGGGTGGAGTCTGAGTACCAAGCACATCTGCAGTATGGTCAGGAATTCCTCCTCCTCCTGCGGGACTCCGGTGTGGGCTCCATAGAACCCTCTACAGTTCTCCCTGTGGATATTCTCTCAGATAGGGACCTCCACGGCAAATGTCCAGTCACTCCGCAGCAAAATTGACGAGCTTCAGGCTAATGTCAGGTATCTGGCGGAGTATAAAAGCGCTTGTGTCCTCGCACTGACAGAAACCTGATTGAAGGATTATAACCTGCAGTCTGACTCGGAGATTGAGGACTCTGAAGAGCACATTCATTTGGACAGAGTCTCCACGGGGACAGGCAAATCACTCGGTGGAGGCTTATATCTTTACGTAAATAAAAACTGGTGTAACTCTTTTTGTACTCCCGACATTGAACCTCCGTCCGTGTCCCTGCGCCCTTTCTATCTGCCAAGGGAATTTCTGCAGCTTTTTATTACACTTGTTTACATCCATCCCAAGGCTAATGTGGAACCTAGCTACTCAGGCTATGGTGAGGATTGTGCAGCAGCTCCAGGGAATCTCTCTGGACGCTCCAAACTTGGTTATGGGGGATTTTAACCACTGCAGATCCCGAAAGTCCCTCTTTAATTTCTACCATTATGTGAAGTGTTCCATTCGACTTAAGAGGCACTTGTATCTGTGTTATGGAACGGTGAAAGACGCTTAGAAATCCCTGTGCAGAGCTCCACTTGGCTCGTCGGAACACAGTGTTGTTTATTTGGTTCTGTCCTACAGACCTGTCCTGAGAAAACACAAGCCAGAGCAATGCTTAGTTCCAGTTAGGCTGGAGGAATCTGTCCACCGCCTTCAGGACTGCTTCAGCTGCACAGACTGGGATATGTTTAAAAGTGCATACAATGGCCTGGATGAACTCACAGACACTGTTTCTTCACATGTCACCTTTTGTGAGGAATCAGTGGTTCCAAGTAAATCTATCACTATATTTCCTTACAATAAATCCTGGATTTCCAAATAAAGGAGATATGCCTTGTTACCACGCACTTAAGAAACAATCGAAGAAAGAACTGAAAATAGCCAGAGTAAATTATAAGGATAGGGTGGAGAACATGTTCAGGTCCAATAACTTTCAGCAGGCTTGGGTGGCGGATATGTCCATGATGGGGATGCCGACCAATAGGACTCTGTTGTCTAATGGTTTCAACCTTTTTTTTTTACAATCGTTTTAACATTTATGATTTTACTGAGGAGCTTTCTGGTTATGAAAATGTGTCTTCAAATGTCACAGTGCACATTGATAGTGTAACTGTTTTTAATCTCTTTCGTAAGACCAAAGAGAGGAAAGGTTCAGGTTCTGATGGCATAAGAGGCCGCATTCTGAAGAACTGTGTCCTGCAGCTGGCAGACATCTTTTGTTTACTTTTTAAGTCTCTCCAGGCTCAGTCATCCCTATGGGCCCGAACAAGGCATAGTGCGTTCAAATTCACACCTGTTCTTCTCTATTGATTTTCCGACCGTGTGTCATAGCGAGAAGCAACGCATATCACGTGAAACAGCGGAATTGTAGCAAGACCAAGCACTGTGTTTTCACAGTGAAAAACAATGATAAAGTTACACTGAAATTATGTATAACAGAGCTTTCATACAGCTTTGCACACACATTACTCTTGGATGGATTACTCGCCAATGCAGGGTCACACAGAAATGCTACGCATATCACATGAAAGTGCAGGAGCAAACTTTGTTTACTGCAAACACAGTGGCAAATGTTATCTTGGAGGACATCATTGCACTTGGTTGACTATTTTTCTATCATCTTAAATGTAAATATTGCATGTTTCTTTCAGATAAAACACATTTTTGACTTGTGAATGAGTCAATGGAATTTCTTGCAATAATGAAAAAATACTGGCAATCATGTCCATCTGGCACAAACCACATGTGTTGGACAACTGTGAAGTGACAGAATGTCCCACCATCATGGTTCTTATATTGCCAGATTCCAGAGAGTCTCCCCTCTTCATATATGGCAGAATATGTCTACTTCCAACTTTCTATGGTGAGATACATGTCAAAATGTAAGAATTTAGTAACACAGATTTATTTTTTTCATTGATATAAAAATTAATATAAAATACAGGCACATAGGAGGACATGACATGATGGAATCTGGATAGCCCACATTGTCCTGAAAAAAACCCAACAAGATATAGCATGTGTATGTAGCCTTTATAATGACTCTGATATGAGCTTAAAAGTAATTAGCAAAATTCATTAACAATGAAGACATTTAAAGAGATTGTCAAGGAAGTTATTATATCCAAAGTTAAAGATCATCTGGACCCACTTCAGTTTGGTTATAGGTCAGGCAGGGAGTTGAGGATTGCAACAGGAACTCTTTTAAATATGATTTTAAGACAGGGCCCAAAAACTTTTGCAAAATTACTTTTCATTGATTTCTCATCTGCTTTTAACTGTATTCAACCCCATATTTTAGCTTAGAAATACAATGTTTGTTACAGTGTTTTTTTGGTATTGACTCTGGCCTCATATGTTGGCAGATGGACTTTTTAACTGTACGGTCTCAGTGAGTGAGGGTCAATGGGGTACTCTCTGATGTCCTCTTCTCCTCCACTGGTTCTCCTCAGGGCTGTGTTCTTTCATCCATTTTATTCATTTTATACACCAAAGATTGTCACAGCCAGCATCACATTTTGAAGTTTGCTGACGACTCAGTCATCCTGTCCCTTCTCAGCAGTGACAACCCTGATCACGGGCCAGTAGTCAACGATTTCACTGTCCTCCTTCTTACAGATAAATGTATCAAAGACGAAGGAGATGGCTATTGATTTAAGAAAGAACAGTACAATTACCTTAACTGTGGTCATTTCTGGTGTAAATGTTGAAATTGTAAACCAGTATAAATACCTAGGAACTGTTCTTAATGACAAGCTTACTTTTGAAGCCCATGTGGACTCACTTTGTAAGAAGGCTCATCAGCAGATGTATTTTTATCGGAAGCCCAATGGTTTTAATGTGGATTGCACTCTTATGAGATTCTTGAGATTTATGAGATTTATTCTTGTTTTATCAAGTCTTTAATAACTTTTAACTAACTAACTAACATGTAAGAACAGCAACAAACTGTTGGGAATTGTCAGGGTGTGCAGTAAAATTGCTGGCACAGCCCTAAGCAACCTCATTGATCTACACAAGGTGAAGTTGGTGAAAAAGGCCAGACTGATTCTGGCAGATCCAGACCACGCTTTATGGAGAGTTCGGGTTGCTTCCGTCCAGACGCAGATATCTGCTGCCAAGATGCAGGACAAATAGACTGAGGGATTCATTTCTTCCCACATCGATTAGACTTTTAAATGACTTGTTTTGACTCAGTATGTGTTGTCTCGACATATGTATTTGTTTCTGTGTTGTTTTTGTTAGCTGCTAACTGTGGAACAAATTGCACCTAGGGGAAAATAAAGATTCTTGAACCTTGAACTTGAACCTGAGAGCTGGGGCTTGCGGTGGCTGGATTCGGGTTGCTGCGGCTACTGACTGGGGGTCCATCTCAAGATGTGCTGCCTGCTCTTCTACCTGTGAGGTGGTTTGTAGCGGTGGGGAGTGAGGTGCTAGCTCTAGCTCTTGATCTGGCTAATGTTAGCCACAAAATGTGAACTTGAAGCAGCAGCTGCAAGCCTCTATTTTAGTGGGCTGGCAGTGTAGGCAGTTGTTGGCCAATGTTGGAATAACAACTTTCTCTGTAGGATCCTCAGCCATTGTATCAAGCTTTAACCGAAGGGATGTGCATCTGCATTTGTACAACAGTCAACAGGGACACCCTCTCTCTGAAATCACCTGTGATTGGCCAAAGTCTTCCTTGACAGGCTACAGCTTGAAAACAGAGCCAAAAGGAGGTGCAAAAGTCTGTTTTTCTCTTAGACTGATTGAATTACAATATGATCAAAGTTTACTATGGCATTTTTTGGCACAGTGATGCCAAAATGAAATGCTTACCTCAGCTTTAATAATGAAAGAAAAGGTGGTGATGAAGTTGCTGCACATACAAGGCACACTGTTTTTATATCAGCCTCCAGCTTTCACATTAGGGACCCAAGCCTGCATCGGAGTACACCTGACCACAAGGTCCAGTTGGTTTAGTTTAAACATTGGGTATTAGACCCTGGCATGTTACGCTGATCACACAACAAAATCAGGGTTGAAAACCAACTGTACCACAACACAGAAGTTGACTGCCATTTAACATCTCTCCATATCACAACACACAAGGTGACATCCAACTCATCAACAATTGGAGAGGCTCACAGTTCATCTGACAACACACATAACCCAGCACTGAATGTAAGCCAATCATCAGATAATCTTAGCATTTAAGAAAAAACTTTCATCCATCCTTTGTTGTGGTCATACATTTGAGCAAAGGAGTCAAAACCAGCCAGATGCTCAATTAAAAAATCATGTTTGATGCTGTTCTAAATATCAAAGCACTCTGAAGCTTGAGCTAAAACAATAAAAGGACATCAGCAAATCAAGTGGCCAAAACACTGTGGAGTAGGCCGTGCTCCCTTCAGTTAATTTACCTCCAATAACGGTTCAATAAGGGTTTGTCCGACTGGGCCTTTCCAAAACGTAAAGGCATTCTCTGCCCCTGTGCTGGCTAGGCATCGCAGTTGGAATGGGTCCATGCTATCACTCAGCGCTGCTGTAAGCTGCTTACAGACAACCTTCTCTATAATGCAAAGGACTGATGTCAAAGCAATGAGGTAGGTTGATGTGCAAATCTAAAAGTCTCTGCAGATGTCCTGAATGTGAGGGTATCCCCAGCTTTTTTCTTATCCACAGAGTTTGGAGAGTTGCAGCGCTAAAACATGCTGCGTCCTCCTGTCGTGAGTGAAATCAACTGCAAGCAGAGTGACAGCCAATGTCAGACAGTCTCTGCAGCGGGATAGCATTATCAAATGTACTCAGTGTGGCTTTGGAGAGGTCAATATATACTGTAGGGCAGTTCAGTGTTGCTTTCAGAGAGTGACTTCACAATGTCATCATTAACAAAGCAGACAGGAAGTGCAGATGGGACAGAGTGATGCTGAAACTCTAGCTTTGCTCAGTCTGTAGATGATAAATATGTGTCAAGAATTGCATTATGACAGTCTATAATGCTTACCCGACAAAGATTCCCAAAGTTGGCCCTGCTCCATATCATTGTGATCCCAGGGAGGAGTGGGAATTTATCTAAGATGGGTTACCAGGCAGGAAGTGTGCCAGGAGCCCAACAAGATGAGTAAGAGTGTTAAACAAATGGCCTGGCAGCTTTCAAGTATCTGAAACATCAGTGAATGTGGAGTGAATCTTTTACTGAGGAGCAAGAGGAGCACATTTACAAGCATGCTTTGTGATACCATACTGTCTCAATAAAGCATGCATGCTAAGTAGTCAATATAATCAATGATTCTGCCTATCAGCAAAATTGACAGGGCTGAACTCTGCACATTTAATCATGCAGATGCTTTGCAATGCGCTAGCTGCATGTAGGTGGCTTTGCGACACAGCGATACAGCTGGGAGTATCTTCAAAAGGTTTGTTGTCACTGTGGGTGTGAAGGGCTCTGTATTGAAGTCCTCAATCGAAGCAGGACAATTGTAATCAATGCTTATGAAGAATGACAGAGCGTGACACGAGGGGCAAACAATCAGTCACAGGCAGAGGGTGAGGAGGCAGTGCTAAGTTGCCAAAATGGGGTTCAGGGCACTCAAATGGGTCCTTAGACGAGCTCCAGTGGGATTTGCAAGCATGAATATAAAAAGGTACCTTCCAATTTAGCACATCTATGCTTTAAAGGGTCATTTGCAACTTTGCTTTCCCCTTTAAAGCTACACTAAGTGCTCATTAGTGTCATTTTTGCACCACACATTATAGTTAACTTTCCTTTAACTTTTGCATCAAACAAGTACAGACAGGGATGAAATATAAATCACATGAAATGTGCAAAGCAAAGCAGGCAGAGGAGACTCCCAAACATAAAGAAGACATTCAGGTGTCATTCAAAGGTGCAAGTGAGCTTGAAATTCAAATTTGCTACATCAGTAGGTGCAATGAAATGGGCAGATTTTGTAGGTGATAGAGATCACTGTGCAATAGGGCAGTGACAAAAAGTCGTTTTCAATCCAGATATTTTTGTCCAGAAATAATTTCTTCTAGTAAATACCAGAAATGATGCTGAGTGTCCATCACAAGTTACTGAAACTTTTCTCACTTATTCTGTGCAGCAAAAATGCAATTTTGTAATGATATAAATGGCAAAAAACTATCTAATGTCAGCATTTTCAAACACTGTAACCAGAAATATTTTGTTACTTTTACTTACTTTTACAACTTACCAAAAATATACATTGATTATAGTGGTGGACAGAGTAAAATCTTTTATTTGTGTTTGTTCACTTTCTGGGGGAAAGTGAATGAGTTAGCTTAGCTCAAAGGCTGAAAACAGCTACCCTGGCTCTGTCCAAAGGTAACAACATTAATCTACCAGCACTCCTACAGCTTACCAATTAACATTTTGTTTGTTTAATCCTTAAAAACTTAGAGTAAAAAAATGTAGTGGAGTAAAAGTAGGAAGTAACTCAAATACACTTAAAGCTGAAGTAGGCAGTTTAATTTGGTGTCAGTGGGCAAAAATCCCACAATAAATTTTGAGCATATTGTGATTCAAGGCGACATGCATGTCCTTTTGGTGAAAGCCTGATTCAGTGTTGGAGAATCCTGCAGAGAATGTTGCTATGCCAGCATTGGCAACAACTGCCTACTCTGCAGAGCAATGCCAAAAAAGGAAGACACATGTTAATATCAGCAAAGTGTTACAGAGATGGAGATAAAAATGTTGCTAACAGATCGGCTTTCTAAGGCTTAAAGTTCATAGTAGCTAATATTAGCTAGAGCTTTGAACAGTGTATCCTCGGCCTTGACTTTCCTCGCATGGACTTTCACCTGGGAGACTTGTGTTCACTTTCCATGTGAAGGAAAAGCCAAACCCTGTTGTTTTTTTTTTCTAAACCTAACCACGTGCTTTTGTTGTCTAAATGCAAAACATCAATTCACGGTGTTGTACCAGTGTAGTACGTTTTATGAAAACACACAGTGTAGTATGTTTTATGAAAACACACAATGCGTGTAACAGGCTGAAGTTGGCATGCTGTCACAGAACATCATCAACAGACATACCCAGGCTACCTTGCACGTCAAAAGTCAAATGTACCTGAGTACATTGGTTGTTGATGTTCTGGGTCACCGTGTCAAGTTTTGCCTGTTACATACAAGGTCTTACAAAATACACTTCTGTTTTCACAAGAAATTTATCATTTACATACAGTCTCTTTCAAAATAAACACACTACGTCAGTACAACAACACGAATTAACAGGGGTTTTTTTCCCTTCCAACAACTAATGCATATGTTTTGGTTTAGGCAACAAAAGCACGTGGTGAGGTTTCGGAAAAAAGAACAGGGTTTGGCTTAATAATTTTATGGACACAAACACCGCTCAAAAATGTGAAAGCTGGTGTTTGTTGGACCCATCCTCCACCTCTCCCACGCCTCAATTTTAGTTCTTGTCCCACCATGTTTCCCCCTGGTGCGCCAAGCACTGTTAAAATTTTAAGGGCGACAGGCCATGTATCATACCAACGTTAAATGATGTCTGACACCGCAAGTCACTGCCCAAGTGCCGGATTTTGAGGACTTCAGAGTGAGACTGGTTAGCCACCATGCTTTTTCCTTATTTTGCACAATTAATGAAAATTACTTAGTGAAATGTTTTTCATGTCTCCATCTGCTGGTGGGCCATCACGATAATAGAATACATGCATAATATGATGTCACTACAGAAGAGACTTGATAATCACTAAAATTAGGTAGGGAAAGAAGTGGCTATATTGGTTATTGGCCAAATTAGTTGTTATATTGGCAAATCGGATATCGGCAAAAATCTAATGTTGTGCATCCCTGATAGATAAAACTACTGACTGTATGAGGAAATTAAAATTAGCTCCAACTTTAACAGCTACAGCATTAAAGTGATAAATACATTAATGCATCAATACAATCTAGTAATGTAATAAATATCATTCTGAAATGGGCCATTCTGAAAAAATGAGTCAGTTCGTCTTTATATCTAATGTATATTTTGATGCTAATAATTCATGTCAGGAACATTTTGAATGCAGGACTTTCATGTAGACTGTCAGAGTATTTTTACACTGTGCTATTGCTTATTATACTCAACAAGACGATCAGACTATAGGCCTACTTCTTCCACCACTGGGGGAAAAGATATTGCCATCAAATTGATTGGTTCTGACCGAGTGGATGATAATCTGTGGATATTGTGGTGCTGTCAGAAAGTTTGAGTGTGTGTAGGGGGGGTGGGGTTAGTAACAATAGTGCTCCCGGGGAGTCGCAGGTTCAGCACGGAATCAGCAGGGATCCCGTTTAACGGAGTGAGAGGATGAACGGGACCACAGCGGTACAACTGCTGCGCCGCTGCGCATATCCACACACACACACACACACACACACACACACACACACACACACACACACACACACACACACACACACACACACACACCGACAGACACACAGCTGCTGCAAAGCTGCACTGACAGGAGGTTTGAAACTGCGATCAAACAGTTGGATCCGGACTCTTTGACTGACTCTGATTCTCAGCGATTATCACCGCAGGCGTGCGTTTATTTGCAAAGGATGGTTTCCTGCGGGTATCTATTTATTCCTGGATGTCTCATCATCAAAAGAGAGAAGCTCTCCCGGTGACTGCACGGTGATCTGAACCGGACAGAGTGGAGCTATCAGGTCAGGTAGGTGTCGACTCCAATTAAACTCACCTCTAAGTAACACTCATTTATTGCCGCGGTGGAGTTTTGGCAGTGATCGAATTATTATGCAAGTAGTAAAAACAGGTTTCTAGCAATGGTTGTTCATTTCAGTTTATGAGCAATGGACGCCATAATTTACATAATTATTGATCTGCCACTGTGAAAAATTCTCTGTAAGATATATTTTATACTATTCTTAAGTGAACTTTAGGAGACTTTGTTTAGAGTGCTTTTAGGGCTGCAACTATTTATTTTCATCATCGATTACTCTGTAGATTGTTTTCTAGATCGATGAATCAATTATTAATCCATTACATTACATTTGGGTTTTCCCAGAGAGCAAAGTGACATCTTCAAAATCTCCAAAGCACAACCATATAACATTTATTTTCGCAGAAAGGCAGCACATAGTTCATATTTAGAAGTAGAATGTAGCTGGAACTAGTTCATTTTTGCTAAAATAAATAAATAAGTAAATAAATATCATAGAAAATTGGCTGATATTCATATATTTAACCCGAGAGAAAGTTGGAACCAGTTATTATTTTGCTTAAATAGGCCTAAGTAAATAAATATCATAGACAATTAGCAAATATTCATATTTTGAACCCAAAGGACAGCTGTAACCAGTTATTTTTTGCTAAAATAAATAAATAAGTAAAAAAAAAAAAAATCATAGCAAATTAGAAAATATTCATATTTTGAACCCGAAAGAAAGCCGGAACCAGATATTTTTTGCTAAAATAAATAGATAAATTTTAAAAAATATCATAGAGGACCAGCAAGTATTCATATTTTGAACGCAAAGGAAGCTAGAAATGGGATATTCTTGCTAAAATAAATTTAATAGAGGTTAATAATAAATAAGTTATTAAATATCATAGAAAATTAGCAAACCCGAAAGAAAGCTGGAACCAGATATCTTTTCTTTATCTGTTTATCTATTTGTTGAACAACTTATCTATTAACTGACTAATTGTCTCACCATAGTGGTTTCATTTTCCTTATTGAATAAGCAGTTTAATAATTCATACTGCATTCATCATACTTTAATTATATTTTACTCCTAGATTACAGTGCATCCTATATTATGCTGTCGGGTTATTGATTATCCTAATCTGCCTTTTGCACCTCCAATAATATTTCTATAATACTCCTACAGTGACATAGTTTTACTGAGACTTTTTAGCTCATCAATATTTATATTACTCTACGACTCCTTGAGAAATCTAAAAATATTTCTGAACAACTTGTGTGACATTCATCATCTCGATCCAGAAGCTGTCTTGCTTATCTGTTGCTCTTTGCATTGTTATCTCCCATTGTGTCCTACAGTTGCTTTCATTTGCATTCTGACCTTCACTGCTCTCACATGCATCCCTGTTAATCTGATAGACTACAGTTTTGTTTTTTTTTTGTTGGTTTTTTTTTTAATTTAATCACATATCACTGTTTCACTGTTTCAAAGTTCATCTTTGCATAGTGATGAGCTCACACCTTGTTTAATGGCATTTCCTCAATGGGACCAATCCCAAACCCATTCTATAGAAACATGCTATTATTATGATAATGCTGAACTTTACTGGCTTCCCCTCAGAGAAGGAAGGTGTCTGAAAAGGGGAGATGGTGTGGAAAGTTCTCTGGATATGTGGTGGGAGATCACGGGACCAGAAAATTAACACAAAAGCATGTAACAGTTGTCTTTAAATTCACATCATCGCAGGTTTTAACAGCTTTTTTAGCAGGCAAATTAAGACATAACTGAAGATGAACTTTCAGGAGATTTGACATTTCCTCTCTCGCACCTTTCATCTCGCACCTTTCATCTCTCCATCTTTTTCTCTTTTTCTCTCTTTTTCTAGCTTCCAATCAGCCAAGAAGACGTGCCCCCTTCCAGCCTGGATTCACTGCCATGACCTCCCCTTTCTCCTCGGCTGCACTGCACTCTGACATCTTATTTAGCTAGAATACAAGCCTTTGCCATGTTCTCCTTTTTTGTTAGATCAGGGCTGGGAATTCCATAACTGTTGAGGTATATGATGAACAATAATGTCTGAGTGAATGCTGGAAAGTGCCCTGAGGATGAAACTTTAGCCATTAATGCCCAGACGAAAGGTCAAGTTCAGATGGATTTTAGCTCTACGTGAAGAAAAAAAAGTTTGAATGAGGCCAATGACGCAATGCCAACGCAGAAGGCTCCAGCAAAAATCTGCAGGGTTGTCTGGCAGGAAAGCTGAACTTGGCTCAACTTTTGTTTCTGCAAGACTGAGTTTTACACTCAACACTGCCTTTTGGCATCCGATAAGCCATTAAATTCATGGATTTATTACTCAAACTGGACTTCCTGGATTGTATTTCCTATCTAACCAGTACCTAAAAAAACACACCCCCACAAAAGCAAACCCCTTGAGTTGTTTTAACCCAGGGCTGATTTCAGTCCGCTAATGGGGGCCTCTTACAGTTGTAGGTCATCTATAAAACCTCCTTCCTGTGTTTCTCTTTTTCTTGTGGGAACTTTGCTTCTGTCTCTGATTATGACTGCGTATGGTTGCCCTAATGTCTGTCACTGCACGGACAGGAACGGCGTGGTGGTGCAGTGCACCTCACGCAACTTAGAGAACATCCCACCTAACTTGCCCAAGGACACTGTTGTTCTTTTGCTTTCCTCTAACCGAATCAGACACATCCCAAAGGAGACCTTCACAGACCTTCACCGCCTCAGGGAATTAGACTTATCTCACAATGCCATTGAGAGCATGGAGGTCGGTGCCTTCCAAGGAATTTCCGACAGCCTGCGGACGTTGGATCTTTCAAACAACCACCTCAGCAGCCTCCCCAAGGACACCTTCGCCAAGCTCCACGCCCGTGTGCGATTATCCCACAACCCCTGGCACTGCGAGTGCTCTCTGCAGGAGGTGCTGAGGGAGCTGAGGCTCGACCCCGACACGGTGAACGACGTCAGCTGCTACACATCGGTGCAGGAGGAGTACGTGGGACAGCCAGTGATCCAAGTCCTGGACTCGGGCATCAACTTTTGCAACTTTCACCAGAAGACAACAGATGTGGCCATGTTTGTGGCCATGTTCTGCTGGTTCTCCATGGTGACGGCTTATATCATTTACTACATCAAACACAACCAGGAGGACGCCAGGAGGCACATGGAGTACCTCAAGTCCCTGCCTAGCACTTCCCACATTAGCAAGGACTACGACACAGCCAGCAGTGTGTTTTAGCGTGCCTGAGAAAAGATGGACCAATGAATATAGATGAAAGTGCGCTGGTGAATACAGATGCAAGTCCAATGAATATGTTTACAGCATATAAGGGAAGGAACACTGATAAGTGACAGCTTTGCTGTGATAAAACTCTCCTCAAGGTACAAAGACATTACAAAAAAGGTCTAAAATCATCATCGTCCAGCTTAAAGAAGAATCTTTAAAGCTACAAAATAAAACTACGAACAGGAAAAACAGTCTGGATATGTTTTCCTTCCATGGTAACAAGAGGCGGCAGTTCATTATTTTTCACTCAAGTGTTATGTGTAATGCATAAAAGCATCTCTAAGGTAAACTTCACCCAAACCTCCAAACAGTTTTGCATATTATTACGTGGTTTTAGAGTTCACGGTGAATTCATCCACACAGTGAGGTGAACTTGAGAGTGTCAATCACAGTTCAGTGGAATTAGGTACCTGAAAAATAATCCCCACAGCTTCAGAGGGGGATACTTGCAGAGAAATATCACTTTTAAGTTGTTTTTGTGAAAGTGCTATGAAGACTTTGGGGGGAGTAGCAAAGAAGGAAAAAGTGAAAGAAGTATTATGTGTTAAATTCCCTATGAGGCCCAGTGTATGTGTCCCTTTTAATGTAAGGAGTTTGTGTATTTATTAATCCATAAAGGAGCTGAGGCAGTCGTCCTACAGCTTACATTACATTTAAGGTGGAACCGCAAGCAGGAATTAAATTTCACGCCTGAGCAATCTTCACCTCATTTTGTGTTTTGCTTCAAAATATAGCCTAATAACTTTGTCACTTTGGAGAGTGAAAATAATCGATTGCTGTCACAAAAAGCTCTGAGTAGATGTCTAATCTTTCAAACTAAAACTGTTGAGATTTTGTCCCTGGAAATGATCACAAAGGTTTTTGTAAATTGCATGTAACATTTCTGAAGTTCAAGATAGAAGGAAATAATTTGTGAAATTCCTGAATGCATTTTTAGGATATGAATACAACATAATAGCAAAAACTTTGGCACACTGGGAGATCTAAGTAAAAGTACTGATTGAATCATGCAGTCTATTTTCAGAATGTCAGTGTGCACTCTCATTGGATTTGGGTGGCTGGTTCAAGTGGAAATATATTGCAGCAGTTTTGGTTCATTTGGGCCAGTGAAGGCATTCAACAAGTCATGTTTTCATTTAAAAAATTGTACAAATTGTTACTGATTTCACATAATTTGACAAAATAAAATATGAATGAATGTTCACCTCCAGCCACTACTGCAATATGGACAATAGAAGTTGGTGCTTTGAGATAAATGATGCACAATGGTGCAAATTCTCTAGTCCAGTGCTATTGAGCCATTGCAGAATAGAGCAGCAAAACATCCAACAGCGGAAAACATGATGGAAATGTTCTATATATTTATCATGTATTGGTCTGAGAAATGATACAGCCTCCTCATCACTCCTTATGATGTTTTTGCCTGCCACCATCTTTCATGTCTTCATTGGAGAGCAAGCTTGTGAGTGTCTCATGTTCGACATGATTTATCAGCAAAGTCACTTTCCACTTTGTAGCATTTTGGTTCAGCCCTGTGGCCAGAAGAAAATGTTGGAAGGGTACATCTCTACAAACTACAAACATGTTACATTTGCAGGTTTCATTCTTATCATATCAAAGTTTCGAAAACAGTGTTGGGTAAGGGTTACTTTAAAAGTAATCAAAGTACGTTACTGCGTTACTTTTTAAAAAAGTAACCAGTTACTTTACTGCGTTACTCCCTGAGTAAAGCAACTCAATTACTTTAAAAGTACTTCCAATGTTACTCCCTGAGAAAAGTAGCTCAAGCACTTTTAAAGTACTTTTGAGTATTCTACATGTCAACCCACTGAGTTAATGTTACTGTCATTAGCATCAAGCTAGCAAACAATGGTACATCCTCACGGTCGGACATAAAGTAATAACATTAACAATATGTTATGCTTTTACTCACCACAACTGCAGAGGCTCCCAGCTTCATTTGAAACAAACTACATTATAGACGCTCCGTTATTTATTAATCCCTCTGTGTGTTTACATATTTACTTTTTATCCACTCTGTTGTCTTTGTAAAGTTAACATCGCACCGTCATTTCAAACTCAACACTTGTTTCAAATTAAAAGTCCCTTATAACCTCAGCTAGAGAATCCCTCAATTTTCTAAATAGGCTTTTATTCTGAAACATTTGTCAGAACTTCCTGTGGAAGATACAGTATCTTGATAGTTTACATATGGCGCTTCAAATGTAACTCCTGCCATCTGCTGATGCTTTTAGGTGACTATAACAACATGTCAGCTGGCACATGAACAGACACAGTTCTGGCAGTGACTTGAATAATTGTGAAAGTAATAAAAATAGGACGAGAATAACCCGATGACATCACACATGCTGTAAAAGACGACCGGGGATAATTGGTGAGTACCAGCCTGTAGCGTGTACCAGGCATAATGCAAGTCCTGAGTCTGAAATATGTCTGTCAGCGAGTCCTACTCCACCTATTTAGACTCCACCGTAGACAACGGCAGCATTTCTCTGACCACGTAGCGAGCCACAAGTTCCGTGGCTTCTTTCAGACTGATAGGTTTAACATTATCTCCGCTATTAGAACCTAACAACAGCCGTTGCTGTTTCGGAGCTGAAGGACCAGCGTTCTAAAAGTAACGGAAGTAACTGATGTCTTGTTAGAAAATGTACTTAAGTATTTGATTACTCAAACAGCAAACTAACACGTTGTAATGCGTTACTTTGTACTTTGTAACGTGTTACACCCAACTCTGTTCCAAAATGACTTTGTCATTATGAGGTGGAGGGGATGTTGGATGGTGTGACACCCAGCTGAGACATCTGCCAAGCTGCAGAACACCACTACAGACCAACAGCCAACAAAATTGGTTATTTATTGAGTAACCATTTATTACATTATTTATTGAGATTGCTGTGTTTCCAGCGGCACCAAACATGGGTGTTTTGTCCTGACCTGTTACTATTTTACCAGTGGTAATAGTGCCATGAAATGTGTTTTTTACACATATTAACAGCAAGGATTGCGTACCTAAGAGTATTTTTAGTCAAAATATAATCTTTTCCGAACCATAACTGAGTGACTTTTGTGCCCAAGCCTAACCACACATTAACCACAGCACTGTGAAACATAAAGTTCTTGACTATCCTCTACATAATAGCATGCAAATGTAGCCTAACATATCCATGGTCAACCCAGTCTCACCCCGAAGATGTCGAAATCTGGCGCTTGGGAACTGACAGAAACCAACAAAAAAAGCTGCCCCTTCATGTCAACATGATATGCGGACGGTTGCTGTTATAGTTTGACGGCACCCGGCGCTGTCAGGGGGAAACACGGCAGGACCCAGCAGCATTTGAGCCTTCAAACTCAGATGTCTTTACCCACCTTTGTTGTGTTTCTCAGCTGTCACTTTTGTCTCAGGATCGGCTACAGACTGACTTGGCAGAAAGGGCTGCCATGTTTTTACATGGATTAGTGTATTGTGCTCTTACTTCCACTAGATGGCACAAAAAGTGTCCACAAATTAGGACAACAACTCTAAGTTAAGCAGAATGAAGTATAAGATCAAGTAAATCCAAAATTTAATGTCTTCATATGAGGACACAGGATCTCAGGGGGTTAAAACCATTTGTTTAGGGGCCAGTAAAAATTTACTTTGGGCAAGTAGATTTCTGAACCACTTAAAAAAGCAACCACTTGGACTAGCTGAGGGAAAACAGAAAGGGAAACGCAAGCTCTTGTATCAAAGTATATCATTTTTTTAGCCCATCCATTCGTCTTTGTGGATGTTGTGGCTCGACAACACTGTCACACTGTTTCATCTTCTGCTCCTTACAGTCAAAAGTCATATCTCATAGTCACAATTCTGCAGGTGATGAAAGCCACAAAGTCACAGAAACATGCAGATTTGCCACTGAAGCTGTTGTTTTTCTTCAGTTACAGCCCACATTTTTTATTTATAATAATAAAATTGATGTATAATTAATGTCATGACTAGTGCAGCTTTATTTTCTAGGGGTCATATTTACTGAGCTGAGCCCCAGCCCTTTCATGGGTCTGTGAGTGTCCCAATAAGCTCATAGCTCAATAAGAAATAAAGCTGTGCTGCTACTTCTTATCACAACACACTGCTGCATTTATTTCCTTTCTTCTTTGGATGATAAAATAAATCAAAACTTGACATTTATCAGAATCCTGTGATATGATGAATATGTGTTTGTTTGATGGAGACAGAGATTTGAACACAGCATTAAATCCTGTGATTTTTATGGTCGTTGTTGTCACAGCATAGAGCCAATAAATGTGCCACAAGTTCACATAACTTCTAAAACTCTCACACAATCTTCTATCAACTCATCTGCAGCCGTAACACACTCCTCACACTGAGATCCTGTTATTTATTCCTCCAGATTACTGTGAAAAATACCCACAGCTCCAAATATGGAACCCATATATCTTCATCTGCATAGCTCTGGATGAGGCAGAATATTAATACGTGTCTTGCAACCCAGAAATAGTTTTATCCCACTAACAGTTCAAATCCATAAATCTAATGAGCCTTTGAGAAAGGCACTTAGGATGTCACAGGATCCATTTATATCAGAGATGTCCAGTCTTTATTTAAAGGGGGCCAAAGTCGATAATGTGACCTGCACCATCTGTCATGCTTTTGCAAATGCATTGCACTATAACGATTTAATTTTCAGGAAAGTAACAGTTGTTGTTTGTTCATATCACTCTCCAGTGTGTACAGTTCGGGGTGACAGAGCCCAGGTGTTTTTTACCAATCCTAAATGGCACTTTCCAGCGGCTTTTATGCCACCAATCCTGAGTGTTTTTATCGACCCTTCATAGTGATTCTCAGCAGTATTTGAGCAACTGATCTTTGAGTGTTTTCAACTACCCTTCGTGGCTTTTTTCAGAAGCATCTAAGCCACCAATCTTAGGTGTTTTTACCAACCCTTTTTGGTGTTTCTCAGTGACATTTGAGCCACTGATCCTGGGTAATTTCACTGACCCTATGTGGCTTTTGAGCTATGGATCCTTGGGGATTTAAGCAACCCTTAGCATTTCTCAACAGCATTTGAGCAATCGATTACTGGTAGTTTTACTGACCTTTGGTGGAATTTTTTAGCATTGTTGGAGCTATCGATCCCGGGTGATTTTAGAGGTCCACAGCAGAATTTCTCAGCTGTATTTGAGCCACCCATCTTCAAGAGTTTTCACCCACCCTTCGTGGCTTTTTTCAGTAGCATTTGAGCCACCGATTCCAGATGTTTTTAACAACCCTTTGTGGTGTTTCTCGGTGGCATTTGAGCCACCGATCCTGGTATTTTCACTGATCCTTCATGCTGTTTTTAGCATCGCTGGAGCTACCAATCCCGGGTGATTTTAGCAACCCTTAGCAGCGTTTGTAAGCAGTGTTTGAGCTAGCTATGCTGGGTGTTTTCACTAACCTTTATCAGTGTTTCTCAGCTTCATTTGAGCCACTGTTTTTTATCGACCCTTAGTGGTGTTTGAGCCACTGATCCCAGGTATTTTTACATACCACTCATGGCATTTTTCAGCATCTGTTGGTGCTATCAATCCCAGATGATTTTAGAGACCCTTAGCAACAATCAGATCAGTAGCTCAAATGCTGCTGAGCGTTTGAGCTACTGATTTCAGGTGTTTTTACTGACTGCCTGTTGTGTTTTTCAGCATAGTTTGAGCTACCGATCCTGCATGTTGTTACCAATCCTTCACAGCATTTCTCAGCTGCATTTTCTAGCAGCATTTGAGTCACCAAACTCAGGTGTGCCGTGTTTTTTTACCGTCGTTTGAGCCACTGATCACTGGTATTTTTACTGACCCTTCGTTTGAGCTAGCAATCCAGGGTGTTTTTACCAACTCTAAGTGGCATTTCCCAGCAGCATTTGAGCCAAACTCAGATGTTTTTACCCACCCTTTGTTGTGTTTCCCAGCTGTGTTTGAACTACCAATCCTGGGTGTTTTTACTGACCCTTAGCGTTTCTCAGCAGCATTTGAGCCATCAAACCCTGGTGTTTTTCACAAATTTTTTTATGCCAAAGTCAAAAGATAATCTTTTCTAAACCACACCCTTTTTTGTGCCTAACCCTAACCACACATTCACTACAGCACCACAGAGTAGCCAGCTATAAACTTGCTCAGGTCTTTGACAAACTATCATTTATCTATTGTGTCACATCTGCAGGAAAATCCCAAATATATAAGCCAAAGTGACTGAATTACAGATGTTACCATTCCGTCATTATAAAATCAAAGCAGTTTTCCTTACTTGACCTGTTCTAAACATCTTCAGGTAATATGATGAGTAAAATGTCCTGTAGGTGAGGATCAGTTAGTTTCAACCTTAACCTCTTGTTCACAACAGAGAGTGTCTGCTCACACAAAAAATGCAAAGTCAAAAAAGCTCAGCATTTTCTTTGCAAATGTTAGCATTTCTGTGAAAACTGCCTTTATCCTGCTGCCGGTAAAAGTTCACAGGAGAGAGCTGCTGATGTCTGCTACAAAGCTTGCACCGCAGCTCAATGAGCTCCAGCTGTGGCTGATGCTGGACATCTTCAGGGTCAGGGAGAGGATGAGAGAAACATGTTCTTTTTGACAGCAGCACAATCTTACTTCAGGTACCTTAGGGAAACGTGAGGTGCTTTATTGGGGCTTAATGCTTCCTGAGGTCTTGAACCTGTTGGTGAATTATAGAGTGGAGTTTAACAGTGTTGCCTCCCTGTTTGCTGACATATCAAATATATTAAATTAATTATGTTGATCTGTTCTGTACATCTATTGCATGTCTGTCCGTCCTGGAAGAGTGATCCCTCCTCAATTGCTCTTCCTAAGGTTTCTACCCCTGATTTGTGACATTAGGCTTTATAAATAAGATTGACTGATTAATTTCAGTATGGATGATCCACTTTGTTCACCAGCCGAGGCAGTTTCATATAATCAACAGCTGAGCAGACAGCTCGCCACTTCAAGCTTGCTTTGGTGCTGTTTTCATTTGACTCTTGGGCCTGTGTGATGAGCTACTGCTGGAAGGCAGCGACAGCTGCGAGCTGCTTCACTTTTTCTGGGCGGTCACTCCCTGACAACTTGTCATATGCATTAGCATGCTTTGTTTGATAGTGTCCCTTTACACTGAATTTATTTCTCTTGGCAAATAAGCAAACACCATCGTTTCAGCTTTCTGTGAAGAAATATTGTGTTTTCCATCCTTGTGGAGGGAACCCTTCAACCCTGTTCTTTTCAGCTGCAGTAGCCATGACAAAAACCTAATCTACCAGCGCTGGAAAGGATCAACGCCAGGGATGCGCATGTTAAGCAGTATTGTGCAGTAACATGTTACAGTAATAATATTACTTTTCCCAGTCACAAGTAGTGTAACAAATTACTAATAAGTTTCAGTCATAATCACATACCCGGATTCATTTTCGCAATCTTTGCACAAGCTTGTCACAGAGCAGCAAGTTAGCTTTGAACCTTGGTTCCCCAAGGTTCAATTTTAGGTCCAACACTTTCTAATCTTTACATGCTGCCACTTGCGAACATCATCAGGAGACGCAGCATTAGTTTCCATAGTTATGCTGATGATACACAGCTGTACATCGCTGTGTCTCCTGATGACTCAGGGCCAATTGATGCCCCTTTTAACTGCATTTTAGATATCAAGTCCTAGATGGCCTTTCTTCAACTCAGCCAGGACAAAACTGAGTTTTTAGTTATTGGTTCTGACAAAACTCCAAGAAATGGCACTGAAACCCTGTCAGCAAGTGAACAATCTTGGAGTTCTCTTTGATTCAAATCTTACTTTTGAAACAAATATCAGAAGTATAGCCAAAACTAGATTTTATCATCTTAAGAACATTGTCAGAGTGCGACCGTTTCTCTCTCAAGCAAACACAGAGACACTAATGCATGCTTTCATCACCTGCAGAATTAACTACTGTAATGCTTTCTGGTCCTCCTAAGAAAAACATTGCTCAGTTACAGTTATTACAAAACTCAGCTGCCCGTGTGCTGACGAGGACCAGGAAGAGAGCACACATTACACCAATTTTAAAGTCTCTGCATTGGCTTCTTGTGAGCTTCAGAATTGATTTTAAAACCATTTTATAGGTTTATAAGGCTTTTAATGGTCTTGGTTCTACCTATTTATTGGATACTTGTTTGTTAGCTAATCTCCATTTCACTCCTTTTGCCCATGTCTTCCTAATCCAGCTGTCTCCCATCAGAGCAGAGGCGTCTCTAACACAGCTGTCAATCATGTGTGTCTTGACTGTTTCCAACATTGTGGCCAGGTCAAAATAAATGTTTCTTAAAACACTAAACATGGGCATGATTCAATGTGATTGGATGTTTTTGTTCAAGGCAGTTCAAAGCACTACAATACAGCAAGGTGTTATGTCGCCGGTCTAGGGGAACCTAGACATAACATGATGTGTGACTCCCCACTCTTCCTACTCCCAAGAAAGGCCAGTTACACAGTTTTCAAACAACAAAGAAGCAGTTTATTTTTCCTTCAGAGGTGAGCATTGCCCAAAACAACGAACATAAATATACGAATGGTCCCTAAACTTACCTCACAATAAAGAAAGTGAAACAAAAGACAATTTCCTTACCTTAACTTCTACCTTTCAAAAACAGGAGAAAAGAACATGGCAATGCCAAACAAAAACGGGCTTCTCACTCCACTCAAACTGCTTTAAGTGATCTACTTACAGTGCTCTAAAACAAAAGATACAAGAAAAACTGACAAATAATACTAAACATTACACTGCTAAACAAACTCTATTCACCTACTCCACATCAATCAAATATCTTTTCTACTTAAAGCTCCAGTAGGCAACATTGTTTTGGTATAATTGAGTAAAAATGTTATAATATGCTCTAAGCATAATGTAAATCAAGTGGTCTGAGACAAACAATAGGTTTCTGCACCTCACCATGGCTCTGTGTTCAGCCAATAAAGAATCAGTATCGTGCCGATGTGCATCAACAAATGGCTGTTCTACTGCATATGCATGTCCCCGTGCCGCTGGCAGAAGGGGAGAGCAAGCGGCAATGGCGAACAGTGCACCAGGTAAAATAGCTATTCCAGCATTGGCTACAACTGCCTACGCGGCTAAACAACCCAAAAAAAGGAAGACAGAACTCGGTTCCCTGGAGCCCCAGAGGGAGGGGAAGGGTGAGGTGGGGCCGGGCCTGGCCGGAGGGCACGAGGGTCGGCCGTGGGAGCGGAGTCGAGGGCTCTCCGTGGTGAGGGAGAGCCGAGCCTCGGGGGTATGTGCGGGTCCGTGAGGGAGGGATGGGGAGCGCTGCTGCGCGGAGAGGGAGAGCTGAGCCTCGGGGGTATATGTGCGGGGCCGCGAGGGAGAGATGGGGTGGGCTGCAGTGCGGTGTGGGAGAGCCAAGGCTCAAAATACACACTAACTTGCTGTCAAAAGTTTTTGCCTGCAGGTACTCACAAGCAAAACCACTAACTTTGTCAGTAGTGGAAAGGTGAAAGGAGGGGAGAGCTGCAGTCTGCTGAAGGTTTAAAAATCCTTTGACTTTAAGTGGGCCAATCCGGTGTCAGCAATCTTCTTGTGCCAGCCCAATCAGCACTCACCACCTGCCTTTCAGTAACCAATCACGCTCCAGCACATGCACACACTGACAGGACGAGAGAAAACACCTTAAAGGTCACACAGATCAACACAAGGGAAATACTCAAAAAATAATAACCTGGGTCATAACAAAAAGAATATGACTTTTTTTTCACAGATTATCTGTCTCATTTCATGCTGTGTGACAAAAAGTTATGTTTTTATAAAAGTTACCAACTACAACTACTTTGTTTAATATCTAATGCTGACCTTATAGTCCCTAAAGCTCTCCTGTCAAACGGTCAAAACATTAATTAATTACAGTCCACATTACTTTGTCTTACAAGTCCCAAGGGCTGTGGTGTACATCCTAATGAGTGGAATATTATTAATTAGCAGGGTACCGTTGAGGTCAGTGTGTCTCTCTAAGTTTAAGTTTGGAGAAAAGAGTGGCACTTCATTAGCATTACGCAAGCTGTATAGCTGCTTTCTTCAACACTCGCCCAAGTCCCAGCCCTGGTATTATGAGTGTGTTAAGGAAAAATGTAGAGATCAGACTTTTTTCATTCTAACATAAACCAAATCAACTTTCCCAAATCCAAGAGAGCAGCACAGATCTGCTAACGGTAGCCTACACTCTGTCTCAACTCTAGTATTTGAGTATTTCTCTTACTACCTGCAGTAAGATAGATGTTTTAAAGTTAAGTCCCAGCTTGCCTAATCAATCGGTTCATCCCCTAGTACACCTTAATTCTCTGCTTGCTTTCTAGCAATACTAGCCATTTCATTGCGAGGATATTATTTGGAACTTAACATCACCGCATAAAATGACCTATTGTGACCTCTTAGATAATCAAAGGATCATAAAACTTTACAATATCAAACGTAAGAGCTCAGGCATTTATCACATGGATGGCTTTCACTGACGTACTGACAATAAGTCAGTGCTCACCATCCAATCACTGAATGATATGATTCTTCCGTGTTTTTGATACCAAATCACAGCACAGATTTTTCAGTGGTGTTCCTCATGGCCTTGGTGTCTTAATGTGGCATTTTGGAGGAATTTATGATGATTTTTATTCATTCTCCAGTGGTCAAAAATGTGTAAATTTTGCATGAAATTTGTGTAACAAATGGTGTTAGCTCCAAAATTGCTGCAGCAACATATGAGAGACAACTGAGCATTGGAAATGGCCAACATATACTTCCATCACAATGTTGTAAGCCCCCATATATTCTACACTTTCAGTTTGAATAGGCATCTAACCAAAGCGCAAAGTTCGTTAGATATTTATGATAAGAAAAAACGTGACATTGTAGCAAGCTGTACCATGTAAAATATTTCTTCAGATCCCCAGCTTTCAGGTGATTATACAGTACCACTTCCGTGTGGTATATACTGTTGCCTGGCTATGTCCTCTGAAAGATCCACTGCCCCTTCTAAAAAAAGACAAATATGGGTCTATGGTGGGTCTCAAAACAAAATCCTCTCTGTGTTGTCTCTATGCTCCTAGTTTTTTTTATACCAGCACTCATGAATGATCTTCAAAATCACGGCTCTTGCAATTGTGAGTAAAAGGGAGGCACTCATTGAAATCAATTTGCTCCGAAAATTGACCATAAATTATATTCCTCCCTGGCTGATAATATTGCTGAACAAGCAAAACTGAAATCATTTACAAATACAAAAGTACACTAATGATTGTCAGAGTTGCCACGTCATTTTTTCCCCCGGTTTGCTGTGAATCCACAATAGCAAGAAATACTCCCTTATACTGTACTAATGTTGTTGTTTTTTAATGTTGTATTTTTCAGTGTTCTTATCAGCTCCATTGCAGTGTCATTGATTTATGATATAAATAACAGGGATCCTTTATGGAGATTTACCACAATGTCTGCAGATTAGCTGAAGCGCAGAATGACCTTCAGTAAAATAGAAAATATCAAGAGGCAAATGTGTTTGCAAAGAAGTTTTAGTTCCTCTCGTATCACTTCCTAAAGCCAGTCAGGATTAGGGAGCTTTTCAAGGTTGATTAATTATATGTGTTTCATATGGCTCTCCCCCACTTAACGGCTAAACCACAAGCCTATGCTGAATTATTAAAACCAAGATCAGCGAGACCATGAGGCCTAATCGACGAGGCATCTGACTGCAGATCACAAGATTAAGAGTACCATTTGTGGTCGAAGTCTCCAGGCTGGTGGAACCATATTTGCTGTTGAATTGAGAACAGTGTCAACCCATATGTCCACTAAAGATGTTTGTTTCTACTCTTTTATATGACCAGGAGTGTGGGTCAAAATGTTTTTTTTTTAAAAGCCAAAAACATCTGTTAAAGAAGTTAAGGGTGCCTGTACTGTTTGATGCATAAGAGTCAATTTAAAAAAAAAAAAATAGTTAAGGAAAAGTGATTTCATGTATGTAATTTCATTATTTCATTATTTCATTGTGTTTAATTAAGATGAGAATGTTAAAAACTCCGCTACTGCCATCCACTGGCCTATTGTGGTATAGCGGCCGCTGCTTTGTTCAACTGAATGCAAAACTTTATTCAGGAAGTGCAAGAAAACAGAGACAAAATGGCACGTTTAGCCAGCTTGGTGATGTTCCAGCCACTTCGGCATACACCTGGTTCAAGTTGCATCGTCGGTATGTTTTATGCAAATTTATTATTACATGCTAGGTCAAAATGTTATATTGAATGTTTATTTAACGATTTACGTGATTTACGTATCGTCAGAAATGCCGCATTGTAATTGTACTCTTTGTTTACTTTCGTTTTAGTTTCACACTTTGTCTGAACAATAAACCTGGCAGAAGAAGAGTCGTGTTTGGAGTGTTTAACTGCCTGTCAATAGATACATGCTACGTATTGAGGACAGGACAGTGCCTTTGACATTGATATCACATGTAGAGGGGCATGACATAGCAGCAGTATTCGACACCCTTGGGATTAGAACGGGTTGAGTTGAACACACTGCTTACTGCTGTAACTTTCAATGGTAAGTTTTGGGCATTGTTACAAAATTTGAGATAATAGAGTATTATGCTCTGCAGAAACAAATAATATTAAGTAGAATTTGTTTTTGTTCTTTCCTTGATTAATTCTGTAACAAATTTCAAACTGAGAAAAGATCAGGTTTCAAATGACTTTGTGGCCTAATGGACAAGGTGTCTGATCTTGGATCAGAAGATTGAGGATTCAAGTTGAGCACCTTGTTTTGGGCCTGTTTCCATAGCCTCGGTTGCTTGTTTCTCTCCCAAGATCTGGCAACACGGCCTGGAAGAGTGAGTCTGTGAGACAACAAATAGGCTAGTAACAGGGATGCTTGTGGATATAAACTTTCCTCTGTAACAATGGCAGACAAATGCGGACCACAGCTTCCACCTCCAGCCACTCCAACAGGGAAATCAGTTAGCAAAAGAAGCAATATTGCAGAAAAAGCTAACAGTAAGAGAGAACTTGATGCTGCAAGAGCCAAAACTCGGGTCAGCATCAGCTCTGCTTTCGAGTGATGGTGAAGACTGATGCAGCTTCATCCTGAGCTAAAAAGGGACGAGACGGTCGTAGAGTTTCTGCTGAACAGGTATTTTTAGTTTGCCTCTAATGTAACATAGGCTATAACATTATATATGACTCCTCTTCTCTTCGACTCAATTAATCCATCATCCCCATGTGTTATGATAGTGTGCTACTGAGCTATTTAGCCATTCAGCAAGCGAAGACAAGACTTTAAATAAACGTGTTGTCCCCCAATGATCTGATGCAATATGCCATGACTTCTCTTTTTAACCTCCTTGACATGGAGGTTGTTCACACCTGACCAATCTTCCAAAACTGATCAGTTTTTTTTTAGTTCTGTCTCTGATCAATTCTGGTACAAATTGTTTCACAAAAATCATAAAATGTGCAAATCCTTCTGTAGCTGGCAAATGTGGAGCAGAAGCAGTATTTTCTTTGCACAAGTAACTATGACAATGCAACTTCAATCTGTTTTTTTTTTATTTTACAAAATGCAAAACTAGCATTGCACATGCAGAGTCATATCTTTGAAAGAGTTGTGCTGTAATCATGGTTTCTGCCTAATACCTCACAGAACACCTGCTATGCCGAGAGTGAGATGTGAAATTGTAAATAACTGTCTCTCACATTTGAATGACTGTGTGATAACATCCAAAGCAGCTGCCACATCATTTAAACTTCATTTAGGAGCACATAGTGTAGCATATAATCAGTCACCCTGAACATCTGTTCAGAAGTGACTGGACAGATGTCTAAAACATTATTTTTTATTTGGGACAACAAACATGAGGTAGACAGTTATTTCATTTAATTGCAACACTGACAGAGTCGTGTTCAAACTAAAAATTATAAGTGAAAGCAGAAAGAAAATCTTTTTTCATCTCCATTTGTTTGCTCCCAGCTCTCAGTTTATAAAAACACAAATGTGTCTCTGTCACACTGACTTCCTCCAATCCTCATTCACACACGTACACACACACACGCCTCACCTTTATCGGTCAGAGCTGATGCGTGACGCAGCACCTTCACGGATCACTGTTCAGGGTTCAAACATCTGCAGAAGGGATGGACAATGATAAAGATATTTATACTGAGGTGCCCTTACAGCTTGACCTGTCTCTTTCACAGTCTCTAAAACTTATTTGTATTACTTTCAAAACACTATTTAAAGCTGTTGAAAGTTGACACTAAAATAGCCGAATATATGGAATAAGTAGAGTTAGACGACAGCATGCTGACAGCACAGGCAGAGTCTGTTTCCTCTCCAAGGAAGAATTTAATTTTCTCCTCTCTCTGCAGGGGGAATAAGGTAAATGTTTCCATGTACATACTTGAGCTGAGGAAGATCTTTTATTTCATTTTTCAGCATGTACAGTATATGAAAGAAGCATCTCACCCCCTACACATATAGGACTGGTCCTGGTTTGTGCCTTTTTGTGTATCATACATTTAAGTCACAGAGCTCAGCATTTGTTCTCTTCTCTTCTCCCCAAGGTAGATACAAAGGTGTTCTTTGAGGGGGGTCTGTTTACTTTGGAACAACGCTGGTGGCCAGAAATGACACCTACTCCCTCATTTTTAAAAAGATCTGAACCAAAATGATCATATTATATTAATTTCTGTTAATACAAATTAACATGTCACTTTCTCTTTTGTTGTAAAACATTAAAAAGGTTTGCCATTTCCATGCAAAGTTTTTGGGAAGTCCAACAAAAACAAGCAGTTGGGAAATCAGGGAAATAAGTAGGTAGGTACGTTGGAAGAAGTTCTTAGAAGGAAATGGAATTATGAAGACATACTTTGACTAATATTTGAATTTTGGATTTTAATACAAAAGGAGTGTCAATCCGTGTACCCTTCGTTCTTTCGTTTTCCTGTTTCAAAACCAAATCAGAAAAAACTATCTTGTTTTTTTGTTTTAAAATCAAAACAGAAGAACTTAAAAATTAAGGTTTTAATTTCTTCGTTTTGTTATTGTGATATTTGGATAAATTCGGGGAATGCTGGGAGATCTGCAGAGGAACTTTTGAACTCCGTAAAGGAGTGCTCCGTTCTCAACTACTTGTAGCCTAGTTATGGCCGCACTCCAGCCTTATGCAGACCTGATCTGTGAACTTTTTGAGAGTGGCAAGACACACGCAGAAATCAGTGACATTTTGCAGCGTGAAGGGGCCACGCAGTGTCCCTACAACAAATCATATGGTTTGTCTGGCTGTGGTGTTGTGTTTTTTAGCTTAGTTAGCTGATGCTATGCTAGCTTTATGTGCATCGTGGGATACACGGGGATGCAGCTGGGCGTTGAAATGTTAAATGGGACTCCAACATTGATCAAAAGAATACATGTCTTCAGCAAGCACAAACTTTAGATTACATTTAATTGATGTGCTTTGTGGCAAGTAGCAGGCACACACATGCCTGTGATGATGCAACAGCATTAACAAGCATCTTAGCAACACTTCAAATAATGTAGCTGGTCACAGTGTTGCATTGTTGCTTGCAGTGTGAACATGACACATATGATGACATGACTTTTTTTTGGGGAGTTTGATGTCTGTCCCTCACAACTTTTTTCCTTTCATCACATGCACCTACACACACACACACACACACACACACACACACACACACACATTAATTTTAGCAGGAATTGTTTCTGAAGAGGGACAACAATGGGCCCAACACATAAAGACGCATGATGACACACGGATGGAGACACAAACCCACGCAATGAATACAAACTCCTGTTGCTCTGATATCCTTGAAGCACATTATGCCTGATGGTGACTGTCTGTTTTCCCAGTGGCGGCTCCTGCCAAATTTCTCAGGGGGGGCAATTGTTGTGATGATGGCTGAGGTGACCCGTTCAATGGGTAAATTTGAAGTAATTTGGCTCTGCAATGACTGAACAATCCACTGTGGTCATCAACACACTAATTTTCATCAGTTTGCCCACACAAATACCTTTGAATGTGAACAGCGACCTGTTTTACCATTAATCAAATAAAATTGAGTAAGGTAATTCACTGAGTCATTATCAGTCTTAATCAGAAAACATTTTATTATAGCTAAGTGGAAATTAATTTTGTGTTCTGATTAAAAAAATAAATGCAGGCGTATCCTGCAACTTAATACAATGCACATGACATAGTATCATTGCTCTTTGACCTGACCTGACCTGAACATTTTTTGTTGTTGTTTTTCAGTTTCAGTTATATATTGGGGGGACATTTTGGGCATTGGGGGGGCACATGTCCCCCTCAATGTATATGGTGACTACGGCCCTGTCAGCATGCATAATTAGGCTACAGTTGTCTGGGTGCGCAATGGTGAAGTGGCTGGTCTTGTCATACAAAGTTTGAGGAGTGTCAACTGGACAATATGGAGACATTTGCATCTTGAAAGCCAGACTACAAATGTGGATAGACAGGGAGAAACACAGGCAAGCCTAAGACATGGTAAGATGCGATATTCCTCACTATATGAAGGGACTGATAACAAGATCTGTATAACGGATTGTAAAGAAATTTGCCAGGTTTTAATTTTGTAGACAATTGATCTGTATTTATAGCGTGATGGGATGACAGCACAATGGTGTGTGGTATCACTGGAAAGCTCTGGTCCTGCGCTTTCATGTGATACGCGTGGCATTTCTGTGCGACCCTGCATTGGCGAGTAATCCATCCAAGAGTAATGTGTGTGCAAAGCTGTATGAAAGCTCTGTTATACATAATTGTAGTGTAACTTTATTGTTTTTTTCGCTGTGAAAACATTGGACTACCGACAAGTGTCCGACAAAGCTGCAGTTCCGCTGTTTCATGTGATGTGAGTGGCTTCTCGATAACAGTCGAGGAGAAAATCCATAGAGAGGAACAAACAGGTGTGAATTTGGGCGCACTATGTGTCGTTCCTTTTTAACTTATATGGTTAAAAAGCCTCTTGGATCAGCTGGAAACGTTAGCCATGTTGATCTTGAATGTGACCGCTGCACAGTGGCGCTACCTCATGTGATGTCAGAATAATCGGAAAAATGAGTTTCCGACTGTAAAGCAATATTTCAGTGGAAACGGTTAATGACGTGTTTTTTAAACATTTTGAGTGATAAAATACAACACATCTTTGTAATGTCCATGATGTCTCCACATTACCACCTAAACGCTCATGAACACACAATGAAGTAAGAACGACTTCCCGACATGGGAAATCATACCATCCGAGGAGCACATGAATGATACTTGGTGGTTTAGGTATGACGAAAACACGTTGGGGCAAGCCCTCCCGGAACCCATAGAGATTGCTTTGGAGTGCCTGCATTTAGAAAAAAAAGCATTTTACATGGAAGTCTACGGGTCCATCCCAAGTCTCTTATTTTTATAGTGCTACTGCTAGCTCCTCGCTTGAACCGGAAGTCTTTGAGGTCCACCATCTTCTAGGCTGTCCCAAGTCTCTTAGTTGTGCAGCGAGGAGCTAGCAGCAGGCTTTAAGCAGCTACGAGCTACTGTAGGATGGTCGAGACTGGCAAACTGACAAGTCTGACATGTCTTACTCACTCAGCAGCTGACTTGTTGAATGATGGCGAGTGGATTTAATAATAGTGATAATAATGATGATGATGATAATAACAGTAATGATAATGATGCTCATCACAGTGACAGTGAAAAAGCAGGGCTACAGACCGTTCTGTAATTGCACAAACATCGACAAATGACTCAATAACAATGGTAATACATGCAAAAGTGTGTGACCAGAGTCATGTCGTGACCAGTCAGTCATCACACACTTTTGCATGTATTACCATTGTGCAACACTTTGGTCTCTGAGGATGCATCCTAAGTCTCATTAGCATGCAGTTTAGGAGAACTGTTCTCCTAAACTGCATGCTAATGAGACTTAGGATGCATCCTCAGAGACCAAAGTGTTGTCTGTCATCACATTTTTTCTCCTACCCATATATCTTTCCAGTCAGGATGCATTCTCGCAGCACATTTCAGTGTTTTTACCGCATGAATACGACAATTAGGAAGCAAAAAGAGACACAAACAAAGAAAAGCAGTCACAACACATTGCAGCTAAAAAGGGTGAGGGATTCCTGGTGAGAGGGTCTTTCAATTTGGGATGCTGTGTTGAAGGAAGATGCAGTGTTTGGGTTTAGGGAGGAGGAGAGAAGCGTTCACTAACATTGTGCTGCACAGGAGTTGGTGGATGAACATGCTGAGAGAGGGCTGCTCAGTTCAAGATGGATTCTCGAAGATATGAAAGTATTTGAAGTGTGTTTGTGAGTGAGAGGCAGAGTCTGATAAAAAAAAGAATGAATTCTGCAGTGTTGTGTATTTTTATTCAAACTGCATCCTCTGAGATGCAGTTTTAAAATGTGACAAGAAGGAGAAAAAAAGAGATACACTATGGCCAAAAGTATGTGGACAACCATATGTGATTTACAAACATCTTACTCCCAGACCATTTGGCATTACTCTTACTATTATATGTGGTTTTGGGGGCATCTGCTGGGAAAGCAGTGGTGTCTCTATAAACCAACCAATTTGTTGTGCCACTATCTCAGCAGGAATCGGCAAAGCCACAGGTTCCTAAAAACAAAAAACACATTTGGTGCTTAAAAGCCACTGGAAACACAGCAATCACTCACTAATTGCTCTCCAACAGTGGTCTGCAACTTGGCAGCCGTCTTGCCTTGGTGTCACTCTGTTTACAATCCTCTCCACCTACCAACACAAAGTCAGCTAATATCCTGCTATGTCACTTAATAAATGATACATATGAAACATGAAAATGTAACGTATTCCTTAGTTGCAGAAACATACAATGCAACCATTTTCTCCTGGTGACAGGGATGGGGTTTTTTTTTTATCAATCTGAATTTGAAAGTATAGTGTGGTCTCAGTGACCTAATCGAAAAGGCACTAGCCTAAGCTATGCATCCTAAGCCAGGGATGTGGGTTGGAGTCCCATCTGGGTTGATAACCAGCTGAGAGGAATGGAGAGTTGACCATAGTCATTCTTTGCAAGTTATTCTCTGCAGAGGTCATAACTTTAATATCTTAGGGGACATGTCATCTTAGTGAGACTCCTGCCAAGCTGCAGACCACTCTGAGACCAACTAACAACAAAACTGAATGTGATTTTGCAAGTCATTGTTGTGTCTCCAACAGCTTTTTAATTGCCAAACCTTGGTATTTTTTAGTGACCTGTCGCTATTTTTCCAGCAGGGATAGTGCTACGTAAAGCAGTTATTTTTAGTAACCCATCACTGTTTTTCCAGTTGAGATAATGTCACAAAAAGCAGTTGTTTTTAGCGACTTGTTGCTGTTTTCCCGTTGGGGATGTGGCACTAAAAGCAATTATTTTTTAGCAAACCGTCACCACTTTTGCAGTGGGGATAGTGCCAAAAATTCTGGTTATTTTCAAGCAACCTGTCACTCTTTTTCCAACAAATTGTGCCACAGAAAATGAGAGGTTGCTCACTGCTGAACCAATGGGCGGGGCTGGACCTGGACTGGACAAACAATCTAACCATAACCAAGTGGTTTTTGTGCATTAACCTAACCACACGTTAACCACAGTGGTGAAAGTTTCAGAGTATCCACTACATAGCATGCAGATGTGACATATCTGTTCATAAAATATTTAATTCCAAAATTTTTCTAGCGATTGGGTTGAAATATGAGATACATTTTGACCAAAAGTATGTGGACACCCAAACCTGACACCCATGTGTGATTTATCAACATTTCATTCCCAGATCATTTGACCTGAATCTGTTGTAATAACAGTGGATTTATTATCTGAAGTGGGAGTCATTAAATATCCCTAGTGACCTAATGGATAAGGCACTGGCCTCCTAAGCAAGGTATTGTGGGTTCAAGTCCCATCTGAGGTGGTTATCTGTAAGCCAGTTCATACTCTGCAAAGGTACCTTATTTGAAGTATTTGTATTAATATAATACTGGTTATGCATTATGGCCATCTAGACAACATTAATCCTGAACAACTAAGTATTGTGGTTTTGAATTGTTTCAGTGGTTTGAAGCCTTCAGAGTTGAAAGTAAACAGTATATTGAAAAATTAAAGAAAAAAGCTGAAGAAAAATCTAAAAAAAAAAAAAAAAAACAGAATTTTGAGGAACAGAAATATGATTTCATTTGGGGAAGTGTCCACCAGGTTTGGAACCACTGACATAATTAAAATTGTTTCACTGAGTCATTATTTGATTTCTTTCATTATTATGTAAAGCTATTAAATTTGAAACACTGGTCCCATCCAAGCATTAAACTCTAAAATGACAGATTACCTCAGATTTATAACCAGCTGTTCATATGAAACACACATTCTCTAGTAAAACTGCAAAACCAATACACTAACTCTGTTTGCTTCACAGAATTTGTTTCTCTTTCAGGTTACTGTTTTGGTTTGTGCAGCAAGGTTCGATTAACATTCAGCACAAATAAGATACAGCTGCAGAGACTTGAACCAGTCAGTGCCCTCAGCAACCCATTCTAACCAGTGGCTGGGGAGGTCATTTATCAGATGCTGCCGCAGCCCTTGAACTGGGGAACAAACAACAAAGAGCTCATTTATATCTGTAAAAGAATAAAGAAAAAAACAATATCACAGCTAAGTGTACCTTTGCAGAGGAAAAGTGTGAAATCCCTCGGGGGTTCTGTATGTTCGCTTAATCACTTCCTCCTCTACTGCTGTTGAGTCAGAGGCTTGTCTTTGCAGAATAGCCGAAAAATCTTCACTCAAGGGTTTCCGAGCTCCTGGCAGTGTGTCATGTGTGCAAATGTTTAATTGAACTGACATTACTGTGCAACTGCTGGGGTCTCTATGGCTTATAAAAAACTTTTTCCACTGTATAAATCAGGGAAAAGAACTGCCCTTCTGTGGATAGTATCATGATGAGAATAAAAGTAAAATACAAATCTAAGAAAATGCACTCCTCTCTACAGAGCTGTGATTGGACATCCTAACATCTGACATGGAAGCCAGACTTGATCTTGTTTGACTTGCCTGGTTGTCATAGGATTTGCATTCTCATGCTGACAAAGTCAAGGGCACGGACCACCAGATTTTTGACAATTGCATGTCTTTTCTCTTCTCTAAAATATGCTCCAAACTAAATAAATAAACAAGTGAAGCTAACACCTTCTTATTGTCTGTCAGAGGGCATTTTCAAATGTCTCTGACCATCGGACTGTGTCTGGGGGTGTTTTTGCCAGCCCTTCAGATGCGCTCAGCTGCAGGCGGGATGAATGGATCAGCCTTAAACTTGGCACGATTACAGATGCATAGCTGAGCAAGCAAAGGACTCCCCAGGGTGCTGTGGGCACCCATATATAACAGTGCTATTAAATGGATTTTGACACCTTATTAAGCTTGAGTTGAAATGTGTTTGCAGAGGTGCACACAAGATGCAAAGATAAACGATTGTGATTCAACCGATAATTTGTGCAGATGAGATAAAATGTAAATGCATCAGTGGAATTTCTCCCTTCGGAATAAAACAAAGATTTGTTTGGCAAATCCAGAAAGATCATGCCTGCAATTTCTTTGCGATTTCGTTTTCTGTTGTTTTTTAATTGTACACCAAACTCTGTACATTTATACACATTATCTGTAAATTAAAAACCCACTTGATATTTTAAGTTGCGTTTTTTTTGTACAGAAAAAATACTACTTTATTTATATCGGATTTTCTGCTTTCGTAAATAACAGGCAAATTTATGTAAAATTACAAACACTTTCTAATTAAATATATATTTATATATTTATTTTATATATTTATTATATTTTATTATATATTATATATAATATATTGTATATATATATATTATATATTTAAAGTTAAATTTGCTAATTTTATATTCATGTGTACTTTTACTTTTAAAATATGTAACCAAATTTTATGGAAAATAACTGCATTTGAAAAAAAATTGCATTCAAAAAACTCACAGACATTATTTATTAATTGACTGTTGTTTTAAGTATGATAGTGTATTATTTACACAGTATTGTTTCTGCCTGCTTAAATTACAGACAAATATATGTAAAAATATGGTCATTTTCTATAATTAAATATGTAGCTTATTATATTTATGTACTAACTATTGAACATTTTCTTTGTAATTTTAATGTAAATCTTATTATATTATATTATATTATATTATATTATATTATATTATATTATGATCCAACTGTTATTTTATGTATTATGCCAAAAATGATAAAGACAATGATTTATATACGGAAAGAAAATACTATATTATCTATACAGTACTTTTTAAGATTTTCTTTAAAACACAGGCAGATTTGTGTAAAATTACAGTTATTATCTGTAACTAAATACCAAGCACATTATATAAGTCTGACCATACTCATAGTTTAATGTTCTTATTGTTATTTTAAGGTAAATCATATCTGTTATATATATTAATGTGCATTGTACATTTACTTTCAAAAACTATAACCAGATTTTGTAATATTCCTTTGGAATTTTAAGGTGAATCTTATCTGTTTTAAATGTAGTTTTGTTTTGTAAATTAACAATCCAACTTTTATTTTCAGTATCGGGCCAGTGATGACAAATTACATTCTTCATTTTTGTACAAAAAACAACAACAACAGTATTATATATATACAGTATTGCCTTTTTCCATTCAAAATTACCAAATGTTATGGAAAATATCTTTTTTTTTTTTTAAATGTATATAAAACTCTATAAAATTACAGACATTATCAACCTAACTTTTATTTTAAGTAATATGCCAAAAAGGACAAATTACATTTAGTTCTTATTTTTCTGCATTCTTAGATTTTTAATTATTTATGTAAAATTACAATAATTATCTGTAATTAAATATGTAGCACACCAGTAGCTCATCAGTACTTTTTTCACTAAAACTTTGTGTTGTCATGTAGGCCTTTCTGGAAACAAATTAAGCAACCATTTTTTAAGACATTAAATCCAATACATAGTCTTTTTTAAAGAGCATGAGGCTAACTTGACCTGGAGATAAAAACATTCGGGCATGTTGCGTCTCTGGCCACACTCACCCCTGATGTTACAGTAAAGCATGCAAAAGCACGTACATCTGACGGAACATAAATGAGTGAAGGCAGAGTCAGGAAAACAACTCATTGCAATAGTCGAGACAGTAGGTAGTCGAAGCAAGAGTGATAAACTTTAAAAGTTTTAAAGTGCTACATCAAAGATAACACTGGATTTGCTGTAAGATCTTCACCCAAGAAACAATATCTACCCTTTAAACCCCCATCATTCATTATAGTACAAACAGGAAAGCTTTAAAACTTGTCAAACTTTGCCAAAACAGTAACAAGATCCAGTAAGAACACTACAACAACAACAGAAGAAAAGAACAGACAGTCAATACATGACTCTGCATCCCTATGTTTTTTAAAACCTAGCAACAGACACTGAAACAGAAGCTGAGAAGTGTAATATATGCAGTCCAGTGGATACAGGAGGAATGCAAAGACCTGAACAATGCGGAGACAAAGCAACTGCTGATCAAGTGCATGGCTGAACACAAAGGGGCTGCAGGGGTCAGTACCCTTAAAACAAAGTGCTTTTCAGACATCTGAACCCCCCCATATGACTTTCTGAGACAGAGGTGTGAATGTAGGAATGATTTCTTATTCCTCAACCCCTTTTTTAATTCTACACAGTTGCTTCCATCACCTTTTGTATATGTAAAGGAGTTCACACATTGAAAGCCTTTGAGGTGTGAGCATCATTACCCCCATTTGAGTGATTATCACATCTTGCATTGATGTCAGGCCTGAATACCCTGGCAGTACCAGAGCCCAGTCATAACTTTAATGTCTTAGGTGACATATCATCCTAGCGAGACTCCTGATAAGCTGCAGACCACTTTTCAAGACCAACAAACACACCTAATGTGATTCGGTTCATTGCTGTGTCTCCAGCAGTTTTTTAATTGCCAAACCTAGGTATTTTTAGTACTGCTTTTCTTATTTGTTGCTGTTTTTCCAGCAAGGATAGTGCCACTAAAAGCAATTATTTTTTAGCAACCTATGACTGTCTTTCCAGTAGGGATAGCACCACTTAAGGCAATTAGTTTTTAGCAACCATCACAGCTTTTCCAGTGGGGATAGTGCCACAAAAAGCATTTGTTTTCTAGCAACCTGTTGTAGTTTTTCCAGCAGGGATAGTGCCTCTAAAAGCAAATACTTTTTAGCAACTCATCGCTGCTTTTCCAGCTGGGATGGTGCAACTACAACATAGAATTATTTTTTAGCAACCCTTTCCAGTGGGGACAGTGTCACGAAAGCAGCCCCAGTTGCCAGAAAAGTTATATGTTTCTGCAAACCACAGATATGTTACATTTGCACAATATTATTCAGCGGATAAGTTGGAGCTTTACATTTCAACAATGCTGTGGTTAACGTGGTTAGGTTTAGGCACAAAAGCCACTTGGTTATGGTTGAGAAAAGATAATGTTTTGGCTTAAAATACATAGGTTTGGGGGCACTCTCCCACCTGGAAAAGCAGCAACATCTCAGTAATAAACATACCTTTTCATGCCACTATTCTATTAAGAAACACAGTGAGGGGTAGTTACAAAACACCCACATTTGGTGCCTATTTAGCTGCTGGAGAAACAGTGCAGGTTTAAAACTTATGTGTGATGAGAATGAGACACCAAAAGAATGAGGGACACCAAAACTTGGCACCCATATGTAAAATAGGACATCTCATTTCACAATCATTTTGCATTAATCTGCTTAATCTGGGCTGATAACCAATGAAGTGGTTGATTGATGATCCTCTGCAAGGGGAAATACTTTTCACATTCTGTTTATACCTGGTATTAATATGCAGCTTGGGTGTTCCCATGACAAGTGGACAGTACCTTGTTAGTCATGAACACTGGTCTGCAGCTTGACGGGCCTTTTGTTCCTGGGTGACAGGCCATCCATCATTCCATCCACCTCATGACGACAAGCGACTTTACCTTAGAAATATTGATATGATTCATATGAAACATACAAATATAAGTTATCCATGGTTTGCAGAAACATTCAATGGCCACATTTTCTTCTGGTGACTGGTCTGACATTACTTCTCAGGCATTTTGACATTGATATAAACCTGAACTCTAACTCTCACATAACAACCAGGTGGGCTAACGATCCACAAGATCTTAACGACTTTCAGTGTGTGAGCGTTCAACGCCCTGGATTTCCCACCAGTCAGTCTGAACTGAGCTTTCAAAATGTCTACTGGAAGTCTAGTTGCCTTTAGCAAAATAACAAAGAAAACAGTACATTAAATATTAAAGATTATAGCAATTTATGTGTCTCTGTGATTTCTCCAAGTGAAATGTTATGTAGCATCGATAAGCAGCAGCGTAGCACAGAACAGAAGCTCTGCAAGAAAATCAGGGGTGGATTGATCCTGTAACACTCACTTGAATGTGTGTGAGAAGCAGTGTCTGATGTCTCCAGCCAATATTACAGGGAAAGAATGAGACCTTATGGCCTGGCTTAGCAGGAAGAGCTCAGGTGTAATTAATAACATTAACGATGGCCATTCACGTTGCTACAGTTATTAATTACGCCTGCACCTTCTCTGTTCTCTCATTAAATGTCTGCTGTGACAAAGGTCTATTATATGGGCTGAGAGCAAGACAATAGTTATATTTATAACCCTGAAGCCTGTTGTGAAATGGATTCTTTCTGGTTAACTATAGAGTCCATGAATCATTTGATTAATCCACTCCATTAATTATGCTTGGCACAGCTCAAAATACATTTGAAAGAGAAGTCCAAAAAGTCTGCCCTCCACTTCTTCTTCTTTTCTGTCATGTATCTATATAACAGCAGTCAACCCAATTGCCAGAATAAATGTTGGCATGGCACGTTTCTCGCAACCACAGATATGTCACATTTGTATGTTGTTATGTAGAGGACAACTTAACCATTCTTTACATTTCAGAAACGCTGTGGTTAATGTTTGGTTAGGTTTAGGCACAACTCCACTTGGTTATGGTTAGAAAAGATCATGTTTTGGCTGAAAATACCCAGTGGCAATGTACTCTCCATCTGAGCTTCTCCACCAGCACACTCCCTCCCACAGTCTTAGGTCTGTTGATACAAACCACCTGTTATTATTGTTATTATTATTATTATTAATAATAATAATAATAAAATCACCACTGGAATAGTCACAAATATCTCCCTAAAAACGACTGATTTTGGCAGCACAGTAATTCCTAGAGATGCTACCGATGTCTCGCTAAAGAACAACCAATTTTGGTGGAAGAATAGCTGCTAGAATACCGCCAAATTCTCGCTAAGAAAATACATGGTTTGGGGGCACAGTCGTCGCAGTAAAAATGCTGTTGTTGTTTTGCTAAAAAACACTTACTTTTGGTGATACTTTTGCATGATCAACCACTAGAAATGCCACAAATATCTCACTAAAAAATACCCGCTTTTGGTGGCAAATCATGGCTGCAAATGCTGCCAATGTCTCACTTAGAAATACCTGCTTTTGGTGGCACAGTAGTTGCTGGAATACCACCAATGTTGCACTTAGAAAATATCTGGTTCAGTGACACAATCGCTGCAGGAAACGGCCTTGTACAGTGGCCTGCAGCTTGGCAGCCATCTTCCCTTGGTGTCACACCATCTACCATTCCCTCCACCTGCCAATACCAGAGTCAGCTTGTATACATGTAATCAGAAATATGCCACTTTTAGAAACGTGGATATGAAACCCAAAATGCCAACATTTTCCTCTGGCGCCCAGACTGCAGCAGCACTTTACACGTCAACCTTTGTCTCAGAATAATAACCTAAAACACAGCAATGTGGAAAAATATTTTTCTTAGGTTCAGTGACAGTTTTCCAATCAAAGTACAGAATCAGAGCTGTTGGGTGAAACAGGTGCAAATATAAACACACATTCTCGAACTGTTGGTTTTTCTCTATGAACTTGTGCATTATTTATAACCTGAGACTGTCACACTGAAAGTCTTATCCAAACAGTGTAGCTTTACTTTGAGTTATGTATATTATAGAGGTGCATTTGTACAGCAGTTACACACAAGCAAGACTATTTCATGTTGCAAGCTTGATTTACTGTATACAGCTCCTGTCACCTGCAGTGAGAATAGGCATAAAATGCATAAAATGACACAGTGCAGTAATAGCTTCATTTTTAGCAGCTTGATTTTTCAACATTTTTCTTACTAAAGTTACAGATTGGTGTTGGCTTGGTGTCCACAGAGTCACCAATAACAGCTTTACGAGATAAAGGTGAATGTGCCACGCCAAAATAAGAGCACTTTTTGAGTTTCTGTGCACAATTAGCCTTGTCTATTCACATAAATACATAAAATATCACACAATTCGTAAACATGAGGAGCAGAAACTGTGATGTCTCAGTCCTTCCCCCCTTTTCCCTTTACAACACACGAAGGTCCTTTACAGAGTTAATGGACGGTCCCTGGCTTGGTGGGACAGTGCTGCTTTGGTTCAGCTGCTCCCGAGCGGGTGGAGCGGGGCTGCGCCTCTGGCCGTCCAGACCCAAATGTGTGCTGATCTGCGACGACCGAAGGCTCCTCGTTTGGCCCAGTGCTCGCACCTCATACAGCTCCACTGAGGTTTTCTTGTACCTGCAGAGAACAGATTGTTATTATATTCACCTCTGAATTTGAGACAAAATATGATGAAATATGATGAAACATTTTAAAAGGAGAGACCACAGCAAACAAAAGTCATAGGATACACCAGAAAAAAATGGAAGAATTTACACTCTAAAGGAGGAAAATATGTGCAATAATTCACACATAATTAAATATTTACAGTTCTTGCTTGTAGATGTTCTTTAGAGGCAGAAATTGTGGGGATTTCATTTGTATATTGAGTAATATTAGCAAATAATCAACATGTAATATTTACACTATTAACAGATAGCAACTCACATTCTCAGCAGTAGAGAAGACAGAACCACTGAAACAGACGAAGCAGCCATCGCAGCTGAGCCCATCCATGGTTGGAGCACCAGGCCAACAGGCATGAACACACCTACAACCAGCAGAGTGGAGGCATGGGCAACATTGATTTCAAACAATATATACTGAACAAACGGGCAATTAAAGTCTAAAAAGTCTAAGCTTTATTTCATTTGTTTGTCAGCAAGTCATGTTGTTTGCAATCTGATTTGGCCTTTAACAGTCTTGCTTGCTTGCTGCCCACAAGGTGCCAGTATAAATAAATTGTGGTATTTCCTGTCAGTTTCTTTTGTTTTCATTATTAGCATTCTTTGGTGGTTCAATATGACTGTCTTCTTTTGCATTCTCCGCAGCCAAATTGATTAACAGAGTAGTTATCAGGCCATGCATACCAATGAAAACAGTAATGTCATCTCTTCACTTTTCTGGGAATGTGGGATTTTTAACCAATGCTGTATTAAATCTGACTTTTAGGCAAATTTAGAGAAAAATATATTCTTACAGTAGAATTAGAGGTGCAGTCAGAGAATATAATCCAATATCTCCTTACAGTCTACAAAAAAGGGTGTTCATACAAAGCCTTGGCTTTGTGAATGAGAAACAAACAAAGTTGCTTGCACTGAGCTGAACAACACTGTTCTACATTTTCTGAACTCTCATGCAGAGGACAGGAGAAAGGCTAAGGCTGGGTCTCAGTACTCAGTACCTTTTAGGCACCTTTTAATCCTTTTTGTACCCATACCTTGAATTTTTTTTGGTGGCATTTTATGCAGTTGGATGATTCTTACTGCTTTGTGGTTGTATATGCTTCCACAAACTAGTCAAGTTGTAGTTACAGTTTATTATCATGTCTGTGAAAACATGGATGCTTCATTCACATCTTCCCCCTGGCAGCACAGAGGATCTATACAATCAGCGCAGTTTCAAGGTGGACACCCAAGATTAGATTCAGTATCTGACCAAAGGTTTCCCTTTCTGTTCCTGGGATATGACGTTCCAAAAAGTGTTTGATGCAGAACATTATGATGTCACAGTAAAGTTGAAGTTGAACTTTGACCTTTTGGATATATAACATCACTTAGACAGTTTTGTCATAATTAGTGTATGAATTCTTGAGTAATGGCCAAAAACATGTATTGTGAGGTCACAGTGACCTTGACCTTTAACCTTCAACCACCAAATTCTAATCAATTCATTCTTGAGTCTGAATGAATGTTTGCGCAAAATTTGAGGAGACTCCCTCAAGTTGTTTTGAGATATCACATTCACAAGAATGAGACAGACAAGGACATAGTGACCTTGATCTTTGACCTTAAACCACCAAAATATATTTCATTGTTGATTTCAAGTGGCAAATTTGAAGAATTTTCTTGAGATATCACTTTCACAAGAAAGTTACAGACAGGCCAACAACCCAAAAACAATGCCTCTGGCCACGGCTTTCACTGGCATGGAGGCATAAAAAAGTATCATATGAAATACTGTATTGGTATCAATTTAATGGCATTGGTATTGTAATTTTTAATGATACCCAGCCCTAGCAGAGGTCATGGATGTATTAATAGAAAGGCAGTGCAAAAAATTTTTGTAAAAAGTCTCGCTGTCATAATTTGACAGAAGACTGCTGGTGTAATATCATTTCTCACCTGCAGCAATGGGTATTCCTAGAAGGTTATAGATGAGGGCGAAGACAAAGTTGGTCCGTATCCTCCGCACCGTCTTCTTCGACAGCTCAATACTGGCCACCACATCCAGCAGGTCATTCTGCAGAGAGTAAAAACCTTCACTTTAAAGACATCATGCTAACTTCACACAGACTGTCAGTCACAGGGTGTCACCTACTCGAATAGGACGATGTCAGCCGCCTCGATAGCCACGTCGGTGCCCGTGCCGATGGCGATGCCAACGTCGGCCCGAGCCAGGGCAGGCGAGTCATTGACGCCGTCCCCCACCATTGCCACTCGCTTGCCTTGTTCCTGAAGCTCTTGCACTTTTGCCACCTTATGTGAAGGCAACACCTCTGCAAACAACTTTCTGATCCCCACCTGAGCTCAAACAAAAATTAATTTCATTTTATGTCATATAACTCTGCTGCTTTTTTAAAGACTTCTTTATAAATGTTTGTTTACCTGTGCAGCTATGGCTTTAGCTGTGCGCCTGTTATCTCCTGTTATCATAACCACGTCAATGCCCATGCTGTTGAGCGTATGCACTGCTAACGCTGCCTCTGCTTTCACCGTGTCTGCAATGGCTAACATGGCACACAGCACACCTACAGAGAACACACACACAACATGAGGTGAATGATAAGACATAAAAGTAAATGTCAGTGTTGTAAGGTTTTATCCTCACCATCTATAGCCACCAGGATAGCAGTCTGCCCTTTCGTCTCGTGGCTGGACATGGCGGCATCAACGTCTGCTCCTATGTGATGACCGTTCCTCCTCATCCACTCTCTGTTCCCAATCAGGACGGAGTACGATAAAGGCTCACCTGCTGACAGCAAAGAAATACTGGAAAAATCAAACTGAATGTCTGTGAGTGAGGACAAGGTGATAGCAGATAGAGTTGTTTTGTGTTTTCTTCAGGTGTAAATTAAAGGGTTAAGTTAAAGTTCAATATTTCCCAACCTGGACCGTATTTTTCCATGGGTTTTTTTTGCCTAAGTGACTAATACCCAAACCCACCAGACTCCATTTAAAAAAAACAGTTATTTAAGCATGTATGGAGTCAGCATGTTTTCACATCTAACTGGGTAAAGTAAAAGTTTATTGGAATTGTTTGGAACAGCAGTAAGATGAACCAAGAACACTTTTGTGAGTTTTATTTTATTTCTATTGAGTTTGGATGAAGTGTTTTACGATGATAAAATTTAAAGGATTTTAAAGGATAATTTTGGTATTTTTCAACCTGGGCCCTATTTCCTCATGTGTATGTGTGTGTATGATTCATAGGTACAACTTGTTCTAAAATTGGTTCAGTATTGAGGGAGGTGGATGCAGCCTGCAGCCGCGAAACGAGTAACTGTAACGGGGACAAATGCGTCCCGTATAAGTTTACGCATTAAAGGTGCTTTTTATCGCCACTGACCGGTTCAGATCGCCAGTGCTATTTCTGTAAATAGCATACTAAGCGTTTCCCTTACCCTTCACTTGCTCCGGGCTGTGACGTCATCTCGCAAGAGCTTTGCTTGTTGCCGGAAGAAAACACAGGAGCCATGCAGAGTGCTGCTCCGAGTGGGGCTGGTTGTCCTGGAGTACAGTTGAGAGTTTTACTGCAACGATTTAAAACAATGGTTCGTGTTTGTGCTTATCCGAATTGCAAGAACAGGATGTTGCGCAGCATCCCATACAGCTTTCATAGGCTGCCTTTGTCGAACGGCGAGATGCTGCAGTTGTGGCTACTTGTGCTACAAATGGATGCTAACACTCCTGTCCAGACACTGCGCCTTGGAGACCATCGGGTCTGCAGTGCTCACTTCTCCAAAGATGACTACTACTGTACTCAGCCGAAGAAGAGAAGACATCCAAGACATTCCACGAGTAGAGAGAGCTACAGACACAGTAGAGGTAATGTTATATAAGCAATGTTCGAAACCCTTAGTATGCTATTTACAGAAATAGCACTGGCGATCTGAACCGGTCAGTGGCGAAAAAAGCACTTTTAATGCGCAAACTTATACGGGATGCATTTGCCCCCATTACCGTTTTAGCTCATTTTGTGGCTGCCGGCTGCATCCGCCTCCCTCAATACTGAACCAATTTTAGAACGAGTTGTACGTATGAATCATACGCACACATACGCATGAGGAAATAGGGCCCAGGTTGAAAAATACTTAAGTTATCCTTTAAACTGAGTCTGGTGGAATAGGCCAGGGGTCACCAACTACCAGAGGAGCCATTTTTTGTCCAAAAAAAATAAAGAAAATTAAATCTGCCTGGAGCCAAAAAATATATATGAGCGTTATGTTAAGGTGACACAGCTTATTAAGTCTAAATCAGCTTATCAACATACTAACAGGTCAAATCATTAATATGTTTTACTATAAGGTGGCTACTTTGTAATAAGGTATTTATGAATATTTGGTACTTATTTAGAATTGGCAGTGAAAGTGAACAAATCTGTCTATGCACTATTAAGTTCACTGTTTTCCTCCAAGACTTTTCCTTTCTGGATTTGGAATCCACAGCTAGCTTCACTAAAGCCCAGTTCAGAGCAAAGACTGGCGACGAGAAGAGTTGAAACAGGCAGCTATTTGCAATGCACCATTCGGCAACGTTCTAAAAACCTGCCTGTTCACACCAATGCAGCTAGATGAAATGGGGTATGATCTCTTTTCTTTTTTTTTTTTTTAAAGATTATTTTTTGGGCCTTTTGCCTTTAATGAACAGGACAGAGTGAAATGGGGTGAGAGAGAGGGGGTTGACATGCAGCAAAGGGCTGCAAGCCAGAGTCGAACCTGCGACTGCTGCAGCAGGGCATCACCTCCATACATGGGGCGCCGGCACTATCCACTACACTACCGACGCCCTGACAGTGTCTCATCTCTATGCAACAACTCTCTGTACTTCCACTCTGATTTCCAGCTTTTATTTTATGGCTGAATATAATTTGGAGCTTCTTAAAATATGAATGACAATAATGATAGTGAGATACTGGCCACTGATGCATTTGTGGTAGTGATGGAAAGGCAAAAAACAGAAATAAAATGAGCATCAAATGGACTGCATTCATAATAAGTGTGCGTGAGGAGGATAAGCACATACAGCAAGCAACAGCAGCAGCAGCGACCCACAGTCCACGGCCGGCACATTGTGTGGATGGAAACAGAGGGCTCGGTAGGACGGAGCACCTGCTGCAGCAAGGGAGCACTCCATCTGCGGTCATTTGGACCTGACTAGCGGACTTCACTAAAAGCTGATTGGCTGTTGATACAGGGGACGTGCTTTATGTTCTAAAAAGCCGCTGGTGATTTGACTGGCTGAGTTGCAGGTGACACCATCAGCCGGCTTGAGTCAAGTTCAGACAGCCAGTTCACACCACTGCAACTTTTCTGTGTAACCTTCTGAAACGGTTTTGTCTCATCTGGAATCTGAGGTCTGAACTGGGCTAACGGATACTCAAGATGAGCCATCGCTCTTGTTGTTCTGCAAAGTTTAGAGAAAAGGCGCCTGGGGGATCTGATGGGTTAGTTTTGGTTCCACATGTAAAATGATGAAAGTGGCTATAGGGGCTATAGTCCCTGAATGGGAACCTTGGTCAGTAAATGTTAAATACTGGCCAGTATTGGGATTGAACCCATGGCCTTGGCAATTTTAACACCACGCTCTAACCTTCTTAGCTAACCAGCCTACTTGCTGTGGTGGTTTAGTTTAGGCTTATAAAAAGGGGAATTGTGCCCACACCTGGGATAGGTGATGGCAATTTTAGGGCTGTTTCTGATTAAAGAAAAAGGATATTACTCTTTAACTAAAAGGTCTGTCTCTGTAGGGATCCTTTCTATAATGCTGTCAGACAGAAAAACAAACACTTTCAGTGGACATAAACTGACAACGCACAATTGCCCCAGGTGGTTACATTGCACTGCATTCCATTCACGGCTGCCAGCTGCAACACTCTCACGCAGAACTGGACCAATTTCAAAAATTGTTGTTCCCATTATCAATTACACAAAAAACCCAGAATATCAGGGTCAAGGCTGAAATATACCTAACCTACCCTTTAATGATAATAAAGGTATATTTATTTTATAACATAATATGTGGTTAACAAGAACTTGTTTTTTTCTTGTTTCTTTTCATAAGAGCTTTGTTACCAATACATCTTGGCTATGGTCACATTACAGGGACTGAGTTGTGAGCCAGCACACATAGCTCCTGAATGGAAACAATGCTCACTATGGAAATTCTAAATACTGGCCAGCGTGGGGTTTGAACCCATGACCTTGGCATTATTAGCACCATGCTCTAAAGATCTGAGCTTATGGGCCTTGTTGTTCTGTTGGTTTAGGCTGATAAAAAGAGGGATGTTGACTACAATAACAACAACTGAATACCTTACATAACGTATTTGTTTAAAGGCAGCTGATTGTCTAGAGCCAGACAGCTCAGGCGACAATCAAATAAAGGGGAAAGTAGTTAAATTAATGCCACAAATCTGAGCTGGAATACAAATGAAAGCAGTTCTTTAAACATCAGGAGGTAGATGTATAATTCTGCATGTAATCCCAGAAAAGCCATCACCTGCAGGCGTGGCCTCGGCAGCAGACAGCAGGCTGCTTTCGTCAGTGGTGGCTCCTGGCAGCAGGAAACGCTCGTCGTTCTGCTGCTGCAGCAGATGTTCCACGTTGGAAACCCGGCAGCTGATCCCACACCCGGGCACCGCCTGGAAGTCCTGGCAGTAACCCAGCAAGTCACAGCCCAGCTCCTGTTAACATGCAAACACACAGATGCTTCACTGAGCATAAAAAGACAAACTTGTGGTTTTTAGGGAGACTTTGAAACACACATGCACACACACACAGAAAGATCCCTCTTTACCTCTTTGCAGTGTTTGGCAACTGCCGTGCCCAGCGGGTGCTCGCTGCTGGCCTCCGCTGTACCAACAACCGCCAGGATCTTCCTCAGAGGCATGCGGGCCATCCCACAGCACCAACACACGGGTGACCTGCGGTACTCCGTTTGTGATTGTACCCGTCTTATCAAACATCACCACGCTGATCTGAGGGAGCAGAAACACCAATCATGATTCCATCGACTATTTAATGTTTTCCTTTTGATCATCTTTGTGTGGTAAGTAGATTTTCGATGGTGTGATGGCGGCACTTTGCAATGAATGTTACTTATTCACCTGTTATCCATCAGAAATGTTCACCATCATGTGTATTTTTGTGAAGTCATTGATGTGTGCAGTCTGCCCAGAATGATAAAAGGTTTGTTTGAAGCAAAGCTAAAGTAAAAATCCAGTGTTTCCATGGCCTGTGCCGCTCTCACAGGAGTATGTTGGATTTAAACATTGTTTTTGCCCCCAGGCAGTCATTTTATCATTCTGTGCAGATCATGAAAATACCTTTGAAGACCCACGACCTGCAGCTGGATTACAGGTAAAATAAATAAATAATCCTCTGACTTTTTTTCCACCCCTGAAGGAAGTAATTTTGGGAGTGCTGTAGTCAGGAACGAGGGGGAAAGTCACTAAAACCTAAAGGCGTCTTTCTCTTTGGGTATTTGGGAAAATGTGCACAGGAAATGTCATGTAAAGACTACGAGGTGTTGAAGTAACAAAATTAACTGATAAAAAAAGGAGGCGATGAAAATGCATGTGAGTTAAGAAACAGAGTGGTAAAATTGGGTGCAAGGTCACAGTGGCCTTGACCTTTGACCACCAAAATCTATTAGTTTATCATCGAGTGCAAGTGGATCTTTGTGCCAAATTTGAAGAAATTCCCTCTTTGCGTTCTTGAGATATTGCGTTCACAAGAATGGGACGGATGGACAAACCAGGAAACATAATGCCTCTCCAGTCACAGCTTTTGCTGGTACGGAGGCATAAAAATGGAAGTGATGAAAATGCTTAAGAATTAATAGTGTAAGTAATAAAAAGAATGTGAATTGAAAAATAGAGCTATAAATTATCAAGTAATTTCATTAATTTGTCTACCATTTATCATTCACAACACCCAGCTGACATAATTTACATTGACAATTTTTGTTACCTCTGCCCAAAAGCATTTATCACTTTATTTTTCATTTCACATGTATTTTTCATCACCTCCACATTTATCAGTTAATTTTTGTTTAACCCACCCCTCATAAAAAATATAGCCACAATAGATGGAGGTGTTACGGTGTCAAAAAACAAACAAACAAACAAAAAAACCTGTAGTGCTTTTTATCAATCTTTATTTTTTTGGTGATCTACCATTGCATGCTTCCTTCCATGCAGTGATACAGTTGGGGGGTGTAGTTTGGTAGAAAGAAACACATGAAGTGGGTAACCGAAATGCCAAATTGGCCAGTATAGGGAACGAACCTATGACCTCGGTGTTCTTAGTACCACACTCTAAGCAGCTGAGCTAACCGGCCTACTTGTTTTGCTCCTCTATACGGTTAGCAGCTGTAGTTCGGTAGACAGACAATAGCTCCTATACGATACTGCTCAGAACGAGGTCTGTGGATTTTCTTGCGTAACGGGGTCATGATTTCTGGAAAGAGACATTGATGTTGAGTTTCTCAAATTTATTTTTTGGAGCTTTGAGCACCAAGCAGAATGCCACCTATAGTTCCATTATATTGGAGAGAAGGTAACAAAACAATCTAACTGATAAATAGCACTACAGGTCAGAGGTAACTACGTGCAAGGACTACAATTATATGCTTATTATATGAAGAGCTACAAATAATTGTCCTTCCATGATTGTTTGTTGTATTCAAGTAATAATAAAAACTAACAATAAATCTAATAACATACAAGTATCAAAATGCTAATAACAGCAGAAGCAGGATGTAAAGACCTTGTGTGCCATCTCCAGTGGCTCTCCTCCTTTAATGAGGATCCCGTTCTGAGCTCCGACTCCTGTGCCCACCATTACAGCTGTTGGGGTTGCCAGCCCCAGAGAGCAGGGGCAGGCAATGGACAGAACTGTGATGGATGCCTGGAAGGCAAAGCGGACGATGACCTCCGCCTTGGAGATGTTCTGGTTGTAACCCTGAGAGAAAGTTAGAGAGTTATTGCAGTGATATCATGAATGCTTTCTTTTAAATCTCTCTGAAAGCAGCCTTTGTTTGCATATCAAAACATTTGTGACACACCTACCGGGAAGTTCTCCCTCACAATGTCAAAGTTGACAAACCCGACTGCCAGCCAGGCCACCAGCGTCAGCACAGAGACAATGACTATGAAGGGCACAAAGTAACCACTGAGCCTGTCTGCAAACTGCTGGATGGGTGCCTGAGCAAACACAAGAGAGAAGAGAGGAAATATTTCTATTGCATCTTCGCTCTTCATGCTCATTTCTGTTTCTGACTTTGTGTGTTATTTTATACCTTTCTTACTCTTTTACAGCTTGTTTTGCTTTCTATTCTCTTGGCTCTTTAAAGACTGTTTTTGGGTGTATTTAAATGTTCTTTTATAATGTGTTTTTTTGCGCTTTATCTCAATGTTTTTGATGTTTTATGTACAGCATTTTAAACTAAATCCATCTTCACTAATTATGTACCCAGCTGGCACACGACCGACCTTCAAAGTTTAAAAGTGGTTGAAATTATGTCAGTTGTTGTTTCAACATTAAAACAACATTTAATTCTGATGGTCATAAAAAGGTTAACAAAATTCTCATTAATCAACATTGAAATTTGACAAAGATCTGTTTCAACATTAAAACAATTTTGAAATAACATTTAAAGTTTATAGAACAATATTGTTTAATCAATGTTAATTCATGTCTCAAAATCAAAACATAATTCAACAGTATTTCAACCATGGTGTATGACAGTGAATAAGAGAGAAGTAAAACCCAAATATGATTTAAAAAAAAAAGTATTAGGGTGAGAAAACGTCAGCTTGTACCTCAGCAAAGATAGATTTTTTTTAAAAAAATCTTTTTTTTTTTTTTAGATTATTTAAAATGAATTAGGGACATTGGTGGCTTAGTGGTAGAGCAGGCGCCCCATGTACAAGGCTGTTGCCGCAGCAGCCCAGGTTCAAATCCAGCCTATGGCCCTTTGCTGCATGTCATTCCCCCTTCTCTCTCTCCCCTTTCACACTTACCTGTCCTGTCCATTAAATGCAAAATACCCCCAAAAAAATATTTTATAAAAATTAATGTCCTCATTTTTCTCTTTCCAGGACACTAATTTTTTTTAGAAAATCTGAAACGGCATGTTGATTTTCAAAGGGAAGTGGGATTGTATGAGGTGCTTTTCCATAGTCAGTATAATACCTACAGTAGATAGCGATCAGAGCACTCAGAGTTCGGAGAAGCAGGCAGGAGTACCTGAAGCTGAGCAATGCGCTGATGTGGTCAGGGGCAGCAGCAAAATGTATTAAGCCAAGTGAACAAATCAGTATCAGCTTAGGTGTACGCTGTGTTTAGAATATTTTCACCACTTTTCTTTGCAGTCAGACAGACTTTTCCAGTGGGGAACTGAAGCTGTTATATTGATCTCTTCAACCCCAGACTCCATTAACAAAAATTGCAATTTTAGCTTGCTGTGCACAGGAGCTGCAGGTCTGCCTCAGTCAGTAAGTTTATCTGTGTTAGTGTGTGACTTTTAGTGAATCTGTTTGTCACACAATGACAACTGATCGAAGCAGCAATAGAAGATGGTTTTGAAGAGATCAATATAACAGCTGCAGTTCCCCCATTAGAAATCACTAAGCATACACTTAAACTGATATTGATTTTTTTAAATGGCAAAACAATTTTTTGCTGCTGCCCAGACTGGGGGCATGTCCACTGACATCTACTGTGGGTAATACACTGACTATGGATAGGTACCTTATACCAGAGTCCTGCACCGGGCTTGGTACCCGATGGGTAACCCACAAAAAGCTGTGTAACAGGTAAAAAATAAATAAAAATACATACATATATAAAAAATGTAAAATGTACATTGTAAAAATGTACTACACGCAGGTGTTTCTTATTTTTCAAAACAAAACAAAGTAAAAAGATGTGTAGTATATGTGTAATATTTTGACATCTTAATCACCATTATCAAGCCACAGTTCCTTTTATGTGTCAGTGACACAAGTTGAAACTTTGGCCCTGTTGTTACATTTGTCACCGACATATGGGACTCCACTGATGAAACTTTGCAGCCTGAGGATGAGGTGGCAGCCTATATTGAGTTCAAGACACTCAAGGAGGATTTATGGTGGTGAAAGAAGCATGCTAAAATGTTTCCTAACCTGGCAGCGATTGAATGTTTTCACCATCTCAGCATCGAGCACAGCCAGTGAAAGACACTGTTCCTCCACTGGATTTGTAATTAAAAAACAGAGAACCCAGGTTAATGTAAGTGACTGTAGCCTGTGTGCGTTTAATCACGGGTGTGGGTGGGTGCAGCTTTGACTTAGACATAATGATAGGTAACAGGTCGGTTCTGGGACTGAACTTTACAGGCGGGTGCAGGTTTTCAAAAACAAACCTGTGCCTTATACATCCCTACTTATTTTTTTTTAAGTATTCCTTTGAGAACTGGCAGATTTTTATTTTGTTTAATAACAAAACAGGTTTGAATGGTAACACATTTGATATTAAAAGACAAACGTGACGTTTTTTTTTTTCTTTTTGCAGTTCAAGCAGCATACTGTGTTTTCATTTGTGAAAACATCAACTCAAAGAAAAGAAGGAACCCCGCACATTGACCATAACTTTTTTTTATAAAGCTATAAATGAGAGGATCAAGCTCAAACTGCCTCTTACCTTCGAGGTCTGGGCCTCTTCCACCAGTTTAACTATTTGAGACAGAGTTGTGTCTGCACCGACATGAGTGGCCTCCACCAGGAGGGCACCGTGAGTGTTGATAGAGCCAGCGATCACCAAACTGCCCACCTTCTTACTGACAGGCATCGGCTCACCTGATGGAAGCAGAAAGGCAGACCAAAAAAGATGTAAACAAAGAAACTTCACCAATTATACAAACGGTTAATTCACAAAGCTTCCTTCTGCAAACAGAATGAACAAAGCTCTTGAAATATTTTTTCTGTGATTGTTTTATCAAAACTTAATTTTAAGGCTGTAAAATTGGGTTTTAATGGTGCCAGCTAATCCATTAAAAACACTACCAAATGGTAAGTACAACTATTCTAAATTGATTTCAAGCAGGACTGTTGCAAACTTACAAACATAAAAACAGCCAAAAACAAACTTCACTGATCTCTGAATGTAACTGCCTTGTTTCAGTCAGAGCTCACATTTATGGACACATTTGTGAATCTGCTGCAGTGTTTGCTGCTTGTGTTGAAGAACAGCCACTAGGAAGCTGATGTTAACACTTTTCTCAAAGGCTAGTCTGCAGAAATGCTTTGCTTTTGCGATAATTAACTTGTTAGCTTCTCTACAAGAAATTCTTGAATTAATTCCCCAAAACTACAGTGCATCAAAGATGTGGCTGAATTTTGATTTCAAATGTATGGGGGGTGAGTTCAGTTAGTACAGCTACAGAGCCTCAAAAGGGATTTAGTTTTCCAGATACTCCTACCCAAGGTAGAACAGAACACAATATATTTTAGAGCAAAACACATCACACTAGACTTTTCTCTTACAGTTTACATCCATGTCTGTGAAAACATGGATGCTTCCCCCCAGCAGCACTGAGGATCTATACAATCAGCACAGTTTCAAGGTGGACACCCAAGATCAGTGTTACCAATTCAGTATCTGATCAAATGTCTCCCCCTCTGTTCCTGAGATATGATAATACTGGACAGAAAAGTGTTTTATGCAGAACATTATGATGTCACAGTGAAGCTGACCTTTGGCCTTTTGGATGTAAAATGTCATCACTTCATTATTTTATCCTATGAGACATTTGTGTGAAGTTTTGTCATAATTGGAGATGACTTCTTGAGTTATGGCCAATAACATATTTTGTAAGGTCACAATGACCTTGACCTTTGACCACAAAAATTCAAATCACTTTATTCTTCAGTCCAAGTGGATGTTTGTGTCTCAGTTAGAGAAATTCTCTTAGAGCAGGATTTACACTTCTGCGTTGAATCGACGGCGTACCTACAGCGTAGGCTCTGCGTCGATATAGACACTACGCTGTAACCTACACCGTAGCCTATGCCGTAGTCTACGCCATAGCCTGACACCTGACGCACACCTCCCAGAAATGTAACTACACGTTGTGAAATAGCATTGTTAGTCTTGTGTAGGATTTATCCTGGCTTCATGTGAGAAGAGCAAACCTCTGCTAGTCGCTAGGCTAATTTAAACAATGGCAAATTTCATAGGCTAGTGCTAATAACATTAGCATTTTGTATCTCTTTGGAAAATGTGTTTAGTATAAGACAGTTATTTTGTCAGTGAACCTTGTGACTTGTAATGGAGCCAAATTTTGTAGCGTTACCTTTTTAAATGTTGCTGTTGTCCCTGGTTTAATATGAGTTTAGGAAAAGTCTGCTAGCTGCTGCATTAATTCATACAATGTAAAATTCCATAGGCTAGTGCTAAAAACATTAGCATGTTTAATGTGTGTTTAATGTGTGTTTTGAATCAACTAAACTTTACAGCAGTTCACAGAAACCCAGCCACCAACTACTGTTTTGAAAGTGTAACTGCACAGTCACAGACACACCACTGCACAAGTATAAATGCTCACAGCGACATAGGCCATAAATGTATGTTTATGTCTCTTTTATATTTTTATACTATAAACTAAAAATGTAACGCCATTAAACCCCATGGAGCTTCAGATTTTAAAATATATTTCCTCTAATAATGTTTAAACTAGACACTTTAAGACCCACCAAGATCCACTACAATACTGTCAACCATTTTTAAAGACCAGTAAAATAGAAATAAAAAATTAATGAAAAATACAAAACTAATAAATCTGGGTCCAATAGTGTGGGGGACATGTCCCCTGTGTCCCCCCCCATAAATTATGTCCCTGCTTCAAACAGCCAGCAATCTGAAAGCATTAATTCATGTCGTCCATAACCAGCTGTCAGCGGGATATAAATTCACCACACTTCCTCCTACCTGTGATCAAGGACTCGTCTGCCATGGAGCTTCCCTCAATCACTTTCCCATCAACGGGGAACTTTCCTCCTGGAACAACTTTCACGATGTCGCCTCGCTGCACTAGCTCCACCACCACCTGCTCCTCACTGAAGTACAAAAATTTACAGACAGTTGCAAATCCAGCATATTGATCTGTAAACTGCCCAGAGTATCATGTGCGTCTCACCTGATGATGGAGTGGTCAGGTCCCAAAGTGACCACAGTGGCATCAGTGGCTTGAAGTGACATTAATTTGGCCAAAGCCTCTGAGGTCTTACTCTAAAAATGCAGAAACAACAAACAAATTTTAAACAAGGAATATGGAATATTTTAAAGGTGCAGTGTGTCGTATTTAGGCCTTTAATAATAGATTACAAACATGTAACATAGAACAGTGTCATCTATATTTAGTGACCCACTTTATAACAAACAACATGAAGAGAGAGCCGCTGTTCTCAAGCCTGTGTAAGATGGCAGAGAAAGGGCTTGTGGGAAATGTGGTTCAATAATACCACTGGCAAGACATAGAAGATCAACAGCTATGTTGTCCATGATCTCATTTGTTTCTGGTGATTAGTCCAAGGTGTTATAATAAATGAATGAAGTTTCAAAATGAAACACATTGCACCTTTAATTAAGCAACACACTCCAATGTAGCAGTCTTATCACTAACAAATTTATGAATGTGAAAAAGACAACTTTTAAAGTTTCAAGCAGCAACAAAATGACAAAAAAAAGACAATTTCAGCCCAGTATCCAGAAGAATATGTTGGCGTTGTATGCTTCTGCAAATCACGAATACATTTGTATGTTGCATGTTTTGTTTTTACAGCGGCAATTAAGGCTCCAAACTTGGGTGTTTTGTAACGACCTGTCTTTTTCTGATGGCATTTTAAGCTCCGAATCTGGGAGTTTCATAGCGACCTGTCTATGATTTTTCCAGTGGATTTTTAGGCTGAAAACATTGAGTGTTTTGTGATGACTTTTCTGTGTTTTTCCAGCTGCATTTTTAGGCTCCAAACATGGGGGTTCTGTAGCAGTCTGTGTTTTTTCAGCAGCTTTTTAGGTTTGAAGCGAGTGTTTTGCAGCAACCTGTTTGTGTTTTTTCGGTGGCATTTTGTGCTTCAAACATAGGTGTGTTGTAGTGACCTGTCTGTGTTTTTCCAGTGGCTTTTTAGGCTCCAAACATGGGTGTTTTGTTTAGCAACTATTATGTGTTTTTTGGGCATCTTTATAGGCTCCAAACAGGTGATTTGCTGATTCTGTCCCCAAAATGGGGTATTCTAAGTCAAAACATGATCTTTTCCAACTTTTACTTAAACGTAACAATATGTTTCCATATGTATCCACCATACAATAACATGCAACATATCCGTGGTTTGCAGAAATGTATAATGTCAGCTTTGTCAAGTCTCATGTTTTTTTTTACTTTTGCAACATGCTCCAGCCATCGACCCAGCGCAATGAACACAAACAGCATAGGTGGAGTGTCAAAAAAGGTGATGGGGCTCTGGCTGGCTCGCTCCGCCATGGCTACAATGAGAACCACGCAGGAGTAGATGTAGGCAATAGAGGTGGCCAATACAATCAGCACGTCCATGTTGGCTGTGCGGTGTTTTAATGAGCGGTATGCCTGGATGTAGAAGTATCGGCCTCCAAAGATCTAAAGGAAAGAGAAACAGATAATGTTTGAATTAAAACCACAATCTCAGGACAAAATCTCTCTGATGAATGTCCCTGCTGCTCAAGGCCAAGCAAAGAAAGAATGGGTGGTATTTTCATTCATAAGAGTCCTTGCCAGGTTATGAACCCCAGGTTGGTGAGGCAGTCTGCTGCCAAGAGCTCTAAGGCATGTGTTGAAAATATAAATTTACTAAGGTGTAGGATCACAAGACACAAGACCCCTCAGAGGTAAAAAAAAAAAAAGAAAGCTAAATGAACTCTAAATGAACTCTCTGCATTTATCCTACACTTGCATTTCCATGTACAGCTCACCTAAATATTAAGAAGATACTATGAAGGTCCCAGTACCAGATAATATTGCCCACCCTTACCTGCACAGGTGTACAGAGCAGGAAGAAGGCCAAGTTGAGGAGGGAGAGGCCAGGCAGTATGTTCTGCTCCTCAGGCATGGAGCCTCCGTGTTCCTGGTGCTGACTGTCCATCACCATCATGTAGATCATGAGACCCATGACAGGCAGGCCGAAAACAAGGCTGAGCAGAAAGGAGTTCTTCCACCTGCAAGGAAGTTATTTTATTCTCAATAACTAATTTTTTTTTTTTTTTTTTTTTTTTTTTTAAAACATATCAGTTATCTTATATTTAGTGATATGTATATATATATATATATATATATATATATATATATATATATATATATATATATATATATATATATACATATATATATACACACATATATGGGTTTTTTTTTTTAAAACATAGTCATATTTGGTGATATATATATATTTATATAGCTCCTACAAAACCAAGTGCCCCAGTAGCCTAATGGATAAGGCACTGGCCTCCTAAGTCAGGGATTGTGGGTTCAAGTCCCATCTGGGGTGAGTTTCAGTTTAGCCCAAGAGGAAGTGTGCTGGGCCAATAACTCAGATTAACATGGCTAAACCATGCTGTTAGTATAAAAGACGCACCTGCAAAACCTCAAAAAAAGGAAAATAATGGATGTGTAATAATGGGCTCATTCGGGACGAACTGCACCTCGCCTGGAAAGTAGAGGAGACCAGGAGGCAGTGACAAAATCGGTCAAGTCGGACAGTTTCCGGCAGCCTTCAGTCTGTACAGGAAGTCACAGAAACACTCATATCCTATCTGGAATGATGTCAATTTATAAAAATATTGTCAGACTTATATATGTATAAATTTGTTCTCAGTCTTCAACTGTTTTAATTATGATAGACTGATTTATTAAAATGCTTTACAGGTAATTTATGTTAATGGTTCACCCTCTATTATACATGAATTCTCATGTAAATCAGCATTACATTAGTTTGCTGCTGCAGCTGTTAGTTCGGCTGAGTGCCAGTCAGCGCAGTTGGTGGAAAGCAAGCAACTGCAGCGCCTGGCTCTAAAAACTGCGGCTGCCTTGCTCTAGCAATTTTATCATCCTCCACTTTTGTAATACCTCAGAGCAAGCTGGGATGAAGTTGGACACAAAACTAACCGACATGCATTGTGCGCCGATCGCCGGTGATCGAATCTGCGCAGGCCTGGCTCATCTCGAACAAGCCTAATGCTAACAGCCCTGTGTGCATATGTAAGCATCCTAAAAGCAACAGCACAAAGAGCTTCCACTTGCAGTGACTGTACATAATCACTTATTTGCTGTATCTGTTTCTATTGCACTTAGTCGCATTTACCCTTTATTGATACTCCAACTTTTCCACCTCCTCCAAGGGTTAAAACTTTTTTGTAATATTTTAAGATTTTGTTTTTAATTTTTGGTGTTTCCTCTTAGGTTTTTTTAAGCACATGGTGATATTGCGCATAAAAAGAGGTGGATTGAAACACACTTAGTGTCAGTGCTGCTGCTGAATTTTACAACAAAATGTAGAAATGAATTTAAGTTATTTATTTATTTATTCATATATGTCCTATTTGATTATCAAGATTTTTATTTATTCACTTATTCCTTTATGTATGCATGTTTGTATCTGTATATTTATTTCAGAATTTATTTTCTTTATTTACATATTCATTTATATTTTTAAAGTATATTACATGTAGTTATTTGTGCATTTATTTATTTCATCATATTTCTTTTTATATATTGATTTGTTTATTCCTGTATTTATTCAAACATTTATTTATTCTTTTATCCCTGTATTTATTTCTACATTTATTCTCTTATTCCTGTATTTATTCATATATTTATTGATTAATTCATCTATTCCTGTATTTACTTATCCATTTATTTACCTGCATTTATGTATTTATTTATTTCTCTATTTGTTTTTACTTTTATTCATTGATACTTAAGTCACGTTTTTTCCTCCACAGATCAGAAAGGTCTAGCAAAGTAACACTACACCACCAAGGCAACATGATAATGGTGATTTCTATGATACAATGAGGACACTTTCATGTTTGTACAGCCCCGTATGTAATGGATAAGGCACTGGCCTCCTAAGCCAGGGACTGTGGGTTTGAATCCCATCTGGGGTGATACACAATCATTTAGTGCATCAAATCTAAAGTAATAGCAGTACAGTAATGGTAGTTACAGGTTGTTGCTGCCATGTGCTGGGCAGTTTTTTATCTAATCTGCACTTATCATCAAAGATAAGTGTGTTTGTGTTATGATGAAAATTAATAGGTATTTGTGATGCATGAAGGCCAGTGTTTCTAAAAAAGGAAACAACATTTAAAGAGTGCACTCATTCTGATTACAACAATTTTAAACCAGATACTTGCTGTCGAATTTCTTCCATGTGATTGAGGTTGTTTTTGAAGCGTTCCTTCACCAGACTGGCCTCGAAACCAAGGCTCTGGAACGAGAAATAGAAACTAAGATGCAGTGTAATGTCAGCAGGAGAGGAGGTGTAAAATACAGTCTGAAGTATAGGAGATTATAACCTGAATGATCTTGATGATATCTCGAGGTCCGAGCACTTCTGGGTCAAACTGGATTTGGGCTTTTTTGGTTGCCAGGGCGACAGAGGCCCCTTGGATCCCTTTGGTTGAGGTGAGCTTGGACTCGATGTTGTGGACACACGATGCGCATGTCATGCCTGTTATCTACCAGGTAAAAATGGTGGAAAGACAAGACTTTGTTGTGGAGTTTTGGGACAAAAATGTGCATCATCTATTGTAAATCTATTATATTCCTCTCAGTTGACTCACTGTGAGGTCCAGTTTCCCATGTGTTACTGCATTTTCCTCTATCAGCTTGGCACCAAATCCTAAGTCTTCTATCAGCTGAGTTACAGCAGCAGCATTTATGACCTCTGAATCATATTTCACCTCTGCCTTCCCAGCCATCAGTGACACCAACACAGTGATGATTCCTATAAGTCACAGTAAAATACTGTCATTACATTTCTAAATTAAAACAAATATTATACAACAACACCTGAGCTTGCTTCACCCTTGTGTTTGAGCAGGTTCCTCTCAATGTTGGCCACACAGGAGGCACAGGTCATTCCCATTACGCAAATGAAGCATTTCTGTACTTTAATCTCGCTGGCCGAGGTTGCCTGTGATCCAGTGCCATTGCTGACTCCTGCCTTATTGGGAGATTGCAAGTCAGAAAGGTCAGAAAGTCCAGAGTTAAGAGGCCTGGACTTTACATGACCCTGGAAGGTCTTTGATGCAGGTTCTGTAGAGAAGGAGGAACAAAGTCAGTGGCAGTACAATGCTTAAACGGACAGCTTAGTGCATCAGTATCCTTAACTATAATATCAAATTGCAGGATATGCTGCAGTTGCTAACCTGTTTTAATGGAGAGAAGTAACAATAACACAAGTACTGTACTTAAAGGAATACTTCACCCACCAAAATGATTATTTGTATATAAATTACTCCCCCTGTCCTATGCTGAATTCATGAAGAAAATGCTTTTCTGGCATGCCTCAACGGTAAATGAGGAATCCAAAAACTGAGAAAAGTCTTGATGAATTGTCATCACAGGGCAAAATTATATTAAAACATCTGTTTACAAACTCTCACACACCTCCAATACAATCCACGTCTCATTTATCCAGGTATACGCTCACTACTCAATACATTCTCACTCCCAACCCATCAAACACTGACGCTTGGTAAGTGGCCCTACATGTCCAGCTACGACACTCTAGGTACCCCTTCAGTAGGGCTGCCCCCTAATAGTGGACCAAACGTTAGTCAACCAGAAAGTTCCTTAGTTGGCAAGATTTCACTGGTCGCTTAGTCGTAGAAAAGAAGAAAAAAATCTTGAAGCTCTATCAGGAGCTGTGCTTTGTCAAAATAAATGAAAACCTATGGACCATGTGGGAAATTAATGTGAAAGGACAGACACAGGAAGAGGCCACACTCAGCAGTCAGACAGGAGTCATGCTACAAACCAATCATAGCCGACAGATATCTTTCCCTTCTGTAAATATTCAGTCTGATAAACACGGAAAAGTTGATCATGTTAGTGCAGGGCTACCCACAGCTTTCCATCTGTCCCATGGATGATAGGCCTACACACTTATAAACAATGCCTGAGAGAAGATCAGCTCTGCTCTCAGGATTTCAGGTAAATAGGCTTCATGATGCTTGTTAAGGTTGCTTAGCAACCTCAGATGCATCCTGCTGCTGTGCTCTTGAAAGTTGGCACAGAAAAGGCACAAGAGTAGCGCCCAGCGTCCGACCTCACATTTTCCAGGCGGTTAAAAACATGGCATGTGCATGGCCCCTAATTTCCAGTTTGCTGCTAATTGCTCCAATGGGCATTGACTAGGCATCGGCATTTGACAAACTGGGACTGAGACAGGTTTCAGTACTTCACAGACAAACAGACAGCCCTTTCTGATGTGAAAAGTTAAACATTTCAGTGCTGCCCTCAAAGCCAGACTCCATTGACAAAAACTGTAATTTTACGTCACTGAACACAGGAGCTGCTGATCCACCGCTGCCTTGATCAGTTGCTTTGTTTATGCTGTGTGACTTTGGTGAATCCAAATTAACTCTTTAAAAACCCCAAAGTCACACAATAACACAAACAAAGCAAGTGATCAAGGCAGTAGTAGAACAGCAGCTTCTGAGTTCAGTGGGGTAAAATTGGTGTTTTTGTCAATGGATCTGGCTTTGAAGAGAACATAGATAAGTGTCTGTCTGTTTGGGAAGTACTGAGCATACGACTTGATAAATGAGACTTTGATTATACCGCACGAGTTGTGTGAGAGTCGGTAAACAGATGTTTTGATACAGTTTTGCTGTTGTCAAAAAAAAAAAACCCTATTACTCCAATTCACCAAGAATTTTCTGTGTTTTTGGATTCTTCATTCATATTGGAAGCATGTGAGAAAAAAATGTTCACTTCAAGAATTCAACATAACACAAGGTGAGTAATCAATATACAAACATTCATATTGGGTGTGACGTTTTCCTTACTGGGGGATACTGTGCGTTATAGTCCACTACAATTATTCAAAAGTTGTAGTTACCATTCAGAGTCAAATGTTACATTAAAAAACATATAAACAGCTTATAAAGTACAATGTATTGTCAAGATCAAACCCAACCCTGTTTGCCTGTGACCTCTTACATTAGTCAGTATGCAGTTTGGGCCCTTATCAAGTTTCATATGTCTATGATTGTTTAGCAGTTTCACCAAAGAGAATGCAGAGTGAGTACTTTTACTTCTACTTCAAAGCACTATGCAAAAAGCAAAGTACAGCCTGACAGAGCTGCGAGCATGGTTGTAGACTTGTTGACCTTAATTGAGTGCACACTCTTTTGCCCTGCTTCATTCCTTTTATTTATTCAACTAAATTTTTAAGTACAAAGTAGTACAAGCCAGCAGTGGCACAAAAAGCTGCTTTAAAGCCAAAAACAACCCAGCTACCAAAAATAAAGCCTGACCTTGACGGCTGCAAATGAAAGAATCTGCTCATAATCAGCCCAAGTTAATTCCACGTCTTGGCAAGCTGTCTTCATCATTAAGTCCAACAAGAAAGGCCCAGCCGGCGTAAGAACCCTCAACACTGAACTGGAGAGCAACTTGTCTGGTTTCCACGGTAACTGCTGGCAACTGAGTTGAGGTGAACATGAGGTGTACTGAAAAGAATTTAATCAGTCTGTTTGCTCATAACGTACAGGTGCTACCACTGGTTTTCTTTGTACAGATACTAGGTAGGTTAGGTTATGTTCAGTTCTTTGAGATTATACTATATGACAAGGTTCTCCAGAATGCATCTCACTTTATTATGCAAAAGACTTCATGGGTGGGATGGAATATGTAGCTTAAATGACAACAACACAAGTCATTCAAGGGTATCTAATAATAGATGTGTTCCTTCTTTAAGCAAAAAAGAACACTTCAGTGCTCCTTTTAGGAAAGATAACAAGCTGGGGAGCTGAGGTATAACTTGGGGATATGGATTTTTATTATGACTGGATGATAAAAGGGTCACAAATTCACAAACTATTTGTGTTTACTTGTATTTTCCTTACACTTCATGTCCTCTTTATTACATGCTGTAATGTTCTTACCTTACTAACAAATGTGTCTGCACTCCTCTTTCTATTTATTGCAATACAGTTCAATCCTGAAACTAAGATAACTCTCTCGTGGCTGTGGCTTCATTTTCAAAGGGAAAGTTCAGTATTTTTCAAGTTGGTTCTTTATTTACTCATGTTTTTATGTCCAAGTGACTGATGGGAACAACAATTTTTGAAATTGATCCATTACTGAGTAAGACCAGTGCAGCTAGCAGCTGCAAAACAGGTTGCAATTTAACCACCTTGAGCATGTTCGTACTGTCAATTTAGATCCACTAAAAGTGTTTGTTTTTACCGCTGACAGGCTCAGATTGTTATTCTAAGTGTCTGACAACATTATGTAAAGGATCCCTACAGAGATCGATCTTTTTTTTAAAAGAGTAAGATCCTTTTTATTAAACCAGAAACAGACGTGAAATTGAAATCGCCAAACCTGCAAGACTCCATTTTATTAATATGAAACACTATTTATTCAAAAGTCACAAAATCATCAGTCACAAAGTCATCTTGGTTCGTCTTTCCAATGTTACAACAATCACCAGCTCCCGTTTGTTTTCACCCTTAATTCACCTAGTTAGATGTGGAAATTTGCTAAAATTACTGTATATAAATACTTACATTGATAGTCCAATATGTAAAAATTATGTGTTTGCACAGACTGGACTCTTAAGTCTTTCAAAGACATAGGTGGTCTATACCTTGATGGGCACTTCATGTTGTTTGAGCAGTTGCAGAGAGCATGTAATATCCCATTCTCAAATTTTTTCAGGTACTTGCAAATCTGTGATTTCATTGGGGAAAATGTGACCAATTTGAAAAAAATATGTTCCTATGACTCTCTTGAGAGTATCAACAACTTTAATCCTTATAGTAAGGGAGCACTTTCCCACTTTTATCGCATTATGCAAAGGCAAACTGATGTCAACACAAATGCACTTGAGCAGAACTGTGAGAGTGAGGCTGGGTGGGGCTCTAGGCAATGAGAATGGAAGGAGAGTCTTAGTAGCATGCATAAATGTTAAGTTAACTCTAAACACAGTCTGATACAATTTAAAACAGTACATCAGCTACCCTACGCCAATGACAGATTGCATAAGATTTTCCCTGATGTTTCCCCCCTCTTTAGTAGGTGTAAAGAGGCAGCTTGGACATTAACACATTCTCTTTGATCATGCTGGAAAGAGAAGAGTTTAATTATTGAAAGAATATATTTGAATGTTTCTCTAATGCCTTTCAGAAGACGTGGAACCTAACCCACCAGTTGTTGTCCTAGGTACTACGAGTGTGTTACCCTTGGCAGACAAGTATGATACTGAGGTTGTTTCATTTGCTGTGGTTGTGGCAAGTAAACTTATTTTACTTATGTGGAAGTCAGACTGTGCACCAACATATCACAAGTGGATAAAAGAGCTGATGAAAATAGTTAGATTACTTAATGATAAAAATAATCCTTGGTTTACACCCAGATCTGAGCATCCTGTTATTCATATTCATTATTCATCCAATTATAGAGGTTCCTAAGGACACACATTGCCACGTTTTCAAAAAAAACCTCTGCACTTACACTACTATTACAATAATTCCTTATGTCTTATCTTGACAAATACCATATTTAGTTTTAAATTAATCAAAAATACTTTATTATGAGCAAAAATCCTACCTTCAAGTGATGCGTCAAAGCCCATGTCCTCGATAGCTGCCCTGACCTGCTCCTGCTCCGTCAGACTGGGGTCAAAGGTTATTATTCCCTTTTCCTCCTTTAGTGACACTACTATGGACTGCACTCCCGTCATCTGAGAGATCCTCCCTTCTATGGACTGCACACATGAGTTGCAAGTCATCCCTACAATCCAAACGGTCACAGTGAAGCTCAATATGTCCCTCTGCCAGTAGCTTATATCACAGTCAGATGGATCATCGGTTAATAAAGTAGCACCAAAACCCATATCCTCTATGCTGTCTCTCAGCTCCTGTTGTGTTACTGCAAGAGGTTTATATATAATCAGTGCTACAGCATCCTGAAGGGACACCTGAATATGTGAAACCCCAGGTAGAGGACCAATCTGTCCCTCAATGGACTGCACACAGGACTGGCAGTGCATACCATCCACCCTGATCTGCACTGCCGACTCTACATTGAATCCCACTCTCTGGAGCTCCAGGGCAATCTCTTTGGCTGTGATAACTGAGGTATGATAGTCCACTTTGGCCATTCTGCTGGGCAAAGACAAGCTGACAGCAAGAACTCCATTCAGACTGCAGATTCTGCTCTCGATGGCTTTGGCCTGGTGCTTGGAGGTGAGTCCCAGGAGCTTAAAAGTTGTTCTGGAGGCAGTTTTGGGTGGAGGGTAGAGCTCACTCTGACTCCCATACTCGTAAGCCAAGTTGTCAAAGCCTTGTTTCTCGATGTCAGGGCCATTCTCCTGGGAAGATGACAGAAAATTTGACATTTTTACTCTTATAATTCCCAGGACTGTATAAAAAATTGTGACTCGTATGTACCCTGTTGTATTTCAAAATAGTATAATGGTAGTGACTTCCTGCTAGCTCCACAAGAAATTTATTGTACAGCTAGCAGGACGCCAGCATGTTTTCTATTGGCTGCATTTGCTCAGGACCACAGACCTCAAACACTTTTCATTTCCTGTTCCATCAAAGTAAGCATGCCAACCATGCTTTCTTTTTCTCCTTTTGACCTCAGGTAAAGACATACAGGTGGAAATGATTTAAGCCAACCATCATTCGACTACTCGACAAGCCCCTCTTGGTATCACATATATGTCTGCTGATACACCTGCTGTTTCCCCATCTATACTTTGGCTGTGGGGGCTCTCATGACCACAGGGTGTATAAAAAAGATGGGGCAACATGACAGCTCCCCAAAAGTGAAGTCAAAACTTCAATTGCCCCCTAGTGGCTGGCTGCAGATTAGGTCATAAACCCTGCCCCCTCCATGTTAGCAGATGGGACATGGACCAATATAAAAACTCAAAGTACACATGATATAAATTTTTCCCAAAGATGGTTTATCATGTTTAGTAGTTCTTATCACACTGATGTGTGTTCATTTTTTTCTGATAAGTTTGGTTTTAATTAGTTATTTGATGCTATAAGAGGGAGGTATGACATCATGACTGATAGCTGTGTGGACCAGTAAGAGTTCTGGTGATCAGTGGTGCTGCTCACCATTGGTTGGACGGGTGAATGTGCGAGAACTTGATACCGCAGAGACTGCTCCTGTGCATACTCTGGCTCCAAATGAAGTCATTTGATGGCAACAGGTGTATCCAAAATATTTTGGCTTTATTTCTGTACTGTGAGAGGAAGTGGAGGCGTGTCGTCTATGCTCATGACCATTGCAAATGCATCAAGCATAAACCAGGCAGGAGTATGAGCTTCGTGCCAGGGACAGCTGGTTAGAGTCCCCTCATACACACACAGTGACTAAGTGGCTAAGTGTTGGCATCACATGGCTAATGTTATGGTTATGAACAAGTTGAGCTGGTTTGGTGTCTGTGAGATTTTTGGGACCATTTCACAGCTGCTGCTGTGTTAGCCTACAAGGCAGAACTGACTGCTCATCAGGAAGAGAGCAGCTCTGGGGACAGTCCTTCAGAGCTGTGTCTAACCTGTGTATTGGCAGCAACAGAAGGTTTGACTAGCATAAGCAAGATGTCAGCTGAGTAGGTGGTCCTTTAAGGTGGTCCAGGACACGTAAGCATAGACACTGCTGAAAGAATGTGGCCATATGGGGCACAAATCACCTCTGAATCTTGATATAGTGAGGACACATTCACTTATGCACTGAGAGCTGTCCACTTATGATCCACTCACCCATGTTGATATCTGGTGTAAACAGAGCCTGTGAGCTTCAGATGTTATGATATAAATAGATAAAACAAAAATTTGGTATACCAAGAGTTTATTCTCTGTGTGAATCAACATAGCAAAGTCACTTTTCATCCATACTGGCTAAACTGGTTTAAGTATCGAAGTATGTTACATACTGAAGATCACCAGTTTTAACTGAGGAAGGAGGGGGCTGGATTAAGTGGTAATTTCAGTGTAAATAGCTTAAATACCACTTGACATATTCACTCCCATAATAGGTTATCATCTAATATAGGGCTATCCCTTTGACCTCAGCAGAAAAATGTCCAGGATATTGGCAGTTTGGGGCCAAAAAAACCACATGACTGGCCCTTCACATAAGCCTCCCAACGTGACTCTGCTTAAAGTCAGTCGCCACTGGCACCTCACAGAACTGAAACAAGAAGTCAATCCCATGTGAAGAGCTGCACTCCAAACAGTGAAGCATGTCGTTTGTAATATAGTAAAACCCTCTATGCATGTTATAATAGCCTCTTTCAACAAATTGATTTGCTTAGCAGAGAATGGTTTCAATCCACACAGGACACAAACCTGCAATCCCTGGCTTAGAAAGCCAGTGTGTTATCCTTTAGGCCAGTGGGACTATACTGGCTCCCACTGAACATGGCAAATATAGCCTATCTCTGCGGTTTGCATGCCCACACCAAAAGTGAACTCTTTCAGAGTTTCTCCCTATAGCTGTGAATGCTGCCAAGCCTCCTCCCCTGTGTGCTTTACTGGAGGAAAAAGTGCTGGGGCCCACTCTCCTTTAAAAAGCCAAATTAATATGTCCTCTGTGCAGCCTGCTGCCCTCTATACATTACATCACCAATAAGCTTTCACAAGGGGCAGGAACCATCCTATCCTTTCACACACATAATTGGTATGAAGAAGATGGCTTTCATATTTGGTTTCAGCCCTCACCTCCACATTGCAGCCTCCATTACCATTTCTCTGGGCACCATGGGCTGACAGGGAAATCTCAACCTAATTGCCAGAAAAATGTTGGCATTGTACATTTCTGCAAACCCTAGACATACAAGATTTACACATAATAATATAGCAAATACTTAGATACTTTACATTTCAATAACTTTGTGGTAAACGTGGTTATGTTTAGGGACAAAAACCACTTGATTATGTTCAGGATAAGATCATGTTTTGCCTTAAAACACACAGTTCTGGGAGCACAATCTCTGTTGGAAAAGCAGCAATGTCTTGGTAGAAAACAAACACTTTTCATGCCCCTATCCCTGCTGGAACTTTAAAGACATAGTAACCCAAATTTAAAAGATACGTAAAAAATGCATGTGTTTGGGAAGTACTGAGCATACGACTGGATATATGAGACTTGGATTATACCGCATGAGTTGTGTGAGGGATTGTAAACTGATGTTTTGATAGTTTTGATACTGTTAAACATGGACCCCTATGACTTTAATTGATCAAGAATATTAGTTTTTGTATTCTTCATTCACCATGGATCAATCCATGAACCTCTGCAAAGTGTACACCTCCTCTGCAACCCAGATGAGACTGAAACCCACATTCCCAAGTTAGGGAGGCCGCTGCTTTATCCATTAGGCTACAAAAACTGAAACTACCAATGACAAATCATCATAATATTCAATCTCAAAACATGAGACACACCATAGGCTACTGACTACAGCTCTGTCCCCATGTGCTCCCCTTTGCATTACAGTGACTAAGGCAAACACTGATAGGTTGACGTCTGTATAGACTGTTTCGAACCGGACAGCATAAACATTCTAAATGGGACCCTTTCCTGTTTGAATGTATGTTAATGCAGAAGCTGACAGGAAGTAAACAGGGACCAAAGCTGTTGCCCTAACAACAGAATAGCAATGAAACGGTCCATAGATGAGTGCTGTTCAACAGTTTAAAGTTCAGTTAATCCAACACAGAAAGTGGATCAAAGCAAACATTTCCCAGAAACACCAAACTCCATTATACATCTTTAGTGTCTCTGCAGCATTGGACAGTGAAATCTTAATGACATCACAGTGGACTTATCACTTCCCACTGTAAACTGTGTCCCAGTGACCCCACTGGATTTAATGGTTTGTTTGTCTTGTGTGGTTGGGACTCAAATGAACTCCTAAAGAGCTTCAGGCCTCAGTGAGGCCCAACCCTGGGTTCAGAGCCAGCCAGGGGCAATAAGGGGGGGACAGGAGGTCCCAGAGACAGTTAGGGACAGACAGGTCCAACTCTGCTCTATAGTGCATACATGTGGCATTGTAATACAACCCCGATTCCAAAAAAGGTGGGACTCTGCATAAAATGTAAATTAAAAAATGCAATGATTTGATTTGATAAATATTCAAGATGTCAGTTTTTGTCATTGCACATATTTCCGGCTATTCACATGAAATTTTGACCAGACATTAGTTTTAACTCACTAAAACTGCACAGACAAATAAATCTTAAAATTTCAAGCCATAAGAATTATGTGCAAAAAAGTGGGAAAAAAACAGGAAATAAGTGTTGAACACACTAACTGAAATTTAGTGGTCATCAGTGGTCAACTGATGCGTGCCAGTGGACAGCTAATAAAAAGCCATTTTTTAGCAAATGCATGGGTTTTTGTTTTTGAGGCTACTGTGTCATCTGATACATTGCCACAGTGCCACCCATTGGCCAGTCCTTGTAAGTGTATTTGTAACAAAATTCTCTCAAATCCAAGATGGCCGATAGAGAGTCAGGAATGTCAAGCAGCTCAGGAATATCTTGCTGATCCTTCTATAGTGGGAGACTCTTACAGGGAAAAAAATGTTGACATTAAATAATGTACTAATGAGTAATATGGATGTAAAAATATCCAAATATTGATTATTTGTTGGGAGTAAATTACGATTTATCGTTTGTCTAAATTACACATGCATCATCAATACATTCTCACTCCGACCTTGTCACACATTGACATTTGGTCATAGACTTTTCACGTCCATAAAGGTAAGGTAACCTGCAACAATATTTTTGCATTATTAGCAACATTATGTATGTGACAATTAGTGCTCAAGTGCAGTGCGTGATAGACAGGCAGGGTGGTGGTGCAACTAGCATCTGACTCAAGCGAAGATGATGCTAGTGAAAGTGATGATGAATGGCTGCCAGAAAAAGAGGTCTTAGCAAATGCTAGCGGTAGTAAAAGTGGAACTGAGGAGATGCTCTGCTTGCTGAGGATGTGCCACAAGGACAAAGGAAAAGCAAAAATGCAAAAAAAGCAAAGACAACCAGTTTGAGGCCTTTACAAAAGAATAAATGAAGGCACAGTATATATGATGTAGTACAAGTCAGTGAAACTAAAATATGCTGAGAGTGTTTTTAGAGCCACTGACAATATTTTCTGTTATTTCTATAGAAAATATACATTAACAAAATATACAGTTCAACAGGGGTGGTTTTTGTTCAATTTTCACTTGAGGATAGAAGCACCCTGTAATTTTGGGGTGTTGTGTTTATGGGGCTGAAGAGTAAAGAGCTGCCAGAGAAAGGATTAGCAAATGCTCACTGTTGTCAAGAGTCAAGAGCAAGGTATTAAACTGTATTTGAATATGTTACAATATGTGAAATCATTAGTTTAACTTAACTGCATCACAAATATGTGTTTTACATTATTTTATTTAATAATTTTATTCATTTGTTTGTGAAATTCATATATCTTCAGTTAATAATGCAAACACATGCTGTCCGCCTGAGTGGACATGTGATGAACTGCTTGAAAAATTTGTGTCAGTGTGTGTCAGTTGTTCATGCCTAAAGTGAAATAAAAACACTTGAGAAAAAAATCCTGACTCAAGTTGTCATAATTTAGGTATGTATGAAGAAACTGATCTCTCACACTGTTCAGACGGGATTTTGGCCCATTGTTCTACGCAGACAGTCCTGCTTGTGAATCTTGAGAAAGAATTTCACTTATAAAACTTCAACAAAAAGCTTTTTATATTAAGTTTGTATCCAGCCAATCACAACATTAGAAAAACAAAAGACATTTTATTTAGAAATGGGCCTGTTATTGGCTGAAAGAGTTATTGCTCTCTCATCGAAGAAAGTCGGTAAGCCGAGTATGAGTAAATGGATTTCTGAACTTCTTGGGTAATCAGTCACTCTTTCACAACATCTGGGGTCCCTTCATGTGTTATCGAGAAAGGACAGCCTTAACACATATGTTGGAAGTACTTGGGGATATGCTATGAGTGAGCCTTTGCAATGTCCATATCTGTCAAAAAAAATTTTCCTTGTTAATTGTTGTCAAAATTTGTACATATATATACCGTGTACTTAAACTGAAGTGTGTTGCATTGCACTAGCATGATCCTCAAACTGTAATGTATGATTTTCTTATGTTTATTTATTTATTTTCTGTCTCATTTATTTACTCTTTTTTTTTTCAATTTTATCTTATTTTATTTATCTTTAAATTCATATATTTGAGTGTATATTTACAAAAATATACACTCAATAATAAAGTCTATCATGTTTAATCATGAAATATCTTGTCTTTGAATTGTAGTTAATTAAACATAGGTCAAAAAGAAATGTACAAACACTGCATCCTGCAACTGTTTTGGAATCAGGGTTGTAGTTTGTATATATGCAGTAATAGCATATGACCATCAGACATTGAGGTCATTTTTATAGAAAGACATAACATCCTCCCAAACTTCTTTACTTATATTTAAGTTAGTAAATGTTACATCACTTCAGCATGTTTTTTTTTTTTTTAAATACATTTTATCATTAGTATAATTTAATGTGCAGTTAATAATGATGGTATTGTGCCTACCTTCATCATGAGTACTTGCTGTCACACCCCGCTGCCTTAACTTTTCTTTTGTCAGCTGCATATAAATATGTTCTTGGGTGTGTGATGTTATCATTGATTAAAAGGGGTAGGCTATTGATGATTGGATAGCTGCTGCACCAATCAAATCCATCCACTGGAACAATCTACCTGTTGTCACTGAACTCATCAGTGATGATAAGCCATTTAAACCATTTATTACAAGTCTACAATCTGTGGTATTTACTCAGTGGAAGAAAGTGTCAGGAAACACGGTCATTTTCAGTTTTATTGCAGGAACTTGAATGCAGCATTAGGGAAAGTGACTTTAATCTGAGGTTTTTCATTAATTCTGATGGATGATTTTATTTTTCAGAACACTCACAATTTTCAGAACATTAACAACTGTTTTGCTTCGATTATGACACCAAAAAGTCTAAATTTGGACTAAAAAAAATTGGCATTTTATGTGTTTTCACAATATTTTAGTGTCCTTGGTGTGATTATGGGTAAAAGTGGTTTTGAAAAGCTCCTTTTAATTATTAATAAATCTGCCACCAAACAGCAGGGGTGGTCCAATTTAAGTTTTATTCATGGTCTTTATTTTTGTTTATTAATTTGTCAATTTCCTTGTCTTATTCGGTAGATGACACAAGTCTTAATGTAATTACACATTGCAAGCTTATCAGATAACATAACTTTTAAAACCAAAGCTATAAAGAACATCTGAATAACTGAAACAAAGGTGTTAATGTAACTGCAGTGACAATCAATGTGTGTTTGATTACACTTTAATTGTATCATCCTGAACCCGTCTAGATTCAATGACTTGCATGACTACATTACATTTATGTGGCCTTTGTCCAAAGATCGCACAATGAGTGCTTTCAGCCTGCAGAGCAACATGAGCTGGATGTTATAGATGATACATGAGCATAATCACTGTCTGCATTCACTTCCTGACAATAAAACGTTTGTCTGATGCAGAATGGCTGCAACAGAAATCAAATGATCTGACACGTATAATATGCGGCCTTGTAACGCCTTGAGATTTAAGCAGCATCTAAGTGTGTGTGCACCTATACCACTATCTAACTTATTTATTGCTGGTTATGTTTTTCTTTAAATGCCATTTGTTTAGTTTTGTGTCTCTCTGAGGTTGTTTTATGTCTCTTTGTAGTAGTTTTGTGTCTCTTTGCTGTTGTTTTATGCCTCTGTTGTAGTTTTGTGTCTCTTTGCAGTAGTTTTGTTTCTCTTTATGGTTGTTGTATGTCTCTCTGCAATAGTTTTGTGTCTCTTTGTAGTAGTTTTATGTCTGTTGTAGAGTTGCGTCTCTGTTGTCATAGTTTTATGTGTCTTTGCTGTTGTTGTATGTCTCTGTTGTAGTTTTGTGTCTCTTTGTGGTTGTTTGTCTCTTAATAGCAGTTTTGTGTCTCCTTGTAGAAGTTTTGTGTCTCTCTGTGGTTGTTTTAGGTCTCTTTGTAGTAGTTTTGTCTCCTTGCTGTTGTTTTGTTTCTCTGCTGTAGTGTTGTGTCTCTTTGGAGTAGTTTGTGTCTCTTTGTGTTTGTTTCCTGTCTCTCTGCAATAGTTTTGTGTCTCTTTGTAAGAGTTGTGTCTCTTTGCTGTTGTTTTGTGTCTGTTTGTGCTTTTTAATGTGTCTTTGTAGTAGTTTTAGTTTCTTTGTGGTTGGTTTGTGTCTCTTTGTAGTTGTTTTATATCTTTGTAGTATTTTTGCATCTCTTTGTGGTAGTTTTGTGTCTGTTGTAGTTTTTGTGTTATTGCAGTTATCTTATGTCTCTGTTGTGATTTTTTGTGTCTTTGTGGTTGTTTTATATGTATTTGTGGTAGTTTTGTATCTCTTGTATTTGTTTTGTCTCTTTCTAGCAGTTTTGTGTCTCTTGGTGGTCGTTTTATATCTTTTTGTAGTAGTTTGTATCTCCTGTGCTTGTTTGTCTCCTAATAGCAGTTTTTTGTCCCCTTGTAGAAGTTTTGTGTCGCGTTGTGGTTGTTTTATGTCTTTTTGCAGTGGCTTTGTGTCACTTTGTGGTTGTTTTATGTCTCTTTGTAGTAGTTTTGTGTATCTTTGCTGTTGTTTAATGTCTCTGTTGTAGTATTGTGTCTCTTTGTAGTAGTTTTGTGTCTCTTTGCTGTTGTTCTATGTCTGTTGTAGTTTTATGTCTCTGCAATACTTTTGTGTCTGTGGTTGTTGTATGTCTCTGTTGTAGTTCTGTGTCTCTTTGGGTTTGTTTTATGCCTCTGTTGAACTTTTATGTATCTTAGTAGTTAGTTTATGTGTCTGTAGTATTTTTGTGTGTATTTGTCTTAGTTTTTGTCTCATTGCAGTTGTTTAATATCTCTGTTGTGTTTATTGTCTCTTTGTGTTTGTTTTATATCTCTTTGTAGAAGTTTTTTTTATCTCCTGTACTTGTTTTGTCTCGTACCAGTTTTGTGTCTCTTTTTTGTCTCTTTGTAGTGGTTCTGTGTCTCTTTGTGGTTCTTCTGCCCATTTTACAGTTATTTTGTATCTCTGTGCAGTTCCTTTGCCTCTCTTTGTGGTCATTTTGAGTCTCGTCCCGGTCGTAACATGTTAATTTGACATTTTGCAGGGGAGGGTCAGGGGTCAGGGACACTTTGGGCCCTTGTACCTGTGGCTTTTGGGCCTGCTCAGTAATCCATTTGTGAGTATATTCTATTATTATTACCAATGCATTCTTGCAGCACTTTTTTCCTAGTAATCCATTAGGGTTGAACTGAATATTCGGATAAAAATGAGTACAACTGTTTTCTTTTACTACAAGTAAAATGTGTCATGATCTGTACTTGTGATTAACTGTGATCAAATACAATCCTAAGCTCAATTCTGAGGTTGTTCTGTGAATAGTTTTCTAATAAATAAATAATAACATATCAATATCAGGCTTAAAATAACAACTTGTGGTCAGGTCCCATCTACTTTTGATTTAGCCTCCACCCACTTCCAGCTAAAAGCCTGCCCATTCTATATATAAAGATGCAGATACAGATAATTTGGTTGGTTGAACAGATAATGGTGTATAATCTACAAAGGTGCGTCATATTTTATAAACTTAAATGTTGAATCCAGCCATGGAATGTAACAAAGTACATTTACTCGTGTCCCTGTAGTTAATGGTTATTGCTTCTCAAATATAATGAATTGTTGTTTTTCTTGTACATACTTGTACATATGTACATATATGTGAAAGTGAAAATAAACGGAGACGATGACCTGTAGCATCTATATTTGCCTTCATGTCTTTGTATGCACTCTTCGATGTGTACATTTTCCTGGATTAAGTACTTTTATTTTTAATACTTTTATATATGTTTTCTGATTATACTGACATACTTTTACTTGACTAATTTTTTCAATGCAGGACATTTACTCGTCAAGTCATTTTATTTATATAGCACATTTCATATGACAAGCATAAGCTCAATGTGCTTGAGATACATTATACATGACAAACACAACATATCTGTCTAAAGCTTGTGAAAAACAATATGTTATTGTAGCAGACTTAGGTCATGTGGAAGAGAATTGTAATTGTAAAAGCTGATTGTAAGTACAATGAGTAGACCTTTATTTGACAAGCTAACGCAGGAGTGTCAAACTCATTTTTGTTCAAGGGCTACATACAGCCCAGCTGATCACAAGTGGGCCGGACCGATAAAACCAGCGAAAAATAATCAGTAAATAACAACAGCTCAACAGTAGTAAATAATAACAGCAAATGGGTGCAGTTTCAATAATATATCTCAGTTTTCCCATTCAGTCGGTCTCAGTCATTTTATTGTTTTAAGATAGAATTTTCATACAGAATTGTTTTTTTGTGCTGAAGCTGCTGATTGATAATATTTTGTACAATAGGGTGTTTTTTTTTTTCAGAGAAATATACTGTAGTCAGGGTGGAAAGGCCTCTTTAAGTAGCTGATCACTTTTTAACCTGGCCCTTAAAACCTTGTACTTAGCCTAGTTATCCAGTGGGCCGGATTGGACTCTTTGACAGGCCAGTTTTGGCCCACAGACCGTATGTTGGACACCTCTAGGGATCTCAGTGTTGAGTACTCTGTGAGCATGTCAGCAACATAGGAAGGAGCTAAACCATTACACATTTAAAAAGTAGTAGTATTTTAAAATACATTTTTTGTTTTATGTGGAGCCAGTGAAGAGAAGGCAAAATAAAACGTATGTGGTCACACCTTTAAGGTTTTGTTAAAACCCTTGCTGCTGCATTCTGAATAAACTGGAGTTTATTTAATGTCTGCTTTGAATTACAGTAATCCAGCCTACAGGAAATAAAAGCAGGGCCCAGCTTTTCATAGTCTGACCGAGACAAGCATCTAACCTTTGATATATTTCTGAGGTGATAAAAGACAGTCTTAGAAATGTATGTGCTTCTGGAAGTTCAGATCGGCTTCTAAAATCACACCCAAGTTTTTGAAAGAAAGGGGATTTAACAAGGATCCCTCAAAGCCTCAGGTCATACTAACAGAACTAGTAGTAACATAGTATTTTACAGTGTGGTACGCTTACTTAAGTATAGGGTCTGAATACTTCCTCCACCACTTGTAAAATCTAAGTTTTCAAAATATATTTTGAGTTGAAGCCATGTCTCTGCTCCTTCTCTCTATATGCATACTGTAGGTACTTGGGGGTATTCTCTGGGTGAAATTCCCAGAGTGACGTTGTTGACCATGTTGTGCCCTGCTGCTTACATTAGTAATGTACTGTACTATTTCACAGTGTGGTACCACTTGTACCACCACTTGTAAAATCTTAGATTTCAATATAAATTGGAGTTGAAAGCTGTCAGATAAATGACATTGAGTAAAAAATACAGTATTTTTCCTCTTAATTGTTGGGGAATACAGGTGAAAATACTCAACTATGACTTTGTGCTCACATACACCACTGTAATGAACTAATGGTTGCAGCTCTGAGCTTTTGTATGAGAATCATCAGTGAGTAAAGTTTCTGAATTAAATCTCAGCTACTACAGATGTATCTCTGGGCTGATACAAGTTTTAGAGTCAGACTTTAACATCCAGTTGACCATCAGCTGCAGATGGACCGCAGCTCTGCGTAGGCCTACCTTCACCTCGGGCGCCCAGTCTCTCCTGTCGCAGCTGCAGGCGGAGTGGACAGCACAGGTGCAGTCCGGTTTACACTCAACCATACATATCTGCTCCTCCGCGCCGGGCGACGACTTGAAGACAAACTTTGAGGCATTTTTTGGCGACTTAGGTGAAAACATGTTGGAGCTGCTCTTATGCCGTTCAGCTTATCTTTGCCTATCAAAGTCGGAGGGCAAAAGTCCGCAGTGAGTACGCGCTCTGTGCTGTTCCTGGAGATAAGGGGAGCGCAGCGCAGCGCCGGTGAACGTCATTTTAGTGCTCAGCTTTGGGAGTTGGAGGGTTTTGATTTGAGGGGGTCCATGAGGAAAGGGCGGGCAAGGCCTCCAATCACATGACTTGTGAATAAAAAGAAGATTCAATACAAAACAATGCGTATCAGTGCCATATTCACACACAGAGGCCTTAAAGATGATCTCCATTCAACTGGAGTTTGAGAAGACATATGCATTAAAGGGGGAAGTTGGTACAGAAATAATCCATGATATCTGTAGAAAAATAAGTTTATTAAACTCCAAATACATTTAAGTACAAGCACCGTATAAAGGCAAAAGAAACCCTTTCCTCTCCCTTCAGCAAACTTTAATATTGGGGAATTAGGTCGTACTTTTCAAAACAAAACTCATCATTTTTGAGAGCTACAGGAATTAAAAAAAAATATCTTATTTTTATCCAAATAAGAGTGTCCATGTTAAATACTCAATAACCGCACAATCTGACATTTACGTATTTATTTACAAAATACATTTTGAGTGTACTCAAAGCCTCCAAAGTCAAGCAGTATCACTGTAAATGATGCAACAACAGTCAAAGTGTGTGTGTGTGTGTGTGTGTGTGTGTGTGTGTGTGTGTGTGTGTGTGAGAGAGAGAGAGAGAGAGAGAGAGAGAGAGAGAGAGAGAGAGAGAGAGAGAGTGAAGGTGGGAGGAGGCAGGGTGCGTCAAAGCAAACAAAGAGGATTTAAAATAGCATTTAAAATAAAAAATATGCAAAGTAATGCAAAAAAAAAAAAAAAAAAAATCTTCATTTCTCTTGTTTCACTAATGAATATAAACGTGGCACACTGCAAGGTAAATCCATCTTTGGTCATTTTATCTGTTGTGTCTTATTGTTGTGTCTTATTGTGTCACCTGTTTTATACTAAAACAGGTGACAGGGCTGATCGAGATGATTCCACTTGTCTTGGTGTTATTATCGACTATCAATGAATGAGACTGCATAGACATCTAGAAGGCACACACATTTAAAATATGATTAGGAACACAGATTTTCTTTACTGTCCTTGCTTAAAACTGTTCACTTAAAGGAATAATCCCCCATCACTGGTGTTTTGTTGGATATAAAATGTTCCTTGATCTGACATCAAGCGTGTCTTTAAACATCCAGCCAACACACAAACAGGAAATCAAAACAAAAGGAATCATCTTATCTTCACTTGGCACAATTTCTTGCTTTTCTTTTTTAAAGGAAACACTGTATTTTTAGACCACATGTGAGATTAAATGTTCAAAAGGACATTGCTTGCAGTGTAGATCTGTACAACAACAGAGACATGGAGGATGGGAAGCAACAGGAACTGAAAATTCTTCCTCATTCTGTTCAGCGCTGTCGATCCCAGCGCCAGATTGAGGCGTCGTCACACACAGCTATCAAAATGCTGCTGTCGCGGCTGAAGCTGGTTTGTCGGATGGCTGATGTGCATTTGGGGAGAGTCAGTGTGGTGCACCTGGAGACCAGAGAGGATAAGGTTTCAGATTTGGTTGTTTTATAAAAAAGACTTTTATTTATTTATTTATTTATTTATTTAACAAATGCAGCCTGGAAACATCAATACGTGCTGATTACAATTTATTAAACAGAGCAGACATTTCACACTGAGCCTCAAACACAAATGTTTTACATTCGGTCTTCAGTACAGTTAAAGGCTTACCTCGGTATTTTTCAACCTGTACCCTGTTTTCCCATGTTTTTCTGTCTCAGTGACAAATGGGAACAACATCTTATTTAAACTGGTCCGGGACTGAGAGAGAGGGCAGCCAGCAGCAGCAATGTATCGTTAATGAGCAATTAAGCACCGTCAATTTACACACACTAAAAGTAGGACTGCCCCTTTAAAGTCAGAGGGTCAATCAGTCGGAGACCCCTCAGCTGAGGGGTACTGAGATCGCCTCAAGTTGAGCAGTCTTTTTTTGCTTGTCAGTAGGCTGTGCAGTGTACTTCTGGGGATGATTTGGTCCCCAGGTTTTGCTGTGGAGTGAGCGCTCTAGACCACTGTTTCTCAAATGGTGTCCCGTGACGCCAATCTAGGTGTGCCCTGCTGTGGGATTTTGTGATAACCACACATTATTATTGTAGTGTTCAGCTGGGCCTATAGAAAAGGTTATGAATTAATTTTTAATTGACTGTATCAGTATTTTGTGCAAACCTATTTCCTAATTGAGAGGCAAACTCTTACTAAAAAAATATAATTAATTTAATTTTGTAAACATTAACAGGGAACATATTTGACAGCATTTGTGTGTGGGAATTATAGGTGTGTGACACATCATAAGATTGACAGCCAATGTGAGGGATTATAACATTTAAATGGAGAAAGCCATGAGCGGGACAACGGATCACTTTATTGTACAGAGCAAATTACAACAAAGTACCAGTGAAGATGACCTACCACCACAAGAAAAGTAGACAGCATCACGAAAGCTACCTGTCTTTTTTTTTTTTTTTTTTTTAAATTGTCTTGCGTCGTGATAAGAGCGATAACACACGTTAAAGAAGCTATTGTGCACAGATATACACAGAGGTGTGCTTTGAGATTTTGGCTTGCCCTGTGGTGTACCTTGGGCACAAAAAGTTAGAAAACCACTGCTCTAGACTACCACGCTTCTCACGGTAGGACAGAGATACAGCTGCTGCGATCAGCTTATTTCCTTACACTGTTGACCTGAAAGCTTCACAAGGTCCTTTGTCCCCACAGCCATTAGACTCTACAACACCTCAGTCAGTGGCAGTTGCTCATGGCTCATAGTTTGGCTTTTGTTTGATATCTAGTGGTGGTAGAAAGAGTAGTTGCACATTTCCGATTTGTTGTTTGCTCGGTTAGCTTGGCTACTGTATTACATGAATGACTGTCACACTGAACATCCCTCTGAGCTTCTTTCAGACTTTAAAAATTACTCATCACAATGGGAAAAAAGCTGAATATTTGTATTAAACTGCTGAATCTGATTCAACTGACATACTTCTGAGTCGGGTACAGCCGTTTTTGCCACTTACAGGCTCCGATTGCTATTGTAAGTTTCTGATAACATTAAGGAAAGGATCGCTACAGACAAATAACATGTTTATCTGTTCTTTTCTTTTGTTAGGGTCTACTTTGTAACCTTGCTAATGTCTCACTAAAGGAGAAAAGGTATCTTGTTGCAAGAACACATCAGCTGAAATGTGAGTGAGAGCTAAAGAGAGGAATTTACAGTAATAGTTTGTTGTGTTGAGAGTACAGACAACAAATGTCACTGAGTTGTGCTACAATACAATGGACGCTCCTCACACTGCCTATGCACTGCGCCTTACAGAACATCAGGTCTGCAGAGACAATTTGGACCAGGCTGACTACTGCCAACCAAAGAGGAGAAAAAAAAATCAAATCAAATCACCAAAGTACTTACATCGAAAGAAAAATGCTGTTCCAAGAGTGGTGAGACCTGCTGCAGACACAGTGGAGGTAATGTTATTAGCTTAAGTCATTGTATTTACCTGGCATGAGTACACACAAAAGCATGGCAGGGGACCCGCAAAAACACCTTTAATGGGCGTAAATTGACGGTGCTCAGAATGAGACTCCTCCTTGGACACAAACAGACCGAAACAAGCAAAAGATTCGGCAAAACCTTTTATTCCTATGTAGGATCCTTTCTGTTATGTTGCTAGGCACTTAAAATAACAATCTGAGCCTGTTGGTGGCAAAAACTAGCACTTTTAGTGGAGCACATGCCCCAAATGGGTTACATTGCAGCCCATTTTGCTGATGCTGGCTGCGACGCTCTCTGTAAATACTGGACCACTTTCAAAATTGCTTCATTAAGTCACATAGACAGAGAATTATGGGAAGATAGGATGCAGGTTGAAAAACAGTGGAGTTTGTCATTTCAACGGGATGATTCTCCACCCTGAGAGACACCTTACAGACCTGTATACCTGCAGGAAAAATATATATTTGTGAAGCTCTAAAAGATTTGCAATGTTGATTTATTGTGATTATTTTCATAGATTTCAAAGATTAATCTGTATTAATCTTAATTTTATGATTTGATTATTTGTTTAGTTGATAAAGTGTGGGAGTACAACCTCCCAGAGTCTAAGGCGACAGTCAAATAAAAGGAGGACTATTAGTTTTTTCTTCTGTTTTTTGTTTTTAACTCAACATTTCTGAAATATTAACAGATGTGTTTGAGCCTCTATTTTCTTTCTATTAAGTGTCTTTTGCTCTGTACTGTTGGGCTTCTCATTTCACTAGTGCGTCCGTCGCAAGCTGTGCAAAAATGATGCAATGTGACATGGACATAAGGAAAACAACAAACCTCATAAATTACCATCTGACAGTCACACATTTCTGTGTTTGTTATTTTGTCCACACCTTGTATATTGACACAGAGTTGAAGTGACACCAAACTGTCACTCCACTGTTTACTTTGGCTGAGATTATGACACTGACAGGGTCACCACAGTGTCGTGTAACGATTGTACCCGTCTGACATCACACCTGTCTGGTATGAAACATGAACAACACTACATTCAGATTTTGTGTATTTAGCTGACAATCATGATCAGTGACAGGAGGAGTGTCCTTGCTGTCAATCAGGAATAAAACTGTCACTTATCTGTTTGGATAAAAACTGGCACTTACTTTGCTTTGTGTGGGTCTTCCACTTCAAGGTCCCACACATAAAGCTTCCCCACCTGGTTTCCCAGCGCGAGCATCTGGAAATCAGCATCACAGGAGACAAAACATCAGCAACAGACTAAAAAGCACTCTTAAGATCTTGGAAGCACTTTCAGTGCCATGATTATAGCTAAAGAACTTTATAAATGCAACAAAGAATTAGTCATAAGAGGTATAAAATGCAAAATGAGACAGATATGCAGCTATAAATGATAAATATATGACCTCACCTTCTGCCAGAAGTCCATGGAGAAGCGCATGTACCAAATGTCACACTGGCTGTAATCAAAACGTCCCAGAATTGTCACATTGGACTCATTCGGTTTAATGTGATCGATGTCGTCCTCCATCTTTCCTGGTTTCCAGCAGACGATGGCGTTTTCACAGGACTGCAACCAGACAGGAAACATTAATAATGAGCATGTTTAGACTTAAGTAAAGAAATAAAGGGCATGTAGCATTCACTATCATGCTAAAGATTTGCTTTGTGGTTTTCTGCATGTCAAACTTAATCCAGAGCTAGGCAGGGTTTTTTTCCACCTTGACCCTGTTTTCTCCATGTTTTTGTGCCCAAGTGACAAATGGGAACATTTTTTTTTTTAAATTGTTCCAGTATTGAGCGGGAGCAGAAGCCAGACTGCGATGTGATTACTCAGATTATGTTTGCACCATCCATGTATATCCACTAAAAGCGTTTGTTTTTGCCAAAGATAGGATCAGGTTATCATTCAAGTGTCTGACAGCATTATGGAAAGGACCCCAACAGAGAGAGACCTTTTTGTTAAACAGTAGGAACCTTTTTGTTTAACCAGAACCAGCCCGAAATCACCATTGCAAAACCAAACTTGTGACTTTTAAAACATAGCATTCTGTATTTGTAGTGAGCCACAATCAAATTAACAGTTTAATTCACTTGCATACCATCTGGTTGTGGCCCCTTTTCGGGACATAGAGATGTCAACACAGGGTCCAGTGTTTGCATACTGTAATACTTCACTGGAAACAGTATGGAATATAGATACTGTTGAATAAATCATGGTCTGCAGTCTTTTTTATTCCAAAACGTAAACTGTATTAATGAATGAAATAATTAAGCACCTTATTGTGCCAGCAGCAGAGCTGCTTTCCATTGGTTTCAGGGAAAGCCAAGCAGGCTCGGTGTAGTGTTTTTAAGGTGAAACAGACTGAGCAGAGTTATTTTCTTCACCACAGTGGTGTTTTCAGTTGGTTGCAGTGTGTGTTGGTCAGACAATTTATGTGCTAATTCCTGCTCTGCTTGTTGAAGTTGGACTCTGGATGTCAAGGAAACTTTGAAATAAAGGTGTATCTTAAGGATGACAATATGCATTGATGTTTTCACTTTGCATTGATGATACTGGATCACTTAATCAATGTATCATTACACCGTATCTACTATAATAACTTGCCTTGGAAAGAATAAGATCCCCCAGCCACCTCACACAGTCCACGTAGTTTCTATGGATGTCTCGTGTTGAGAAGTCAGGGAAGTGAATTTTCTGTGAGACGAACGGCCTGAAGAAAACACACATTGATTTAAAAAAAAAAAAAAAAAAAAAAAAAAAAAAAAAAAGGTAAAATCATAACAGATTTTAAAAACTTAAGATTTGATAGCCAACAAGTCTACACAAATAAAAACTGACATGGATTTTTTTCTTTACCTGTTGGTCTTTGAGGGGTTGTACTCGTAAGACCCACGGATGGCTTTTTGCATTCTCTCTGAATTGATCCGCCAAAGTTTTAAGGAGTGGTCCATCCCGCATGACATAATCTTCTCACCCAGAAGATCAAAATCCTACAACAGGATTATAAAAAAAAAAAATCAAATCCAGTTATTGTTTCAGTTTTTTTTATTCACAGAGGACCCTACTGACTAAATACTCACAGCACTCAGGACTTCATCTCGATGACCCTCCACACCACCAAATATTGCCACTAATGTGTCCGTCTGTATGTTCCATAGACGAAGGGCATGATCTGAGGAAACAATAAAGACAAATTAAAAAAATCATACATACTATTAACACTGAGTCTCGTTCATGAATGTTAGTAATTCTGTGAGTAGTTTTGCACATAAAAAAACCATGGTCCTAAAAACCTACAATAAACCTGAATATTTCTCTTTAATAATTTCTTATTTAAGTTTTAAAATTTGGCCCATGGTGTCAATTCTCAATTAAAAGCGTGTTGTTTGCCTGACAATTGCATATGAGTTGAGCCCGTGCTCCTCCCTGTTCAGCTTTCCTTGTGGAAGCCACTTGCAAATCAATTATTTTATACATTCAGAGAACGGCATTTTCCCAATTTTGTATTAAGTTGATTTAAATAACATTCATTTTAAGAACACTAATCTGAAGCTAAATAGCAACTTATTTAACTAAACGTGTTACATTTGTAATCTTTTGTCATGTTTAACTGTATTGTGAACATAACAGAGCACAAAACAAATTAAAATTGCTATTTCTTATAACAAGCAACATTTATGTGCAATATCTTATTTACACAAACACTACGAGCAGTCAGAAGCAGTAGTAGATAGTAATTTCCCTCTATTAACAGTTTACACACAAATTTGTTCCGCTCACATTTCATGTAAGACCCATTGTTTTTCTCCCAGGAGGTGGCACAGATCAAAACAGAGCTAAAAGAGTGAATGATGATGACAATATTTATTGCTGTGTTCAATCACAAGTGGCTAAAAACCCCAGTCATTGCAGGTTTAACAGGCTTATTCATGTAGCAGTTAAACGATTCACCAATTCTCAAATACCTAATAAATCTGGATGATGTATGCTTAAAGTGAACTACTGTTGCTGTTTCTCTTCACAGTCTTATTAACTTGCAGCTGTTAGTGGTGATAGTGAGGCAGCGATAGCCGCTGAATCAAATGAGTGACACTTCCTTTACACTGATGCAACAGTGAATATCATGCTGCCTGCTAAGCCTAACGAGTTGAGGAGGATGTTTGGGGCACCTAAGTGGTGTGAATGTAACAACTTCAAAGCAGGCTGAAGGTGGAAAAACACTCACATGTACCCAGTACATGTACCCAAACATTCACCTGATTAAATAAAAGATTAAACTCCACATGACCCTTGTCAAGTCAGCCCTGTTGTTACCTGGGCTGTGAGAGGCTCAGATTAAGGAACCACCTGACAATCACATGGTAATAAAAAACTACAGCTATCTTGCATCAACGTAAACCTTTACAGACATGCTGGTGCCACAGAGAAGGTAGTAACAAAGAGATTTTAGTGTCAAGATGAGGTCTATAAAGCCATCAAAATGAATGTCATTACATCCAAAAATACGGCCTTCTCACATGTCACTGATGTTGTATTTACCTCACAAAGAAATTTGTGACAAACTGTCCTCTAACTGGCTTATCTGAGTCATAATTATAACTGTATTATTATTGTTGTTGGGTTGGTTTTTTTTTTTTTTACCTTTGCTTACAGACAAGAGGAGATTCGGATCCCTTGGATGAAACTTGAGCTCATTGATGGCGTTTCCATGACCTACATAATGCTAGAAATGAACAAAATTGTAAGTTGTAATTGTAGACATCTATTCATACTGAGCTATGAGAGGGAAATCTATCAGATTTGGCAGTGCATACAGTGCCTTGCAAAAGTATTCACCCCCCTTGGCGATTTTTTTTCCTATTTTGTTGCATGAGAACTTAATTAAGTAATTAAGTAATTTAAATCGATTTCATTTTATTTTCTGTAACATTACCAAATAACTGGCACCACAAAGACCAACAAGCTCTCCAAACAGGTCAGGGACAAAGTTCTGGTTAAGTACAGATCAGGGTTGGGTTTTAATACTTGAAACTCTGAACATCCTAGCATTGTGGAGCACTATTAAATCCATTATTATAAATGGGGGGAAAAAACAGCACCACAATAAATCTGCCAAGAAAGGGCCTCCCACCAAACTCAAGGACCAGACAAGGAGTTCATTAATTAGAGGGGCAACAAAAAGAACCAAAGAGATCCCTGAAAGAGCTGGAAAGCTCCACAGCGGAGACTGGAATATCTGTCATAAGACCACTTTAAGGCCCCGTTTATACGACAACGATTTCAACTGTAAACTGTAAACTTTAGTTGCGTTTTGGCTGATCGTTTACACGACAGCAGCGCTTGGGTCGCCTGAAAACGTTTCTAAACCGCGTCCCAAAGTGCAACTTTTTGGAAACGACAGCGTCATGTAAACTTGCAATATGCAAGTTTATGAAAACAGAGACTTTTCGCACATACACATTACGGTTCCAGTCACTAGGCATGCCGACCGTCACGACAACAATGCCGAGCTCTGTTTGTGATGCTCATCCTGTAATTTGATCTGTTACTGTAGCAACTCCACCTCGTCGTCCATCCAGACAAAGTTATCTGTGCATGCTTTCGCCATTGTGTCTTCTTTGTTTTGGTTTATAATCACCGCGTTGTAGAGGAAGGCACTTCAGCGCAGGTGCATGGCGTCATGCCATGGTGTTGCTTTGCAAATTTACACTGCCACCCACTGGCCTGGCGTGCATACTATAGCGTTTCCAGATTTTGCAGCTCCGTGTGAATAGGGATTGTTTCAATAACGTCATATAAACGCAGAAGTTTTTTAAAACTATGTATAATACGCGCTTGGATCGGATTGGTATCGGTATCGACCAAAACTCAAGGCTGTAATATCAGTATCGGATCGGAAGTGAAAAAGCTGGATTGGGACATCCCTAACATTATATATATATATATATATATATATATATACAGTCATGGAAAAAATTATTAGACCACCCTTGTTTTCTTCAATTTCTTGTTAATTTTAATGCCTGGCTCAACTAAAGGTACATTTGTTTGGACAATTATAATGATAACAACAAAAATAGCTCATGAGAGTTTAATTTAAGAACTAAGAACTATTCATTTTCCATGGTTTTCTTGATAATAACCAAAATTACTTAAATTCTTACATCAATAGCTATGGCATTGTACCGCCAAAAACACTACTTTTAAGCATTCCATGTTTTCTTTTCTGTTTGCTTTAAACACATGATACACACAAGAGTTAATACTTGATTGCATAACCATTGTTTTTGATGACTGCAGCCATGCGTCTTGGCATGCTCTCCACCAGCTTCTGACATTGTTCTGCTGTCACAGCAGCCCATTCCTGTTGGACAAATTCAAACAAATTTTCTTTTGTTTTTGGGCTTGTGGTTCTCCATTTTGAGTTTGATGATTTTCCACAGGTTTTCAATTGGATTAAGATCTGGTGATTGAGCAGGCCAAGGCATGGTGCGAATGTTGTGGTTCTCCATCCAGGCTTTAACTGACCTTGCCGTGTGGCAAGGGGCATTGTCTTGTTGGAAAATCCAGTCATTCGAGGCAGGAAAGAGTTTTCCAGCTGATGAAAGAAGACTGTTTTCAAGGGTAGTCCTGTACATGACCTGGTTCATTCGGCCTTCACACAATTGCATTTGCCCTGTTCCACTCAGACTGAAACAACCCCAGATCATGACTGATCCACCCCATGTTTTACTGTAGGGGCAAGACAGTCTGGGTTGTAAGCTTCTCCAGGCTTCCTCCTAACCAGTAAGTTGGCTGGAGTGGGCATCAATTCAAAATTGGATTCATCACTGAAGAGAACCTTAGCCCAATCATCAACAGTCCAATCCTTGTGGTCTCGAGCAAAGAGTAACCGGGCCTTCCTCTGCCTTTCATTGATGAAGGGCTTCTTGCGTGCTCTGTGTGACTTCAAACCAGCTTCAACAAGTCGGTTTCGAACTGTCCTTGCCGAACAAGTCACATTTCTCGACAGTGCCCACTCATTTTTAAGGTCCCTGGAGGTCTGACGACGATTCCTGACACAGGAACGGATGAGTGCACGGTCATCTCGTGGGGTAGAAAGACGTTTCCTGCCACGGCCAGGTAGCAATTTGGTAGTGCCATGTTCAGCTTGTTTTTTTTTGTTGTAATGAACGGCTGTCTTGGAGATCTTCAGTTTTTTCGCTACCTGTCTCTCACTCATGCCAATTTCCAGCAGTGCCAAGATGGCTGCCTTTGTGGCTTCACATAATTCTTTTGTTTTAGGCATTATGTGAGAGCTGACAACTTCTGAGTTGTGCTACGGCTTGAATGTAAGCAGGAAACCACTCTAGGCCTTTGCATGTGCAGTGCTGCTTGTGACATGAAATGGCCTCTTATATACCCTGGGAATCAATTAAGCTTAAGAATGTCAAATAGGACATAAAGTATTATGTGACCAGCTGCATTTTTTGTTGTGTTCATTGTATTATACGTTTAGTGGTACCAGATATTAGAATGAACAAGAAATTGAAGACAACAAGGGTGGTCTAATAATTTTTTCCATGACTGTATTATATATATATATATATATACACAAACACACTAGGGCTGACCCAAAAAATTCGAAGCTTCGAAGCTTCGTTCGATGGCACGGGATTCGATTGTGAAAAAAACAAATTCGAACCTTCAACGCTTTTTTTTCACCTTTTTTTGGGGGAGACCTTAAACGCAACACTAACACCGTCAACGAGCCACAGCGCACTCAGAGCCGCTCTGAGTCTGGTGTCAGAGACACTTCTGATGCTCTGAGTTGCGCATCTGTTTGATTGTGTTGCAGTGTGCCGAGAGTTTTAATTTAAGGTGCTTACAGACTCGGGCGCACTATAAGCGGAGGTTATAATGTACTAAAATAGGAAAAATGCCGGGGGGGATAATACTTTTGCAAGGCACTTCATGTGTTGAGAGAAGACATATTACCTTGATACACTGCATTGTGATGTGGTTGATAACCCGAATGATGCCACGGGACCCGGCGACAGCCAACAGAGGATGGCTTGTATTGGTGTCATAGGTCCAGGCGCATGTGTAGAAGTTCTCGTCTGCCTTGGCAAATATTAAGTCAAGGAAATTAAAATGAAAAGCTCTTCCAGTGACCTTAAACTAAACGAGTGCTTTCCTCTATGGTTGGGATATATGCACTGGTATCGAAACTGTGACAGAATCTCACTATAGCCTGATGGGACGATACAAAAGTGGCTGTGCTTCTCTATAAACAGTACACAAAACAAAACAGCATTTCAAGTATGACCTTATCTTAATCGAGATACTGTTTTGGGTTTAGCTCAGCTGACAAGTAATGAAATATGTCTGTCAGTTTTCTATCACCTGGGTCATAATATAGCGTTTAAAACAGCAGCAACTGCACTTTAAACTGTGTCTGCGTGACACAATGACATTGACAACATTCATAAAGCATGTCAAACAAGTGAAAGGATACGTCTGCATCAACATAAGACTGCAACAGTCTTATTTCTCCCTGAGAGTGACATTCATACAGAGTTACCTGGTGAAGAAAACACAGCACTAGTTAAGTATGGATCAAAACGACAAATGAAAATCAAAAGAACATAATTTTAAAATATGTTTAGCTGACTAACTAGTCATTTAAGTCTATATGCTAGCTAAAAGGGGGGGACTACAAGCATTGGAACATTGGAACACAATATTTTTGTCTGCTTTTCAGGTGGTTGACACAACATATTTTCTGACGCACACTCTCTGTCTGCTGGTGGGACCTGTATGTATTGTGTGTGTGTGTATGTGCGCGCACGCACTAGGGCTGGGTATCGCCACTGATTTCCAGAATCGATTCCATTTCGATTCTCGGAGAAGTAATAGTGTAACATTTACAAGGAATTACTTTTTTAAAAGAATAAATTCACAACAGGATGTAAACTTATTATTTTAAAAATACATGTTGTTTCTAGAGTAGCAACAGTAACATTTAAACAGCAGAGTCAATATTTGACTGGAGATAAATTAAAATGTCTAATAACATAAGTCATATTCCTGACATCACAATATCATTGAGTGAAACTTAGAAAGAAAAAAGAACACAGACATCAGTCAGTATCAGTCCTCCTGTCCTCTCTGCTCCTCCCTCTGCTGCTGAGGAGAATCACTGCCTGCAGGTCACATGACCACTGGTAGGTTTTAACATACAAGACACACAAAGGGGGTTTTTTTGGGGAGTTTTTCCTTATCCGCTGTGAGGGTCTAAAGGACAGAGGGATGTCGTATGCTGTAAAGCCCTGTGAGGCAAATTGTGATTTGTGATATTGGGCTTTATAAATAAAATTGATTGATTGATTGATTGATTGATTGACTGAGCTAAACCCTGAGACATAAACATAAACTGTTGTTTTAGCTTGTGAACAATTTGCTATTAGATGGAAAGCCCTCTGTGCTTGTTTATAACATAATACTGGCAGTGGTGGATGAGAGACTGCAGACAGAGCAGATTGAAGTATCACTTCTCTACATGTTACATGTAGCTGATCAGGTGTATTGATAAAGCACTGGCTTTTTCCTTGAAGAGGTTTTATTGCACCTTACAGTTACAAGCGTAGCTGTCATCAGCTCACTTTATCTTCACCTCTCTATTTCCTCCTCAGCAGCTTTACTAGCTTCTCAAATACTACGGTTGTTCGTAACTCATAAAGCTTCACACATCCGTGGGAAAAAGTGTATGTTTTAGTGTTGTACGATTAATCTAATCGCAATTGCGATGTCAGGCTGTGCAATTACATAACTGCATAAAAGGCTGCGATTTGCGATTTAATGTGAATAAATGTTAACATGTGTGCCTCTGAACTGTGCTGTAGTGTGTGGAGTTTGTTGACATCATCACTATTGCAAGCTATCCTGGTGTGTACAGCATGTATGGTCAGGTGACCAACATAGACGCTGAAGAAGAGCATGAGCACGACCAAGAACAGGCTGAGTTGGTGGCGAAAAAACGCAACGTCTATTAAATGGCAATACTTTGGATTCAGGTACGGTGACGTTGAACAGAAAGACATGCTGTGTAAAAGTTTAAAAGTTAAAGCCGCCACGTCCTGCGGCAACGACGAGCCGAGCCATGTAACGTTAAAGACAAAGGAACAACCACCAGAGCCTCATAAAACAACATCCAAGCACAGTTACGCAAACATTTGTAAGCGTCACGGGCTAATCACGGACTCCATAACAAACTATAATAACAAATTAAAAATTGAGCAAAATTTTGCCCAGGTTTGGCCCACTTGACATGCTGCTGTGTTGTGCAATGGCCTGTTCAGGTGCTGGAATTTGTCATTTTCGTGACAATGCCTGAACGCAACACAGGCTTTGCTCCGCTGTGTGTCCAGTGTCGTGCTGCACTGCTGTGCGAGAGCTGTGTTTGACTGTGCTAATAGCAGTCTGTTGATGGTCATTTACACACTGTCAATAACAATAACTCTGTCAGGTCAGGTCAGTGACCCCCGCCAACCCGAGGGTCGGGAGTATGTGAGGGGGCCGCGAGGGAGGGATGGGGAGGGCTGCTGCGCATTGAGGGAGAGCTGAGGCTCCCAGAGAGGGAGAAATAGAACCACTTGCATGCTCGTCTGGTAGGAAGGGCCCAGGGCAGAGACGAACGAAACCTAACTCAGATGACACTCAAAAATGAACCGTTTTCAGGCATTCTACCTACTGCAGCTTTAAGGATTATAAAAAGAAAGTGGAGGCGTCCCGAGCAGACAGGTTATGGCAAAAAATAATGCAACAAAGTGAGCCGCAGTAGCACGAGGAAAGAGGAGGAGGTCAGATGTCTTTATAAAGACCCATACTGAAAAAACTTTGACACTTTTAAATCATTTTCTGAGAGGACAAGAGAATCCGTCAACAACAGGGCATTAACTGAAAAGTTGATTTGCCGACGCGTCAACGTCAGTGGCACAAGTCGATGCCCCCCGGGAGGAGTCGACAAGTCGTGTGTTTTTTTTCCCCCTCTCTCTTTCTCTCTCTCTCTCTCTCTCTCTCTGTGTCTGTGTGCTTACGCTGATACTTTATCCTTGACTAAGTGAACATACCCGGGCGTACTATAAGCGGAGCAGACTCCGTGAGGAATGTCCGCAGTCATTCAGGCTTTCATAGTCGAGCGCACTTCCTCGTTAGCTGCCTTAAAAATGTCCATGAAAAATCCCCCGATGTGAAAAATACATGCCGAGCAGTCACTGGTGCGCGGAGCAGAGTCTACGGAGGTCCACGCGGACTCAAAGCGGACGTCCACAAGCCCTGTGCGCGCAAAGCTCAGATTTTACAACCGCGCCGACTCCGCTCTGCGCACCAGTGACTGCTCGCCATGTATATTTCACATCCGGGGATTTTTCACGGACATTTTTACAGGCAACTAACGAGGAAGTGCGCTCGACTATGGAAGCCCGAATAACTGCGGACATTCCTGGCGGAGTCCACTCCGCTTATAGTATACCCGATTATGTTCGGGCCTTGAGCTTTGCGCGCACGGAGCTTGCGGACATCTGCAGAGTCCGTTCCACATACATTCCGCCCGAGTATGTTCACAGACACACATCACATGTGTGGAGATACTTCAGTTTCCTCCGCTGTGTCAATATGATGACGTCATCAAATGACGTGTCGACTCGACTTCGACTTTATTGACAGATAAGTCAACATGAAAAAAATCCAAGTCGTTAATGCCCTAGTCAACAATCGATGTCAAGTATCAAGACACACAGCACTCTTAGCTGATGACAGGACATAGGTATGTCGTGTATAGTTCTTTGGTGCGCTCACTTAGTTGCAATGTGAAACCAACTAACTGGACTAAATGTATACATGTGTTGTACATGTTTACATACATTCGCAAAAATGCGAGCCTTGGTTCAGACTGTCAGGTGTGGAAAAAAAAAGCCTTAAAGAGATGCAAGCCCTACCAAACTCCTAAATGTTGTAGCCCAACAGAGGACAAATCAATATCAAGTAGGGTTGTCAAAATTATCGATACTCTGAAAAGTATTGATACTCAAACGCTGTATCCGGATATAATACTAATTTACAAAAGTATCGATACTAACAGTGCACGCCATCTCAGCGCCTGTCGGGGGCTCGCGACGGGTCCAACGGACACGCACTGTGCAGGCAGCGTCTGGCAGGCACAAAGCCCTCGCTGCAACCCGGCTTGTGGTCACTGTGCATGCATGCACACATTTCTGTTGCTGTAATATGGCCAGCGCGGCTGCAGGAGGATCAGAGCAGCCAGTTTTGGTCAAAAATGATAAAGGAAAAAGCGCTCTTTGGAAATATTTTAAATAAACACAGCATGCTACAGACGGCAGGTACAGCCCCTCCCCTCACTAGCAGCTGAGCAGCTGGTGTCGCCAGCATCAAACTAAAATTTAACTTCTAACGTTAATGTGGGAGATAAGCAGAAAACTTTATCAGTCATGCCCATCTGTAACATTAATAGACAATGTTAGTTTAACAGGACAACACAATTATGTGTGTCTGAAAAGTTATGTTAACTGCAGACTGAAGCTGAAAAAACGTTTGGTTTCTCCAGTAACCCCTGGTTCTCTGATCACATAGTGAGGTAGAAACATGAGCATACTGAGCCTAAACTACCAACTTTATTTGATCAGCAACGAAAATATGGTGCCTATTCACCAGAAGCACAGAAAATAAACAGGGCTGTAGATAAATACATTTGTATGGACAGATCTTGTTTCTGGTTGTTATTTATTTTGGGGGATTTTGTTGTTGTTATCATTGATGTTACCGTTCTGATCTTTATTTAAAACAATGACATGCCTCTTAATTTTTTGCTGCTGTATTGAAAATGTATTGAATATTTTCCTGGGTATCGATATCGAGTTTGAAATTTTAGCATCGTGACAACCCTAATATCAAGAAATGGTGCCACTTAGAAATACTGCATGAAACCCTTTTCACTATCACTTACTCTGTTACTCCCGACTGTGGCAAACACCAACGGGTCTCCCTCCTTGCTGTGCCAGTTGAACTGGACGCCAAACAGCGGCTGGGCGTGGTCCTCCTGCGGAAATCATTTTACCATTATTAACTAAGTTCATAGGAAGAAATTAATACAAGTCACCTGACACATGCTGGCTGTTAGGCATGTGTGTCTGTATTGCTATACAATTCTACTTGGATGGTCCAATAGTTATGGAGCTGTATGTACTTTAAGTAAATTTTTTATACATCTGTATGTTTGACACAGAAGAGGGGAAATAAAGAATATGCTGTGCAGATTTCTAGGAAAAACTAAAATACTCTTGTGGTAGCTGTACTATGATAGAGAACCCAAGAGCTAGTAAATAAGTTTTGTTGGAAAAATTATAAAACCTGGACTCAACATACTGTTCATGGTGGCGTCTGTACTCACCCTGAGGCTGTTGACACATTTAAAAGAATATCTGCACTTCTTGGACTTCCACTTGCCCTTGCCCCAGCTCTTTCTGCCCGGGGCATTGGCAGTGTTAGTGGGTGTGTCTGGGCGCTCTGCGTTGGTCCCACTCTCAACACTGACAGCATCATCCTGCAGATGCAAAACATACAGGTGATGTGAGTGCATGTTTCAGATTTATCTTGCAGAAATATCAGGTTTTGTTGATTACCACATACACCGATCAGCTTTTGGTCGTGCCATTCATTCATTGCGAATTAACATGTACCATTCACCCACACATCATTAAAGACCAAGTACACCCTCTCATGGCAACAGCACTCGCCCCTCCAGCAAGACAATGCCCCATACCACACTGCAAAAACTGCTCAAGAATGGCCCCAGCAACATGACAAAGAGCTCAAGGCATCAACTTGACTTGCAGATTCCCCAGATTCCCATCTGATCAAACATTCATAGGATGTAGCGGTACCCCACAGGTCCTGTCGCCATGTCGTCAGAGGCCCCACCTTAGATCAGACTTGCCTCTCATCTATGAAGGTATGGACACATGACCTCTGGGTGTGTCCTGTGGTGTCTCGCACCAAGGTGTTGGTGGTGGATCCCTTGACTCCTGTGGGCTGCTAAGTAGGGTAACGCCATGTGCCACGATTGCTCAATCAGATTGGGATCTGGGAAATGTAGAGGCTAGGTTGACACCTTGAGCTCTTTGTCACTTTTCTCTGGCCATTCCTAAACAGTTTTTACGATGCAGCATGGCATGTTGTCCGGCTGGGGGTAACTGCCATCACAGGGGCTACTTAGTTTGCATTTGGATGGGTGATGCGTGACAGGCAGCATCCACATGAGTGCCACAATCAAGGGTTTCTTAGCAGAACACTGCACTGTAATGAGATGACCAGTGTTGTTTTCTTAACCAGTCAGTGGTTTTATTGTTTTGCTGACCGGTGTAAGGATGTAAAATAGAAATAGCCAAGCCCAACATGTACCAACCAGCTAAACAATCATTTGTAATCAGTATCTGCAACTGTTTTCACACTCTTACAGACACGTTACAAAGTGTATTTTATTTTGTAAAATAAGGTGTAAAGTTATATGGTTTACTTGAAATCTAGAGGAACTTGCTTTGAAGCACTTTATTCTTGCACAACAGGTTCACTTAAATATACATGTTGTGTTTACTGATACTATTTCTCCTCCATGTTGGTAATAACACAACATCCCTCATTGACGCAAGTTACTTTTGATCATCTCCCAGACCTTAATCCAAAAGCTATCTTAAGTTAATTCCGCCACATTGCACATTTCATTCACTTCTCTGCTTGATTAACTGCTAACGCTAATGCTAACCTTTGCTTGCACGTGAATGACTGAACTCTGGACACAAAGACACCGTATTTACACAAAACGACAAAGTCAGTGAGTGTATAAATAACTCTGTGTACTGTATTTTAAACCAACTAACGTGGTTAACAGCCAATATCATCATACTTAAATTATATTTAGCCGGTATGGATGAACAAAGCTGCTAGCTAACCATTTAGCCGGTCGGCTACTTTAGCACGATGCTAACTGTCTCGAAGCACCTTACGGGTCATTTTCGCTTAAGAAACAACACGGTTTGATTGCTTACATTCTCGTCTCCTGATAAATCGGGGTTACTGTTCTCGTCACTGCTTAATTTTTGTTTTTTCGCCGGTATTTCTTTTCCCGCTTGAGAAGGGGACTCGGACATGTTCTTATTTTCCCTCATTTTGGCTCGAACTCCGCCTCTTCCGCTCCGACGCCGCAAGTGCTGCTGGGTATGGTAGTTCGATTCAGTCTGAGGTTACAGTGGATTTCATTCAAATTTAGAAGGAAAATAATTACCATTGGTGCTTTTCTCTGTTAGGTATGATTGTAACGTTGAGCCTTGGCACATTTATCAGCAATTTAAATTATTTGTTAACATTTTGTACAATAAAGTGATGTTATAACTACAATTACAACTTTACCATTGTATGCCTCTGCGCATTGCACTTACAGCTTGCATCCATGTCTGAAAACAATGGATTCTTCTCACACACAGCAACATACACAATCTATACAATCGGCACCTTTTCAAGGTAGACACTGGAGATTTGTGTCACCAAATGTCTCCCCTTCTGTTCCTGAGTTAATAAGGCCCATGTTTTCGCAGAACATTACGATGTCGCAGTGAAGCTGACCTTTGGGATATAAAATGACATCACTTGATCATTATATCCTTCGAGACGTTTGTGTGACATTTTGTTAGGAGTGTATGAATTCTAGAGTTATACCCTAAAATATGTTTTGTGAGTTCACAATGATTTTCAGGTCATACTTGTGTCAAGTGGAGGTTTGTGCCAAATATTTTAAGAAATTCCCTCATGGCAATCTTTAGATATTGCTTTCATGAGAATGGGATGGATGGACAACCCAAAAACATAATGCCTTCAGCCACAGCTGTTGCCGGCTCAGAGGCATTAAAACTACATAATGATTAATCTTTGTTGCTGCCCATTAAATTATCATTTAATTTGGCACCGAACACTGTAATCACCATTAAGTTCAGAGCTATTAACAAAGGCATTACAAGCACAACCAGAACAGTTTCAGCCACTCTGTGTTAGCATGCATTGCTCCTCTGCAGGTGGTTCAGACACTAAGGATTCTGAGTCTGGTTGCCTACTAAGCATCTTCAACAACATCTAAAGTCATTTTTTTTCTCTGAGAGACCATGCAGGCCAAAGAAAGCATGCAGTCGTACACATTTACATGTCTTTAATAAAAAAAAAGTTTACAATATAACTTTTTCTGAAGTACACAAAAATCTGTTTGCTTTTACAGTCCAACATTCTCCATGTGAATCTGACATGTTGTTGAAATGAGGTGAATTGGCTTGTCTACAGTATCAATTCTGCATCCTCCAAGGAGGCCACGCTCATCTCCTCAGACAACTCTTCATCATCAATTTCCTCCTCCCCCTCGTCCTCTTCAGCTGGTCTCTTTACACCCCTCTGCTTCGACAAGGCCACCGCGTAGCGAATGTTGTACATGTTAAAGTCACACCTGTGCAAAAAAACACCAAAGATTTAGGTTTCAGGATTGACTGGGGCCATTTGTACGATAATATGTAATATAATATGACATTTAAGAAACAAAACAGGGAAATGGATGAAAAATAACTTGTTTAACTTTTAAAAATTGCACTTGAGGACATTCTTGATATATATTATATTTGTAATTGCATGATTTCAGTGCAGCATTAAATCAAAGATAACCAGTATTTTTCAACCTGAACTCTACTTTCCCTACTTTGTTTTTGTGTCTAATTAAGAACGGGTTTTGAAACTAGGCCAATGTTGACCAAGAGGGCTGCAATGTAACACATTGTGCATCAGCCACTAAAAGTGCTCTTTTTTGCCACTGACAGGCTCAGATTATTTTTAGAAGTGTCTGGCAACATTATGGAAAATATCCCTGCAGAGATAGACCTTTTTGATTAAGATTAAGATCCTTTTTGTTTCACTCGAAACAGCCTGGAAATCGCCAATGCCAAATCCACCAGACTCATTTAAATTAACAGTAATTTTATCACAGTACAACACACATCATTCAATGTTAATAGAAACTAAGGGTGCTTTCACACCTGCCCTGTTTCGTTTGGTTCAATCAAACTCAAATTCATTTGCCCCCTAAGTGCGGGTCATTTGGGCAGGTGTGATCACAGCAATCACACACAGGTGCGCACCAAAACAACTGGACCAAGACCTTCTTGAAGAGGTGGTCACTGAGGTGTGGTGCGAACATGTTCCTACCTTTATCCAAACCAACTACAGTTGCAATACACATTGTTTGGGTTAAACATGAGCATGTTATAGTCCTAGAGGATTATTACTGTGAGGGTCCTCCTGTACTGCCTGACTTAATCTGCAAATTCGGCGCATCCAATGCATCAAAACACTGTTTTCCAGTTGGAGCCACGTCTCGTTTTCAAACTGTCTGGTTTGCTTAAAATGAACAATGACAGCAATATAGTCCATGGTGACCAGCACTAAAATCAACCTGCGTAGTTGTCCCTTCCATTGTGACATTAGAAAGTCGCATTTATCTAGTGTGTACTCTTCTTCAACATTTTGTTTACTTTCTGGATTTTTTCCACATGGAAATTCTGACCAATCAAGAGCAGCTTTCTCCCTGCAAGGCATTTGATCTGGTCCACTTGTAAATACTTCCATTGGCGATTTCAGTGCTGTTTCTGATTAAACAAAAAGGATCTTACAATCCTTTTCATATGCTCTCAGACACTTGTAATAACAATCTGAGCCTGTTAGTGGCTAAAACAAACACTTTTATTGGGCATAAGTTGGTGCAAAATGCCCCAAATGCTCACATTACAGTCTTTTTTGCCAGTGCCCATGCACTCAACACTGGATCAATTTCAGAAATTACTGTTCCCATTAGTCACTTGGACACAAAAACTCTCAGCCTGTCAGTGGCAAAATCAAGCACTTTTAGTGGAGGTAATCTAATTGTGCACAAAGCCTCCAGTTGGTTACATTCTCTTGTTTCGCTGCTGCCGTCTGCAGCCCTCTAGCTTAATACTGGACCAATTTTAAAAAATGTTGATCCCATTAGTAAAAACCTGGAAAATAAGAGACTTTGTGGGTTAATGTTGCCAAAGAGGTTGAGACTTACAATTTGGACAGGTTGTCAAAGTGTCTCTGGATGCTCTTCTGCAGCGCCTGGAGCGTGGGCAGTATGGCTCCTGACCTGCACACCAGATAAAAATTATTAGTTCCAGTCATTCACAATTATATCAAGACAGTCGTGGCAAAACAAGTAAATAACAACAGCACTAAATGACTGGAAGCAGACCTGTTCTTGAGTTTCTGTCCGTGCAGCATGAGCAGGCTCTGGGCCCACGTCATGTAGAACTGCAGGTGACCTGACTTCTCCAAACTCGCTGCCACGAAGCCCAGCAGCTTCTCAACATAAATGTCAGGAAGAGAGCCACAAACTACTGGAACTGGAACAAAAACAATCCAAATTATTTATTAGTGTCAGAGGATGTAAATTCATAAGTAATAACTTAAAGCAGGATGGTTTCACTCACTTTGCTCATGTGGCACTGATTCCAACACTTCCTGTTTGAGAGCTTTTTCATTGAGTCTGAACGCCAGGACGATGGCCGACACCCACTCCTTGAGCCGCAGCTGCTTATGTATGCTGGCCGGCGTCACATCCAGGTCAAGGTCATAGGGGTCAAAGACCAGAGAGCCATCAAGGGAGTAGACCAGAAGACCCTCTGTGGTGGTGGCTGCCCAGCTACGACCTGAGAAACAATGGAACCACTTCATAAACTACCTAACACCAGTTTCTCCCTCAACTGTCTTCTAAATTTGTAAATAAATTAAATTTAGGAGATGTAATGTGACCAATATGGCTTACTTTTCCTCCTACAGTTTTTCATTCATCATGAGGAACTGGTGGGGCATGAGATAGTTGAGTCAGGAGCACAATGGCAGACGGACAAAGTTTGGAGATAAGTGAAAAATGGCTTCCCAAAAGAAAACTAGCTAATCTGTCTGAGGAGGCGAGGATGCACAAAAAGGAGAGTGATAAAAGAAGAGGAAAAACAAGAGTAAACCTCAGTCAGGCGTTCAAGAGATGAAGGGAGCTTCGTGACCAAAGAGGCTTCAGAACGATGTCCAGCTAGCTTTCTTTATAATGGATCAGTAAGTAACACTGACATCCACGTTGCCATTCTACGGCAGCCCTCGGACAGGGATTACCCCCCCAGTAATCACTGGTATTTTCTATGAAATCGGCTGCATGTTCAGTTGCTAGTCAAAAACTGATATAAAATAAAAAGCAGGGCTGTACGTTAACTTTTGCACACAGCACTGGAGCTACAGACGTTCAAATGTTTTCAGCACAGGACACAAAACTATAACATGACTATAAAAGTATCAAGTAGGTCTAAATCCATTGGAGTTTAGAACAATTAAAAATCTTTGTTGGGGAGTTAAAAAGTTGTTTTCCATGGCCTTTCAAATGAATGTACTGCTGGAAAATGATCTTGTCTGTGTCGTGGCTGCATTTTTTAATCACATCTGTCGCCTGCGTCCAGGAGCTGTCTCATTGCCATACAATAGACTACAACTACCACAAAGAACGCCGATGTACTATGATCCATATCACACACAAACTAGCGGCGCAGTGCTGAACTGCACGTGTGCCAATGTGGTCATTTCATGCATCACACAGACTGATTTAGCGTCGCAACACACTAGAGACACACTGTAGACTAATGAACAGACAGATTAAACAGAGGAGCAGCACTGTGTCTCTCTTAGTGTTGCTGGAGAACTTGTGAGTGAGTGAGTGAGTGAGTGAGTGAGTGAGTGAGTGAGTGAGTGAGTGAGTGAGTGAGTGGGGCGGAGAGTGTGAGAGAGGGGAGATGCACACTGATATGTTTATGTAATGCAACCTGACCCTATCTTGGTATAAAAAGTTTTGTCTAAATTCATATCTTGCTTGAAAATATATAGATATATCCTACATAGTCATTATATCGCCCAGCCCTTGTCAGACGTGTTACCAACTTACAATGTAGATAATGCTACCTACCAGTAGGGGAGAACCGCAGCGAGCTCACTTTGATCTCTGGCTTGAAGTGTCGAGAACTCATATCACCTGAAAAGACATACAGAAAAAATAGATATATAGAGAATAAACAACAGTGAGAACATTAAGCCAAGTCAAGCATAGACACGAGGGAGGAAGGGAACAAGACATCAAGTCATCTTAAGTGACTATATTTGTTTTTATGTCTTCATGCCCTAGAGTCAATCTGTCTTTGCACCAGCATGACCACAAATTGCTTTACCTCTGTTTAGAGAAACAGAGACCTCTTACACTTTATAACAGTTGGTCAAGTGTTGAAGTGAGAGTCGTACCTCTCCTAACGCCAGGGAGGCTGATGTTGACCCCGTCTCCGTCTCCAGCTCCCTCGTCCACCAGAGCCAGGCTGCCAAACTCAGTCATCTTCCGTCGGTCCAGAAACTCCTGAAGGCAACACAGGACAACATTTGGTGAAGACCAAGGACAAAGTAAGCATGTTTATAAAGTCTGAATCACTCGTCTGAATCTCGCTGGTTTCCCATGAAACATCAAAGAAGTACAAACTAGTGATCGACTGCTAGTAGGTTTTTAAAGGTCAGAATAGCTTGGAGCAGGAAAAAGCTGTAATAATTATAGTTTGTAAAATGTAAAATAAAATAATAAAATAATCCGTTCGACGTCTAGTACAAACTGTATTTCAGTCTGTATCCACAGTTTCCTTCCCACTGAAATGGTTTCTGATGTCATTATGCGTTGCTCTAGAAGCTGTTCCTGGGCTGAAGGTGAGACTGTACCTCCATGGCATCAAAGGACAGATTGCAGGAGATCTCAAACTTCTTCATGAGCATCTGCTCCTTCACGTTGTAGATGCAGACAAACTTGGACTGGCCTCCTGCCAAAATCGACTCCCCATCCGCAGAGTAGCACAGCGACGTGAAGGACCTGAACGCACAAAAACCAGGACACACAACCTGAATCATGAAGTCCACAAAAAGCTATCAAACTGAACTTTTCCTCTGGGCTTTGGATCAAAGGAAATAATTTAAAGTTCTCTCACTCACTTTCCCTTCGCAGACTGCTTGGCTGTGATTTTATCTGTCTCTTTACGGCCCATCTCCAGGTCATGGCGTCCAGCCACGGAGCCAGTTTGTGTGGCTGTTTGAGGGTTCCAGAAAGAGATCTCACCGTTCAGAGTGGCCACAGCCAACTCCTGACCATCAGGGCGATACGTCACTGCCAAACCTGAGGGAAAAACGCACCGTGAACAACAACAGAAAACAACAATTATAGTCATGTTGTTGTTCTTTTTATTCACTGCTGCATGACTTTGATGTTTGAGTTGGATGGGAGTGAAAAGAAGTAAAGAAAAAAATGAGACTGAAAATGCTATTTCTCAAGTGTTTTTTTTTTGTTGTTTTTTTTGTAACGGAAGCTGACAGTAAAGCCCAACTTAGTTTTTAACATAAAACGAGAAATGTCAAAACCTCATCCTACAATCGATACAAGAGAACTTCTTTCTTCTGTTTTGGTTTTCACTTTTGTTTTTACTGAGTTTTAAGCCCAGTTCAGACCAAAGACACAAAGAGACAAGCTGAAACTTGCAACTACTTGGAACTACCTGAAAACCTGCCAGTTTACACCAATGCCATTCGATGGTGTATCTTCTGCATAGCATCAACTCTCTGTGCCTTCTGATTTGCAGCTTGTGTGTGTGTGTGTGTGTGTGTGTGTGTGTGTGTGTGTGTAATAAGCAATCCGACACACTGTGAGGTCAGGGCCTGATATACAGTACATGTCCACAGCTGCAGGGATAGTCTCACAGGGCTGTTGTCAAAGAATGCCACAGCTAGTGAACACTCTGTCTGCTGATAATTAACCTGACCAGCAGACTTCACAATGATTTATCCACACAAAGCCACAAGAACAAAGTCAACTTTTTTTAGGGCTGCCCCTGACTATGAATTGGCCTAGTCGACCAATAGTCGTCATTCAGGGCCACTGGTTCACTAGTTGCTGTTCTAGTCAAGAACTGAGTCTGGGTGAAATATTATTGAAATACATCACACTTAAATGATAAATCTCGAGGCCAATTATTGATTTTATCTCTGCAACTACTCCCAGCAAGTAGAGTTGAGTTACAGCACAGACCCAAAAAGACATAAAAGTGATCAGTGATAAGTTCTCACACTTCCTCCAGAACTGACCACATCTCAGTCTGCCTCTCTGAATTTATGTTCTCTTTGGGGTGATTGGATCCTGAATCCTGATAATATTTTTCCATACAAATCCCCTCCATTCACCTGAAATTGAAGAAGTTATTGGAGTTTTAAAAACGTGAAGCCATTCCTCCTGTGTGAGAGTTATTCTGGAGTACTTCCTTGTTTTGTGAGTGAGGCAGTACACAAGTTGAGACGTCTGTGGCAACTGTCAGCCCATCAAACTCCTGAACCATCAGAAAGTAAAACTGTTTATAGCACCTGGAACTATCATAAAATTTAATTTAGGCCCCAGATCCTCCACTTAAAACACAGGTTTAGTTTCTTAGCTCCCTTGGGCAAAGCTCCTGCAGTGGAAACACCTCGTTTGAGAGCAGAATTTAAATCTTTCTAACTCTGGCGCCCCCTAGTAGCACCATCAAAAGACACTGTGACAATATTTACCATCAGACGTGAGGGCAAGTGTTTCTTTGACCTGCCAGCTGTCCAACATGTCCCACAGCCGGACGGTGCGATCCCATGAGGCGCTGGCCAGGATGGACTGGACTGGACTGAAACACAGACAGCTGACTGGGCCCTCGTGGCCCCCGAGGACCTGGTGAATCACAGGGAAGATGCAGGTGGGGTGAATAAGAGCATATTTAAAGATAAGCCATACAAACATTTAAAATATGTCATTATACACCCACCTCCAGGAGTCTGCCCGTCTGCATGGACCACAGAAAGATCTCAAAGGAATCCTGAGCTCCTGCGCTCACCAGCTCTCCGCTGACATCTACAGCGAGGGAGGAGAACTGCGCAGGACGAGGTGATGTGAATGTCCTGAAGTTTCTGTACCTGTAATAAACAAAGGTCACACGCAAAAAAAGTTTTAAAAGTCATTTCTCTTTGGACACAAAGACATTTCTGTTTTTAGTCCCCGTCTCCATTAAATACTGGAAGTGAACCAGCTTCAGTGGAAGTCACCTGTGCAGGTCGAATGCTCTGACCGTCCCATCCAGAGAAGCGCTGACGATGACAAAGCCGCTGGAGGTGAAGGTGACGTTGGTGATGCTGCTGGTGTGCTCTGTGAAGGTGACGAAGCAAAGGCCGCTGTTGGTGTTCCACACTTTGACCTGTGGAGATGAAAACAGAGTCTCAACCTGTCTTCTCCCTCACTACATATGAATGGTGAAAAGCACCACAGTAGAAGGCGTGGAGCACTCACCTTGCCGTCGTCCCCTCCTGTTGCGATATATTGTCCATCTGGTGAGTAAGCCAGCGAGGCCATGTTGTTAAAGTGTCCCTGCTGCTTGAAGACGTACGACTCGCTCTGCCACTCCCACACCAGCAGCTGACCCATCCCTAATACAACAACATGTAAATGTATAAGAAGAATCAGATACTCACTGACACATAAAAGAAAGATAATAAAAGAGGAAAAGACTTCTTACCTGAGCAGCCAAAGCCAATCCAGTCTCCAGAGCTGTTTATAGCCACTGAGGCAATTCTCTGGTCAGAAATACTGGAAGAAGATGCAACAATAGTGCTTTTTAAAATCAACCCTTTCAATCAGTCCTGTCTTTTTTCCTTGTGTACACTCTACTAAAAACTTAAAGTATGCATATTCTAGTCCCATCTTTACTTTTGTTTCCTAAATCCCCACTCCAGCACGCTGATAAATTCCCTTCATATACAGAAACTTAACTTCTCTATCACCTTAGCGAGTGAATGAGGTTAAACTCTGGAAGTTCGTGCAGGTGAAAGATTCCAGAGGCAAAACCTGTGACCAAGATGTGAGTCGGCTTGTGGTAGGCGGCAGCTGTCAAGTTGTTAAAATCCCCCTCCTTGTTGAAGAAGTGTCTGCAAAAGTTGAGGTAACAGGAGAGAAAGAAGGTTACTTTTTGTCCTCTGAGTACTTTGACATTTTGAGTCATCATCTGGTGTTGGTCTTCATCTTTTTAGGGTAGAATATTTTGAACTTTCTGAAGCTTTAAGCCCAGCTCAGACCTACGATTCACGACGAGACAAGTTGAAACAGGCAACTACTTGAACGCGCCATTCTGCAGCTTTCTAAAAACCTACCAGTTCACACCAATGCAACTAGATGAGAAGGTATCAACTAAATGCAACAACTGTGTGTACTTCTGTTCTGATTTCCAGCTTTTCAGGTTTATTTTGTGGCTGAATATAATTTGTAGCTTCTTAAAATATGAATGAAGTGAAAGAATGTAGTGATGAGATGGTGAGATACTGGCTACTGCTGCATTTGTAGTGATGAAATGGTGGAAAACATAAAACCAGCATCAGATTGACTGTATTCATAATAAATACGACACAATAATATCAATAACCAGCGCCAATTAATCAGTAAGTGAGAATGTGTGTGTGTGTGTGTGTGTGTGTGTGTGTGTGAGTGCGTAAGCACATATAGTGAGCTGCAACAGCACAGCGTCTGACACCGGCACGCAGTGAGGACATAAAGAGAAGGCTCAGTGGGGACGAAGCACCTGCTGCAGCAAGCAAACTTGCCGTCTGCGGTTTTGACTAGACCAGCAGACTTCACTACAAGCTGACTGGCTGTAGAAACAGGTGACGTGTTTTATGTGCTAAAACCAGCTGACCAGCTGAGTTGCAGGTGACACCATCAGTCGAAGCCAGACTCCAGCGAAAAGCAGTGTTTTAGCACTGCTGAGCACAGGAGCTGCTGCTCTCCCATAATGTTGATCAGATTGTTTGTTTTATTGCGTGATTTGGGCGTTTAACCCTTTGAAACACGGAGTGACATCACTTTTCTTGCTTTCAAATGTCTTTCACTAATTTCTTGCACATTTTTTGGGTCATTTCTTCTTTCATTGTTCCTTGTTTTTTTTGTTTTGTTTTGTTTTTTAATCAATTCATCTTGGTCAGGTTTCACAGGGTTAAAATGAATTCACAAAAGTCACAAAATAACACAAACAAACTAAACAATTGAAGCAGCATTAAAGCAGTAGCTCTGCAGCCATTATTGGCTTTTCCATTGGAAAGGACTATCTGACGGCATGGTGAAGCAGTGAAAATATTTTAAATATAGCATACACATAAACCGATATTGATTTTTTTTTAGGTGTCTAGAATATGTTTTGGTGCTGCCCCTGTCCACAGCAGTACATGCTAAGTTTGTACATGCATGCTTCTCTAAACTGAGGGCATGCCGACCGCCATCTACTGTAGGTAATATACTGACTATGGATAAGTACTTCTCACAAACCCATTTCAAAAAATCCAAACTATCCCTCTAACTGAAGAGACATAATTACTACATCACTTTGGCTCTCAGCTATAACACATGCTGATTTTTATTACAAATGCTGATACTGCTGTTAAAGCTTTAGAACAGCCAAGGGACAAATAAACCTGCATTTTGTGAAGAGCAAAGAGCCCAATGGAGAGCGGGATAACTGCCACTCAAAGTGTAAACATTACAGTGCTTTTTTGGAGGACGTCTGCACTGAAGAACTGCTACAACTGAAACTCTGGAATTAACTGCTGTGTTATTTTTTGACGTAAAGAAAACTGAGATGTGCCTTACTTGCTGCTCTGCTTGAATCGAACATTTTTGGTCTTCTTCTCTTTGGGAGCTTCAGCTTTCCCTCTGATCACCTCTCCCTCTTCTCCCTCTGTCCTGATCTCCTGCACATCCTCCTCCTCATCTTCGTCCCCCTGCCTCGGGGGCTTTGGTTTGTCCCGACTTTTTGTCAGCACGAGGCCGTCCAGCTCGGTGTCGCTCTCCCAGACACACAGCGTCCCGTCCTGGCTCACTGTATACAGCTGACAACGCAGGAACATCACATTCATCAAAATCTCAATACTGACCTTTTATTCCTAATCTTTAGGCAAACCGACACTTGTTCTTTCAGATTCAATAAACTCACATCTAAGCTGTCCTTTTCAAAGAAACAGCCCACGATGACGTCCTTGTGCCCACCCAGGGAGTAGTAGATGAGGTTGGCCCAGCGCTCTGCACCAAAAACCCACGTTGACATGTCTTTGCTGCCCACCACAAAACACCTGAAGGAAAATGTCACAACCATGATTCATCTTCTCTCAGGCTTCTCGTATGCTTTGATGTCTAACAAACTGTTACTCACTTGGAGTCGTCCGTCCAGTCGATGCAGGTGGTTTCATCGTAAGGACCGTAGTAGCTTTTATCCAACACAAAGGCATTAAACTCTCGCTGCTTTCCAGGAGCGTGGTACATCAGAGCTACGTTTTCCTTTGTGACGACAAACTTCCTAAAAGAGAACAAATGCATCAAAGCTCAGCATCATTTCTGTATAACTTGCTGCACAAAATATTGGTTGCTTATAATGTATGAAGCAGAAGCACAGACTGGCAGATGAGGTACTGACAAAGAGGAACTTCCTGTTACATTTACTGAATGTGCTTCAAAAATCACAGACCTGAAGTCAAATATAACAAACTGCAGCGTAGCTGAGTGAATGTGTGATTTCATGATGCTCGTATCTTGTATGTTTTGACAATTTTCTATTTCTACACATATCTAATGGTGTGTAGTGGTGCAGCAATTACTTCTGATTATTAATTACCAATAGTTTCAGTCTTTTTTAAAACAAAAACAGCAGAAAATCACAGGTTCAAGCTCCACAAATGTGAGGATTTGCTGCATTTCATTGTCATATCAAATGCTTTTTAATAGGGCTGGGTTGAAATAATCGATTCATCTGATTCAATTGATCTTCATTTGAATGACCCGGTATTGATTTGGAAAATCCACGACTGATCTTTTAATACACGCTTTTTCCCAACAAATGTGTGAAGCTTTAACCCTGTAAATCCTGCCGGTAGTAAACCAGCCAAGTTATTAACGACCAAGAATCTCTGATGTTACCGGATCTCTTTTATCTGTAACTGTTAGCATACTGGTTTATGTTTAGGAGTAATTTATTGTCATGCTGCAGCAGCTTCTCCTCTTTCTCTTTGTGCGTCAGGGCTGTTGTGTCACGTTTATGCACACACACACAGACAAAAAAAACACAGAGTAAAGATGCCGCAGTGGAGACAGAGAAGTGAAGATAATACGCTTGTTATTGTAAGTGCAATAAAACCTCCATGAGGACAACACCAATACCTTATCTAATACAGCTGTTTAGTAACATGTAAACATGTAGAAAAGTGATACTTTTCTAAGACGTTTTCAAGATGATTTTTAACCAAATTTAAGACTGACTTTTGGACAAATCATGTTTTTTTTATTAAGCATTACAGGTAAGTATGTAGTTCTGTGCAGAGGCAGGTTTTACGAAGAAATGTGTTTATTAGAGTGAGTGAGGTTGACCTACATTTTGCCATCAGGTAAGTTGAAGTATAAAATAAAGAGACAGTATTAGGTTTAAAGATTTGTAACATCAGAAAGGTGGACTTTCTCGCAGAAGCATTTGACTCACTTTGACAAAAAGAAGTTAAAAAAATGGATAAGATGAAATTAGATCAACTGTTTCAGGCAATTAAGACCTCGTCAATTTAAGATTATTTTAAGGCTTCACATTTTGATGCTAAAACATACTTGCATGAACATTTGAATGTTCGGATTTAAATACATGAGGAACGCTACTGGGAATCTACAGAATGATATAAAACCTCAAAAATAAATAAATAAATAATGAACCCATCCTTCAAACACTTGCAATTTTAAAAGATGACAGATACAAATATATTGTAGCAATTTATGCGTACACATAAGGAACTAGAGATGTTCTGGTGCCATTGCGGCCTTCTCTGCTGATACCTGAGTTTGCATATTGGCTGATACAGAGTACTGATCTCATAGCGTTGCTTTAAAAAAATAATAAAAACAATAATAATTTCAACAGCCCTGTGATAGTCTGACAACTTGTCCAGGGTGTACCCCGCCTCTCGTATTTACAGTATGCATGCAGCTCCTTATATGTGCATTCTTCTGCAGAAGGACTTGTTGAGTTGAACTCATTGGTTCCTCTTGGCCATTTCAAAGCACTTTTGCAGGATATTTGTAAACAATCATCTGTATGACAATGTCAGGGTGTATTTTAGCTGGTCTTTGTAATCACGCAGGTGCCCATTTTGCGTTTTTATGGTTCACTTATAGCATATATTTATGTATTTTTTGGTTTTTCTTGGTATTCTTACTTTGCTTTAAAGCTTTACATTTTTATTCTGTATTTTTGTTCTATGTTGTGTGTCTGTTATGTTGCTGCCTGTTTTGGCCAGGACACTCTTGAAAAAGAGCTTTTTAATCTCAGGAGTTTTTTTTCTGGTCAAATTAAGGTTAAATAAAAAATGTAAAATAAAATCATGACGTGAGTCTGCTGAAAACTGAATGCAAACAGATGCGTATTGCACCCCTCCTTTTAACATTTTGATACAGTTACATGATGCAGCATGGATATTTCCCCTGGCATCTTGGAAACTGTGAAATCAGCTCATGAGACATTCTTACCTGCCGTCAGGTGAGAAGCGGATGCTGCTGACAGGCTTGTGAAAGTGGAAATGATGGAGGACGGCTCGGGTGATGAGACTGACCAACAACGCTGAGCCATCTGTGTGACACAAACACAGAATACATTTGGATTTTTGTTGTTTGGGGTTTTTTTTGTTTTTTGTTTTTTTTTTAACAACAGGACACAAACTTCTACTTATGTTTTCTTTTTTATCTCACGTACGAACAAGCGACTAAGTTTATCTTACCTTCATCCACTATAATTGCTAAATTCCCATCAGGAGAGAGACCAACACATGTTATGTTTTTAGTAGTGGAGATTGGTAACGTCTCAGATGTGTTGCTACAAGACAGGAAAGAGAGACGTCAGTGTTGCTTTGGCATTTAATGGTGGTTAAATTTTATTTACTATAATGTCACATCAGTTACTTCATGCATGCTTTACATTTCAGTTGCAACTAGAGTTGCAGGCAGGGCTTCTGCACAGCATCCATGTGTCATTTAAAGCAAAACAAGTCCCTACACATGACAGCATTAGCATATTTTCATGTATTTAATAATCATGACTTACTTTTTCAGGTCAAACACAGAGACTCTGTTTCCAACCGGACTGATCACAGCGTTGCCATCTTTGGAGAAACTCAAATTTCCCTGACGATAGACTGCTCCGAGCAGATTGGAAAACTACAATGTAAAACACAGCGATTTTATTTTTAAAATCACGAATAAGCTCCTGTTAGCATTCAGGCAGAAAACCTGACCCAGAACTCCATTCAGATATGTGGGAATTTAACAATCTCTTGCTTGCATGCAATTACTGATAAATACAATTACTTCAATATGTTAACAAAACAGAAACATGTTCCGGTAAACTTAGGACTTCATTGCAATGGTCCTTTAATTGTGTAACGTTAACGTTAACATACAAGTTATTTTAGTGAAAGACGGTAAAGAGTAAAACAATAAACTATCAAATAAATGCTGTTTAGTATCATAAACGTCAGCCGAACGTAAGTGTGAACCCTAACACTTAACAATAGAACGTCTTAACTGTACTACAGCATTTACATCTTTACCTATATGAAATTATAAACTAAATTCAACATTTTCCGAATGGAGTTTGGTGAACAGTCTCCCAGTCACTAGTTGCAGATAGATGCTACCAAGAAGAGCGACAGTTAGCCAGCTAGCTAGCAGTGACGTACTTACCCTATAGGCAAACTTCATTTTACTCAGTATCCGTTAAAATTAACGCATTCATCTACTTTAGAATTCGTTGTATTAATTCATGGAAGTGTAAATGTATGGCTAATATTACACATGCTTCCTCCTCCACCGCTATACACGTGTTTGCATTTTGTTGACACTTGACACATCCGGTTTGAGGTGGGCTGCATTTAAGATACTGCGCCCTCTGGCGGCAGGGAGGGTAAACTACTGAAAATAAAATGTATATAATTTATAATATTTCTATCTGTTAGTAAAGATGTTTGATTGATTAAACATACAAAATTTGTTTTTGAGACCCTTCCCAAATTCGCAGCAAAAATGGTGCATTATGGTTTATATTGGCTAAAGTATCAAAGACAAAGACACAAATGCAAATTTACTGTAGTGTCCTTGTACTGAAGGACTAGCTCTACGTTTTTTTTCACAAGATTAAATATTAAAGGGCTAATGCAGGGTCTGCAACTTCTGCTATCAAAAGAGCCATTTTTTGGCCCAAAAATAAAAATAAAATCTGTCTGGAGCCACCAAACATATTTAAGCCTCATAATAAAAGTAACACAGCCTTTAAAGTCAAACATCGCCTATCAGCATTTTGAATAGATCCAAATGAGCATTCATTGATATGTTTTAGCACAAGGTGTTTACTCTGCAACAGGCTATTTTTGATTATTTGTTACGTTAACTTTGCAGCATTAACGATAAGAGCAAACAAATTTGTCCACACACTATTAAATATTGTATTTTCCCCTGAGACTTTTCCCTTTCTGGATTTGGAATCTCACAAGTTTCCATCAAAATGAATGAAGTGGGAAGAGCCAATAGTTCTGAAATATCGTATACACAAAGACACGAGACACAGTGAGAGCAAAAAGGTCCTGCTCGAAATAAATGACACACTTGGAACAGAACAAAACCAGGCCGACGCTGGCCTTCACACGATCCCTGCTGTCCATTTACACCCAATACCCCCGCTGAATTATTTAGCATCTGGCAGCTACAGTACACACACAGCACACGTGTAGAAATGGGTCGGTGCCAAAGGTGCACTGAAAGTGATACTGTACATTTTATAGTGCAAAGTGACAGAGTTTATATTCACATACTGAAATGAGGCATTGTGTTTCAGAACAAAGTCCATTCAAAGTCCAATTTTCATGGCTTTTATTTGAAATATTACAGGAACAAACATCTCAAAAACAGCATTGTAAAACACTTCTCTTCCACCACCAGAAAAAAAACAACCTTTTCTTTTTCACCTCAGAGTTTTGTGCCACAGGTCAAAACAGGGCACTACATGCAGCCGGACGTATTTTTGGCCCCCACTCGTGCACTCCAGACAGCCATAAACAGTTTCCCGCCTCTGGTTGCCCATGCCGCAGAGTGCACAGGGCCCTTTGGGGATGTTGTGTTTGAGGAGGTTGACCCGTGTGTGGGAGCTCTCTCTCAGGTAGGCAGTGGACACGTCCGTCATGCTGGCGGCTTTCTCGTAATAGTCTGTAACCATGTCGTCCATGTAGGTGTCAGAGTGGGTGAGCTCCTCGAATGTTTGATTATCTGCATGGTGGTTGGATTGAACAAAAAGGCAAATGTAATAGTGAAAGTAATGATTTTTTGTGTAGCAGAGGTTGTTTCTGTACCTGCTCTGAAGGGATTTCCATAGATGATTCCTGACAGGAAGCGGCGCAGTCGACCCATGGAGAAGTGACCAATGAAACCACCGAGCTGCTCCCTGATCTGCTCCCGTTCAAATCCACCTTGAGACTCTGGGGCTACACAAATATCTGACACAGAGGAAGAAAAAGCCAGTTCAGAGATCAGGTTGACTTTAAGGCAACTACTAGAAGTTGAGCAGTGAACATCTCAGCAGCTATGCAGGTGTCATTTCATTTAAGTATTTTCTCAATTGGTCTATGCTAATATTTGGTCAGTATGTGGGTTGAACCCATGACCTTGGTGTTATTAGCACGTGCTCTAAACAGCTGAAGCTAACCAGCCTGTTGTTGAAATTATTCTTACATTATTTGTTGCAAGATGAATCAGGGACAGAAGAAAAAACAACAGCGCCCTATCTGACGTTTAGTCAGGGGCTGAGGACAATGCAAATAATAACATGCTTTCATCATGTTTCCTTTTCCCTCAATCTTCTGATGCAAGGTCAGTGACTTATTAAATCAATGTGTCTGCAACTACTAATGAGCAAAGTTATTTTTTCTTTCTATAAAGTGTGGAAAATCACATCAGTTAGTCCAACTGGTTAGAGCACGGTGCTAATAATGCCAAGGTCATAGGTTCAACCCCCATGCTGGCCATTAATTCACCCAGGTATCTGTAGTGACCCATATGCAAAGGGAGACCTTTACATTATAGGCTGTTTACCTCCAACAACAACTGGAAGGTGGACACACCTGAATCAGTGGCCAAAACTAAACATTTATTCTATACCAGATAATTTCTGGTTTATTTAATTTTATTTTTGCGTAACACCTACTATCTTTATGACCATGTGGCCTAATGGATAAGGCGTCTGACTTCGGATCAGAAGATTGAGGGTTCGAGTCCCTTCATGGTTATTGAAGTATAATTAAATAATCATGATGGATGTTGAATTATTCTCCATGCAGAGAGTGCTCTGAAAAGTATGCTTTGGGAACTTTGTAAAGATCCCAAATAGCAATAGTTAAAACAAGTTTTCTAAAGAAACTGTGTAAAACAGGCTGGTTAGCTCAGCTGGTTAGAGCATGGTGCTAATAATGCCAAGGTCATTACCTGACCCAACGTCTAGAACAAGTATGAATTCTGTTTCCTGTCCCAGATTCATTCTGGAGCATTTTTTGTTTTGCATGAAGTCATACTTTCTTTGGCCACATGGCCTAATGGACAAGGATCAGGAGATTGATTCTTTGAGTCTCTTTGTAGTTGAGAGCTGCGTCCTGTTTTGAGAAATCACAGTGAACCTTGAAGCATGTTTGGTGCTGAATTGATCTCCATGCACATAATGCTTTGACACCATTTTTAACATCCAAAATGGAAACATTGTTTTTGATTCTGGAACAAATTTGGGACAAAGTGTCTGACTTTGGACCGGAAAGTTGTCACACCTGACTAAATATCCAAATTCATCCATATTTTTTTCTCTGTCTTTGGAACAAATTTTCTAAAAGAAACTATGAAAAGCAGGCCAGTCAGCTCAACTTGTCATCCAGAACAAAGCTGAGTAAACAGGACTGGTTGTCTACATATACAAAAAAAAAGTTCTAAAATCGTACGAGAACAGAATAATGAAAATTAGACCTTGGTCTCACAAAAAACTGAACAAATTTCGGTCATTGAATCAGGTGGAACATCATCCCACTTTACTGTCAATGGAGGACTACAATACATAGGATATAAAAATCCCCCTCTCAGGGTGTCATCCTCAAGCTCGAGTCCTCTACCAGGGGCCTGGGAGTTTAAGGGTTTGGCCAGCTTATGATCCCAGCTGGGTATCTGATGACTCGCAGTGAGTACATGTTGATGGCTTGGACCTTGCTCTGACCGTCCAGGTGACTTCACAGGAATTGCCTTACTGTCTGGAAGCATTTGGTTGTGGTCGACTTCCTTGCGGCCTCCTCATGATTTCCATTAGCCTGTGGGAGCCCAAGGTACTTGTAGCTTTCTAGGATATCTCCAGTGTTGGTGTATCTTTTCAGGCGGGTGGCCAGAGCTGTTTGGCAGTTTCAAGGGACTCAGGAATGGAGAGCTTGTTGTATTTCCTTGGTACCCCCTTATTTGCCATGTTACCTCTGTGAAGGTCTTCTAGTTGACTTTATCTTTGTCTCTTCCATGGAGGGTACTGGTTCTTACACATCATGTCCATCCTGTATCCAAGCATCTCCAGGATTAATGTTGCTGTACTGTGAATCAGCTTGTTGGTCTCGGTGATGGTCTTTGTCGGGATGGTATTTAGGGCAAAGCAGGACAGATTAAAGAATTTCATACCAGCTTTGGACAGCAAGTCAATTGCAGAAAGCTCCCTCTTTGCCATCTGTGGAGGTAAATGTGTATGACTTGCTCTGCCAACAAGTAGCTGAAGACACATTGATTTGTTTATTTATATGCAGTGACCAGTATGGAGGGTGTGACACCCTTCAAGTCCAAAGTTAGCTGCTTTGTCCATTAGGCCACATGGTGTCTTTTTACCAAAATTTGTACCAGAATGAAACCGGTTAAGACTAAATAAATTGATTTTCAGTTGGATCAACATTCCAGTTTGGCATAAGTGGAGGGAAGTGCAACATTGAGGTGTTGGCTCATTGCAGGCCAGTATGGGGGTTTGGCATTATTAGAGCATTATTACAGGAATGTACTTTCTCTGATTTAAACCAATGAATACTGCTTGCATGGTAGCCTTATATTTTGTCATATCAGCCTCAAATAAAAACCTGTCTCTTATGATTCAGTATCTGCAATATTAAGTTGTGTATACATTGTCATTTCAGGTGCCACAGTTCTTTGGTCATGAGACATAATGACACCATAACTCTAGAGGAAGAACAGATTCTCTTCATGTTTAAAGCTGGAGAAATAGTTATAGTGAGATAAGAATGTATGGCATGAAGAGTGCTGAGGAGCCTCAGGTGTTAACCACAAACGATGCACCCACATGTGGGACACATGCAGCTTTCAGCCATCAAGGATTCAAGCCTTTAATTTTCCCCCAAACCACATGCCTATCCTTTAAGTGCTCTACTGACTTTCATCTCAGCTCTGTTGGTCGCGGATGAAAGTCGTAGTCAGCAAAACAGCGGAAAGCAGAACGATTGCATTCAGAGGTGCACTTTCTAATTTAAGCACTGTAGGCTTCTTTTGTAATGTTTGTGCTTGCAACAGAAGAATAATTTAAATACAGACATCCCTCATATGTGTGCATGTGTGTTAGTTCTTCTTACCAAGTCGCCCGTCCAGTCGAACAAACAGCTCACAGATGCTGAAGGCGATGGTGGTGTGAGCTGGGATGACGATGGCCTTGTCTCGACCTTTGGGGTTCCTGCCGTCGTCGATCTGAAACTGCAGCACACAACAGGAAGCTGAGTGTCGCACCTGTTTGTCAGACAGGTGACTGGCGGCAAGATAATAGATGGGAAATGATCTGCAATTTGGGGCAAACTTTGGCGAGACACTCCATCTTAAAACCTTGTTTTGTCATGCATTTAAACATCTGACACAGAGATAATGTCAACCTAAGGACTGCTGGAAGACTTTTTGCAATGTGGATGTTTTTTGTCCAAGTATTTGCACAATTACTGGCCTGTAAACTGTCAACACAATGTCCCAGTGCCCAAGCAGATGTCCGAAACATCCCATTCAGCCTCCTGATCTAGAGTCAGAATCGCTAAACATTGATCAGTATGGGGATCAACTCCATGACCTTGACATTATTAGCATCACGCCCTAACCAAATGAGGCTGACCAGCCTATTTGCTCTGTGTGTCCTCCGATCATACAGTTAGCGGGAATTGTTTGGTAAAGGGACAATTGTTTGTGTATGAAATTGCTCACAACAAGGTCTGTGGATTATCTTGAGTGACCTGAGGCCTGTGCTACGAAGCAAGACTTGGAGTTAGTAACTTCAGGGTTAACTATGGGTTTCCAGTGCTATGACGCTTTTTACCAGGATAAATTGCTGTGGTAATCTATGCTGAACAGTTCACCTGCTCCGGAGCAGGTTAACTGTCACTGTCGCTTTTAAATAATAAAGTAGTTTTGCACATGAATGATAAAATGATATTGCACTACACTGACAAGTGATCATGATATTGAAGAATACTATTGCACATGATGTTGTGAAAAATTGCACAATACATTATATTTTTCACAGCACCATGTGCAATATTATTTTTCAGTATCATGTGACATATCTCATGTGACATATTTAGAATAATTTTGTCATCATCCAACTAAATAGCAATACATACTGTCACATATAGCCTAATGACCTACACATAATTTAAGTCTTCTTGGCCGACGGTGATTGGATAGTATTTTCAATATTTCTACATTTTCCGTTAGAAGATTAAAAATATAATTAACATCTGGCATCACTGACATTTTACTCTCTCACAGTCCCAGGCACTTTCAGTTTTGTTTCATTTCCTGTCATATGAAGCAGCCTGCTTCATTCATGGTTCTGATGATGACGCTCATAGTTAACAACCCCGTCTCTTTCACATGAATGCGTGTGTAGAAAGACAACACTTCCTATATGAAACTGCTCACAACAAGGTCTGCAGATTACCGGTCCTTCATTTTTGCAAAGAGACATTGTTGTTGAGTTTTTCAAATGGATTTCTTGGGGCTCTGACATCTATAAACTATTAGCACAATGTCCCAGAGCCCAAGTGGGTGTCTGAGAATATCCCACTCTACCTTCTGAGCCAGAGTCAGAAATGCTAAATGATGGCCAGTATGGGGGTTGAACCCATGACCTTGGCGTTATTAGCACCACGCTCTAACCAACTGAGCTAACCGGCCCTTTAGTTCTCAGCTTCCAGACAATAGTTCACATAGGAATCTGCTCACAACATGGTCTGTAGATTATCTTGAGTAACTGGTCCATCATTTCTACAAAGAGACATTGCTGTTGAGTTTTTCAGCTAAATGTTTTTGGCACTTTGAGCACAAGCCAAGTACCAACCAGTTCCATTATATTGGAGAGAAGGCATACATCTCTACAGCTGGTATCTGCAACACTCTGCAACTCACACCAAAACAATCTAGACTGATAAACAGCACTACAGGTAACTGTCCCTTTAACACTGTTTCTGTGTGTTTACCCTCATGGTAGTCCCTCTCATCCCAGCGTGGACAGTCAGAGAGCACTGACGTGTGGTGCGGATGCTCTCCACGACCACACAGAGAATGCTCCGACCACTCTCCTTGGATTGACGAACCAGGCAGTGATCCAGATCCACTTTCCTGAAAGAGCAGGAAAAAAACAGGCCTTTCTTTGCTAAAAATCTTGTTTGACAGATGCTGATATCAAACAAGAGTACTTCCTGTCCTGTAGTGTCCTGATGTATGTAACCCCTGCTCTGTCCTGTATGTGTGCCAGTATAGAATAACATGATCATTTATTCATCCTTACACGGAAACCCTCCTCTCACATTCCCTCTGTCACAAGGAGGTCAGAGGTCAGACATCAACTCATAGCTTTTGTTAAGGAAAAGTAGATATCTAAATATCAAATCTGCATGACAGCTGAATCTCTATCTGAAGATACTTTTATCAACATGTCTCTTTTCAAAAAGAAAAATAATTAATGAAAAAAAAGGTAATTTAAACTGGGTATGAATAAAACATCAGAGATGACACTTAATCTAATCGGTCTTAAGTGATACTATGATGATGAAGTTGTCATGTTACCTGGAGTTGAGCTCTCGCAGTAATGTGGGCACCTCAAGCTCATGTTTGGTTACAATGCCGAAGGAGGCTTTGACGGCCACAGAGTCTGACCCACTGATGTTGAACCCCACATCGTTGATGAGGTGGTTTCCTAATCGGCCGTTGAGGGCGACGTCAGATTTGTCCTCGTAGTTGAGGAGCTGATATGACGATACGCCTGTTTCACAAACAAAGAGGTTGTGGTTATGTTATACTGAGAAATATTGCAAGTATATTCATTTCCTGATTTATTGTCCTTCAGTTTAGGGTAAAATTTTTTGCTTTATACTCCACTTTATTTGACAGCTAAATACAAATATAAAATGATGAAATACAATGTTTTTTAAACTCGCACCAGTAAAATGCTGCTCACATTCAAATTGGTTTAATGTTATAATATCTCCTGGGCACTGCTGAGGTGCCCAGGAGAGAAGCTGGCTCCTCTCCACCTACCAGTCCATGCTCCATACTTGGTCCGGATAAGGACTGACCCAGCTAGCCTCAAAGGTCCGGATGGACCGAACTTCTGTGACCCTACATAAGTCAGTATGGGGGTCGAACTCATAACACTGGCATTATTAGCACCACACTCTGACCAGCTGACCTAAACAGCCTAATAATTTCAGTTTGTCAAGAATTTTGTCCATTTTTGTATTCTTGGTTCACAGTAGAGGCTTGTGAGAAAAAATGTTTTCTTAATGAATTTAGTGTAACACTGGGGGGAGTAACTGAAATGGTCATTTGGGGGATGAAGTCCTCCTTTAACTCTCCTCAGGAAAGCTAATAAGCTAACATGCTAATTAGGGACTATATGACTGACTGAATAAACATAAATGACATAATTAAAAAAGCTATTGTCAGGACTGAGTATATTTTCTAACTACATATCTAAGTGGGTTGGGGTTTAAAATCTTAACTAAAGAAGGGAAATTTGGGAAATTCAGTTTATTAGCAACTCTTAAACCTCACTGACCCACTAGACAATCATTGCAAACCCATGATATTCAGCTAAACATTAACATCAAGAGAATGATCCATAGAGCTGGAATATACCGATACAGATATAATAATGTGGAATAAGATTGAAGGGAAAAAAAATTGGAAAAATCGTTTAAAAAAAATGAATGTCTCTCATAACAGATACTCAAAAACACAAAATTGAGCCTCATAATTCTAACGTCTGTGTCATCACTGTACCTGCTGTGATCTCTTTCTCCCCCACCAGGATGTCTTTCAGTGAGAACGGGGTCGAGGCGTACTTGTTCTTCTTCCAGAAATGTCTCTTTCTCTTCCTGGTGACCAAGCTGAGCGGCTGATAGCGGTCGGCCTCGCTCAGGCTGGGGACGGGTATCAACCTCCCCGTGTCCCCAACCTGCTTCACAAAGTTCTTAGTGGCTGCTGCAAACATGTCAAGTGATGCATGAGTATCAAACCAGGTAAATAAAATCCTCTAAGACTGCAGTGTCACACACACTGCTGAGTCCAAATGTTTGCTGAGCTCAGGTGTTCTTTCGGGCTTGTGAAATGTTAAATAATGCAGGTAGTGTGTAAGGGAATATGGGACAAGGTGTGTGTTAACTTGATAGGTCACTGTAGGCCTGCAGCTTCCTGTCACGTGACAAATGAGGCAGGAAACAAATTATAGGAGCTTTTCTGCACTTTTTAGCAGCACATTATCTCTAACTGCTGACTAAAGCTTGAAATTAAAGTCCCTTCTTAAACAACATGTTCCCTCTGACTCTGCGATACATGAAACATCTGCTCTGGCCGCAAGCCTTTCTCTAAAAGCTTCTTTTTCTGAGAGATGTCTCTGTGGTTTTTCTAAGATCTAATGTTTTTTCATTGCAGCTTTTTTTTTAGCTTGGATAATGTCCACCTTTTCATGCCTCGACTCTCGTGTGTGTGTGTGTGTGTGTGTGTGTGTGTGTGTGTGTGTGTGTGTGTCTGTGTGTCTTTGTGTGTCCTGCATGCATGATCATGGGTTGATCTCTCTCCTGTGGTTATGCTGCTGTCTAGTCTATATATCCAGAAATAGCCTGTACGTTTTTAGGCTCTAAATGCCACATGTAAGAAGCTTTCTTCTACCACAAGAGCTGAGGTCAGTATTAGTCTTCTATACATTACATTACCCTGTAATTCTTTCTAGCCAAGAGACATCGTGTAGCTTCTTGGAAGCTATAAAAGAAATCATCACACTGCAATTTACACTTCGGCGTGCAGCCAGGAATTTCAGGATTGAATGTGAGTTTATCCAAACCTCATGAGGTTTCACAAAGTGGAGGATCAGTCAGTGCCCACAGCTTTTACCTTGAATCACCTGGTCAGACTGTTTCATGGAAAAAAGCAGAGAGAGCAGGTGATAGTATTTTTACTGGTGTAAAATAACAGCCCGGTCGCAAAAATAAATTCTGGCATTGTATGTTGCTGCAAACCATGGATATGTTACACTAGTCCATACCCACAGTTGCCCATGTACAGTTTCACATGGTGTGTGTTTAGGATACAAGTCATAGGAAATTGCAGATTAAATAGTCAACTGAACCCATTAAGAAGAGCAATGTGTTCAGACAGAGTTTTTGTGAATTTGATAGTACGATCGCTTTATTGAAAGTACAGTAGTACCATTGCCAATAGTGGGATAGTTAGTGGGCTAAAACTGTACATTAGTAGCTGAGGTAGCACGTTGAAAGGCAGATAGTTAAAGTGTTTATATGTTGTATTGACTTCAAAGTAGGATGCACAGGTTCACATGGGAAACATAGATTGACCACGTCACTGAGTAGAAAAACGTGGGACACACAGAGTGACTGACTGACAGAATGACACATTGACAGTTTCCGTGATTATGTACAGCATACCATACCATGACTTAGTCATACCCAAAAACAAATCAACAGTCGGCCACAGGAGGTGCCACAGTGATCGGTCGCATTTTAGCCATTTTGCATTTTTCTGTTGTTATAGCACCACCCAGTTGCCAATTAGAATTACATTTCTCCAGTCACCTTGAGGTGTCCTGTTCTACATATCTACCAAGTTTAGTAAAAATCAATATGGCGGTTAGGCCTGGATAAGAAATTAGTTCTCTAGTGCCCCTATTTTGTTTGATGGGGTCAATAATGGAGGGGTCCCCTCAGATTATGTGTGGTCATATGCCTACAAAGTTGCGTGGTGATGGGTGAAACCCTTGAGATGTTATACACCTTTATGTGATGCGCCACACCCTCCACAATATTCATTGCCTTATAGAAACTCAGTTTTAGCAAGTTTTCCAACTTTTGCAAAGAGGGAACTTTAGATATTGGTCCCTAGATTATGTTCACCGAGTTTCGCCCCCCTCTGGCCAATTGATGTAATATAGCTTCATTCGCATCCTCCCATGACCCTCTACCACTGTACCAAATTTCACATGGATTGACCAAGTCAGTGAGGACATCATAAAAAACTAAATGACAATAAATAATATAAAAAGTTAAAATGCAAAGGCTGGGGCGCCCGGTGGCTCAGTGGGTAGAGCAGGCACCCCATGCAAAAGCAGGGCTGATATTGCAATTGCAATATGATTCTTTTTTTTATGCTGATATCGGGGGTGTGACCCTTTTTGCATCATTATTCTCACTTTTTCAAAAAAAAAAAAAAAAAAAAAATAAATTAAAATGACCATGGTGTGTGATTTTATGGCAAGGATCATACCGAACAAAGATTTTTTTTTTTTTTAAGGCCGTAGAATATGATTTGCAGGGCTGGGACATTCTTGTAGCACAACATTTAATTGGTATAGGTATTTTCACACACATTTTACCTTTTACAAATGCAGTATTCCATATTGCAACATTGATGAAATTCTGATCGATCATTCAGCCCTAATCAGAAGGATATGTTTCCTAACCACCACTTTATCACATTGTACAGAAGCGTAGCTCTCATCTGAGGGAGGGACTGTCTTCCCATCTGCTTTGGTTTCTGCCCCCTGTGGCTTTCTGGATCTTTAATGGGAAACCAGTCTGTTCTTTAAGCACATTAAACATTTCCTGACACAAGCTGTTGCAGCAGAGGAACCAAGTGTAATCCACCACATCCACTGACAGAAATGCAACTTCAGGTGATACCTTGATTCGAGATCGCTCTTTAAAGATACAGTATTTGTGTGTACAACATGACTGCAAAGAAGTCATGATGTTTGTTTTGTTCACTACCTCCGGGACAACACCTCAGGGACCGCCGGTCTGCTTGACGCTCCGACTTGGCAGAAATTTGCCCTGGAAAACACATCAGATGAACATAACATGCACATTGTAAACTACTCAAGCTGGAGTGCACAGATTTAGGTGAGCAGGAATTTCAGGTAGATGGCAAAACAAACCAAAGTAAGTTATTTTTGTTTTGTCTGAAGGTTGCCTTATTTTAACACATTGTGTCAGGTACAATTCATACAGTAAAAATACCAGAAATGCATTTATATTGCAGTTTGTTCTGCTTTGGTTCTGCACCAAAATGTGGAACTAAACATCACCATCATACTTCACATTCTAACTTTTTTTTCTCTGAGACATGGTTAAATGACAAATCTTAATCAAAAATCTTATTCAGGAGGTTATGGGTTCTGTATACAATACAGTGAGCTTTAATATGGCAGCGAACTACTATTTGCTATATAAAGACATAGTGGAATAGTGGCGCCCTGAGCAGAGAATGAAGTCACACAACCTCTGTGATATCCTACAAATTTGCCCCTCCGATGATGTTACATACTGAACATAAAGTTACTTAAGGCCTACTTTACGTTTAGTAATGGAGGTTCGGTTTAAGAAGAGAAACATGATATCTTTAATGACTCAGTTCACAGAGGTTTGAACACTGGCCTCCTGGAGTAAAGTCCTGAGTGGTCCCAAATACATGGGTTATAGCTACATGAATTACTGACTCATGGTTACATAGGATAGACAAATTTTGGCGCAGTACTATTCAAAGGAAAACATACTAACAGTGCATGAGAACAGCCTTAGCTCTGTCAGCACTGTTGCTGTTATTTTAGATCTGTCTATTGAGTTAGCACTGTTAGCTGCTAGCCGCTGGCTCAGCTATCTCCATGAGAACCATGACAACTTAGGCTATACCCTCTAAATTTCACAGAGAGCCTCTTTTAGATTGCATTAGTTTAATTGTTTGGGTTTTTTTCTGGCTACTTATGAGCAGTGCAACAAGTTTATTGTCATCTTTTTATTGCCTTTATTATATGTAGCTTATTTTCTACCTATTTATAATTAATTGTGTTTTGCTTTAGTTTGGTCTGTCTGTTTGGCTCTCTGTTCTCTTGCAGTTCTTTTGTCAAAGCACTTCACAGCTTACACTCTGCTTTTAAAGGAACTATAAAGTTATTATTATGATCTGAAAAATGTTATTCCAATATTCATTTTTCTTTCAGCTGTGTTTTTGGTCTGCAACTCCTGAGTGAAATATCTGGCAGCATGTGGCAGCTACCAGATGTGTGCTGTTGGTAAGTTGGTGCTGTGCTGTGCTGTGGGCTCATTAGAGATTTGTCACCAAAACAACTCCTGCGAGGATGATGAAATTGTCTTTTCCAGCAGCAGCAATATAAGACTGGAATTAAAGATATCATTAAAGAGATCTCTTTTAAATCTTGACAATTTCTCAATCCTTTTATATCCATAAGTTGCTGATATTAAAACTTTAATCATCAGAACTTGAAACATTTGGTGGTTCAAGTCGGGCAGACATTATTCTTGAACCACAAAGCAGGTGAAAGGTGAAAGGTCATGCAGTAAACTGCTGCCTACATTGTTGCTTTTTTAAACTCTGAAAATGCCCTGGAGAAAAAAAACCAGACAAGCTCAACTTGAGCTTTCAAAAGCATTTTTTTTCCAACATCATCATCATCATCCAGCCCATCTTCTTTCATCATGTACAAATTTCATACAGCCTTTAATTAGCTGCATCTTTCAAGGCAACTTGAGAGCCAAAGGAGGAGGCTGGCCTCGAAATAAAGCAAGAAAAACTGATGAGAGAGGAGGAGGAGAGTGAGAGAAGGGAGGGGGGTAAAGAGGGAGCTTGTTTCAGTTTGCAGTAATCGCTCATCCAGGAGCCTGTTCCACTCAGGGATATTTGGATTTTTCAGTCTGGATGCTGTAGCTCAGGGCTGGACTCTCTCTTTCTCTCTCCCTGACTTCCTCGTGCGTCTAGCAGCGGCTGTGTGTGAGGACGCTGCATGTCTGGCACGCAGACATGGGCCCCTCGTTATGCTCTAGGATTACTGTGTGCCTGGTTGTCACCTTGGCTCAGGTGATCGTTGTGACCTGCCAAGAAGATACCAAGAAAGGTGAGTGACAGATGTGACCGCTCCTTCTGGCTTGTGATTGGTTTTCTGTGTTCAGGCCTGGTATGTGTCAGTTTGTGACAGGTTTATGGAGAAAATGGAACTCAGAAAGATCATTTTGCTGGAATAAATGTTCAAATATATGAACTTTAAGTTCATAAAATCACTCTGGAAAAGTCACTTCTGGTCTAACGCACCTATTTTTAATGCTACAAATGCTGAATATGAATATTTTTTCATGTTTCCTCCTGATTTCCTGTCTCCCAATGATTCATGACTGTGCAACCAAGCCCTGTGAAAACATTTACCTCTGTATTTCCTAAGTGACAGTTGTGTTTGTCTTTCCTATTATGCCCTTGGTTTATGATTTTATCTTTTTTCAAAGTTTAGGAAGTTGTTTGTTTCCTGCAGATTTTTATGTTTAACTTTCTGCCCTCCAGCGGACCACACTGGCCTTGCGGTTAGGAAACTAAAGGTTAAAATCACACCCACAACCCGCACCAGAAAGTCTTGTTATACCTTAATGAGACACCATTTTCCTGTTTGAGAAGCCACTAAGTGATGATTAAGAGAGACTTTCACAACACGAAATAACTGCAAACCTTTCAAGAATTAATAAGAGATGGGGAAAGTGATAGTTTTCTTGGAAGAAAAATGACCTGATATTGAGGCTATATTGGCCTCACATTGCTGAGACAAAAATCTCCAAATCCAGATCTTAAAGATGGAGATGTGGCAAAAAAAAAAAAAAAAATCTAAAATAAAATGTCCCAGTGGATGTGATCCTGGGTCAAAAATATCTCCCCCCTCTATAGGCTGCAGTGCTGGGCTATTTCAGTGCGAGGTCGATGCTGAATGATGGGGTTTCGAGTGCCACGGCTATAATGATGTGGCCTTGCAGATGGGATGGACAAAAGCAGGCCACTAATTTTGGTCAGACCTCGGGCCAGAGGCAGACAAGGCACACCCAGAGTGAGAGGATGCTGGATGTGAAATATGCCTCACTTCCATCCAAGTTCACCTCCACTGGAGCTGAAGAAAAATAAATAGACTTTAACTTAGCCTATATATATGGATGTCCACCTACAGCTGAGTTTATTCCTTAAGGTCATGACATGTGCAGTAGATACATCTGAGCCTGAATCTGTGGCCTGGCTGATTGTTTCCCCTTGTTTCTAGTCTTAATGCTAAGCTAAGCTAACCAGCTGGTGGATTCACATTTCCCATATAGGCATGACAGCAGTATCATTCTTTATATCTAGTTCTCAAAACAGAATTAAGTTGTTTCTTAAAATTATTCCTTTAATATTACGTCATTAGCTGTATAGTATTAGTCAAAAAATGGGCCTTTTTGGCATGTTACCCCTCAAAATGGAGCGATCAGTACATGTCACTTGTCATCTTTAATTAATGACTTTATGTCTTAAAGTAATGACTTAGTATCTCGAAATAATGACTTAATATCTCAAAATAATGACCTAGCATCTTTAAGTAATTACTTTATATCTCAAAATAATGAGCATTTCTTGAAAAATGACTCAGTACCTTAAGATAATGAGTAAAAAAAAAGTATTTTTAAGTAATGACTTAATATAACCTAATATGACAAAATAAAATAAAGACTTTCTCAAAATAATGACTTAGTATCTCAAAATTATGACCAAGCTTCTATAAAATAACAACTGAGTATCTCAAAATAATGACGTAACATTTCAAAATAATTAAAATTTCTTAAGAAATGATTTAGTATCTTAAAATAATGACTAAGCATCTTTAAATAATGACTTAGTATCACAAAATTATTGTGATACTATATTATTTTCAAGCAACTTAAAAATATTGACTTCTCTTGAAATAATGACTTAGTATCATTAAAATGAGTAAATATCTCAAAATAATGACTAAGCATCTTTAACATAATGACTTTTTTTAGATACTAAGTCATTTTTTTTTTTATGTAAGTAGACTCATGTTTGAGAAAATTTGTTGTTATTTTGAGAAACTTTAATATAATGACTTACAGGACCTTGTTTTCCTTTTGTAATCATACTGCTGAAAATGGCCCTCCATATGTGTATATTAGTCCTGAGGAAGTAAAATTATCCATCAATCCACAAGAACAAAATAAAGATTAGAGGAAAGCCTGAAAAATAAGCATCACTTTTTGTAGCAAATTTTTTTTTTTTTCTGCTTTTCTGTCCTAAGAATCATCTTATAACCACTTGTGGGGATCCCAAGACCCACGACATAACGTGATTGGCACGGAAAATGCATTAACTACAGTCAAGCCTTAATAGTTTACCCTACCATAACCCTGCTGCTATTAGAGCATTGATACCGTTTCACCTTCAAGAGCTCAGAAATTAAGAGTACTACAAATGTCGTTTTATGCTGAATTCAGATGTTGTGCTTGTGTCAGATCCAGGTACTGTATGTCAGCTGTTGTTGTGAGGAAACAGTTGAGCAGCCTGAGATTTATGATGCCGGCAGTAGGCTTGTTAAGACATCGCCTGGCCATTTAACATTTCAGTGTGCTGTTCTTGGCTCAGAGCATGTGAATGTGTGTGTTTGTTTGAGTGGGAAAAACGTAGAGAGGCTCGACTTTAAATGGGAGGAACCAACATCAACATCCTTTAGTTCATTTGTATCTCCCTCCATGCATCGCTTCTCACATTTTAACACCCAGTATTGGATTAAATAGGCTATTAATCAGAGAATTACTGCAGAAATGTCACCAGGGGTTAGTCAGGTGGCGCCTCAGCCACTCGAACATAATTGCTACCCCACAACCCCAACCCCACCCCTCGCATTAACTTAAGTAGTTTAATTTGAAAGATTAAGACCTATGGAGGTGAAAGGATCAAGTATTTTACAAGAGAATAAAAAAACACCTCTAATTTTAGCTCCCCACCCCCAGTTTGGGAACCACAGGCCTAAGGTGCACTTTATGTGGGCTGAACATTGTTTAATAATAAACCTGAGCTGAGGAGGTGAAGGCATCTGCAAACCACAAGGTCAGAGAGCTGCACAGACAGTTTCCACTTTAAAGAAGCCCGCAGTTAGTCATGATAATTGCTCTCATGCAGTAAATCCAAGCAATTATCCCATTCAAATGGCATAGAAAGTATGGTTTTTGATCATAGGAGTGTCCAGGTTTGAACATTTCTGAGCATTCTGCAAAGCTCTAGTAAAAGACACAAATTTTATCTGCAAAAGCCAATGAAATGAAGACTGTTCCTCCAAATATCCAAAGCAAGCTCTCTAAAACTTTCTCCTTGCAGTCTCATACATGCTGCAGCCTGCGTCCTGCTCCTCAGGGTGCAGCAGGTTCTTGTAGAAGGAGGGTTCTCCGGGTGTGGCACTTCTGTGCTCTCCCAAATAAAGGCAAGCCACAAGTTCTACCCGAGCCCAACGTATAATACAGCCACTGTGGTTTCCCCTGAAATAACTGCAGCTTTTGAAAACCAGCCTCTCTCGCGGGGAGAGGCTCCACCACATAATTAGTACTTAGGACGTCACTAAACTGGCTGGATTCAAATATGCACACGGAGCTCGTAGCAGGTGGCCATATTTTTTTTTCCCACCTTCTTTTTTACTGTTCTTTCTTTATTTTAGGACAATAGAGGGTTCAGGATTGTGATTTTTGACCAGCAGGGTACACAGTGCAACAAAAGCCATTCCTACTGACACTGAATTTTTTTCTGAATTTAGCTTTACTTGCCATTAAAACTTATGTCTCTCTGTCATGTTAAAATAAGTTGAGAAAATGTCACTTTTTTTTTTTTATAATAAAGTTCTTTTTTTATTGTTTTAGTGCCCTTTTTTATAGAAAAGTCTTAAAATAATTCAGTTTTTGAAAAAAAAAAAAAAGTTGAAACTGTTGGTATTTATTGAGCATCAAAGTCTTAATTTTCTTGAAAAATGTTTTCCTTTTTTTCATCATATAATTGCATTCATATGATTAAACAAAATAAATGATAAGATTCCACAGACACATTTTACTTCTTACTGCTTCATTAAATGACGTGTAGATGGATGCTGTGATGTGCGTATATGAAACTATAGGTCTCGTCTTGTTTAATGTTCACAGTCAGAGACATTGCTGGTGGGAAGATGATTACATGCTGCATACGGACACATTTATAGCACATTTCCAGCCAGGAGCTGTCAGCTTCAACCACAGTCTAGTCACTGACTGCCTTGCTCAAGTGCAGCTCACTGGCAATTTGCCTTAGAATGTCTCAGCAAGGGCGTAGAAAGGGTTGTATAAAAAGATAAGGCCTCTCTTACCCCTTAAAGGTGCAAAATGGTTTAGTTCGCTCCAGCCAGAGTTGAGCGAGTGACTGCTTATGCTGCTGGAGCACCAGTGCACACTGTCATGTCTTTCCCTGACAATTAAAGGAAACCAAGGCTCCAAAATCTAAAAGAAATAAAGAAACCAGGTGAGAGTGGACTTAAACACACGACTCTTGAGACAGCTCTGGTAAAACAACACAGTCTTTGGAAACAGAGGCAGAGTCAATCAATGGGCTAATTTAAAAAAAAAAAACAAGAAAAGGACACAGGGTAACAAAAGGCTGGAACACAAGACACACAAGGAGCTAAGCACATAAACTTGCTTATTTTAACTGTAAAGCACTTTGGTTGGCCGTTGGCTGTTTAAAAGGTGCTATATAAATAAAGCTGACACTGACACTGACTGACAAGATGAACTGGCACTGAGAGAAAACAAGACACACACTTAATATTCTGGTGAGGGGAAGGATAACAACAGACACAGGTGAGGCTAATCAGGGTGGGACAGACAATCAGACACAGGTGAAGTCATCAAAAGGGAGGGAAAACACACTGGGGCAGGAAGTGAAGTGATCTGAAATGAGAGGAGATGTGAGCATCAAGATATGACAGGAAACAACATGAATGAATGAAATGATAAAAATATAACCTAAGAAACTTGGTGACAACGTATAGGGCCCAGAATTTAGGGCTACATTACTGTATAGGCTATGTGTGTCTCAGTTTGGACAGCAGGTCTCACTCGAATACCAGTACTTGGTCAGTGACCTCCAGTGTCAGACACCGATGAAAAAAGCCATTTTTTTACATCGGTATGATTCGCAGCTGGCCGCTATTATTGTTTAATTATGCCCAGTGGCATCAGGGGGAAATGTGGCAGGACAACAATGTAAGTTAAGGCAGCAACAGTCAGGGTGCTCGATGGGTCCAATCACCACCAACTTTCACCCAGGAGGCTGGTGTTCACTTCCTGTAATATCATAAAGGCAAACCCTGTTCTTTTTAAGTAAACCCAACCACGTGTGTTTGTTGTTGAAGGAAAAAAAAAAAAACGTCAGTTCGCGCTGCATTTATTTTGAAAGAGACTGTATCCGAATAGTTCATTTCTTATGAAAACGGAAATGAATTTTGAAAATTGACAATGCATGTAACAAGCAGAAATTGACTTGACATTATAGAAAGCCACCAACTAGGGTTCCAAAAAGGAAAAGATAGACAGAAAGGAAAGGAAAAGATGGCAATCTGACTTTGTAAAAATAAAAATCCAAAGATGCATTTGAGAGATATAGATCAAGAGAGGAAGGGCACCATCTGCACTAGGCCCAGATGGTGCTACATTGCTGGATGGGCCACATATGTCTCAGTTCGGAACCACATCTGTACAAATGAAAAGGAACTTTATGAAAATCTCATGTCCTGGTGATAAAAATGGCAACGCACAATATTATCCCAAATCATCAGCATCTGCTTAAACCTCTTAAAATGTCACTAAAAATTGTTGGAATCACTTTAAATTACATTTTCTACAGAAACAGATATTTTGATAGCATCACAGACACATCCTGCTTCATGTGAAAATCTTTAGTGAAAAACAAATAATCCTTAAAAGCCCTAGCCTTCTGCACAAAGCAGCTCAAGTTAAGTTAGGATTTTCCTTTAAGTCTGAATACAGGTTTCCTTTCGATGAAATCAGTTGGACAAAACAGCCTCAAGTCTTCTTTTTATGGTTTCCTTAAAAATGTTTACTAAATGATTTAAGTCTTGGTCTTGTACTTAAGGAATTGCTTAAAGTTAGTTAAACTGTTGGACCTTAGTAACCAAAATTAGGACAAAAACATAAAGTATCTCTGACTCCACCTTAACTGGAACATGGCTGAGTTTATGAGATAAATGAGAAAAAAAAATCATCCTGCATCCTGCTGGACACAATATCTAGGAGTTTCCCTGATAATTTTTTTTTTATCATAATCCACAATGAAACTGTATATTGTCCTACCCCTAAAGATCAATAAGCTGTAAATCCTGGAATGTTTCAAATATGTAAAACAAAACCTTTTCATAAAGTTTTGATGCACCTAAGAAATTAAAACATGTTTTTCAAACTGCTGCACATGGCTGTAACCTTAAATTATATTAATTCTTGGAAAACCTGAAAGAAATTCAATGTTGCATCAATTTCTACAAAGTTCTTGCAAGAGACTGATAAAAAGAAGAAAAGAAGTGCTTGAGATACCATGACTGTTTCAGCCCCTAGTATGGGTCAGGCTCCAAAAAGAAATGGATACTACAGCTCCCATAATGCAACGTGTACATACCCGCATCTTTTAAGCACCATATCCCCAGTTTAACATTGGTTTTCCGTTGAATATATGTTGTCTCTGAGCCCTATAGATGATATGACCCAGGTTATTTTTATCCTGCAGAGTCACATTATAAAACAGTTTTATTCACAGGCTGAGTACACCATGACTATAATCTGACTCTGCTGGGTATAATCTGTGGAATTTCCCTTATGGGTCATAATTATGAGGCTTTATGTTGTACAGTAATAGAGTTTATAGGCCTCCAGTGTTCTTTCTTTTCTCTGCCTGCAGCATGATGGATTCAGTTCATACATGCTTTTATTGCATTGCTTGGTAATGGGTGCAGCCTGCTGGACAAAGGTAGACAGTACAGTTACAATATTGTATTTAGGTAGATTTTTCTGTTTAATTTTATTATATTACATCAAACAACAATGTAAAAATATATCCTTCTGCTGTGGTGTTTTATTTTCACTTATGTCCTCCACACAGAGAAAATGTTTCATGGACTACTTTAAAGAGGTGTAAATATACCTCCTGATGCTCACTGCTGCTCTGCTTGACTCAGACAGCTGCACAGAAAATGGAAAGGTCTACTCCAACAATCAGATCTGGAGCCCAGAGTCATGTCGAGTCTGTCTATGTGACAACGGGACTATAGTGTGTGAGGATGAGGTGTGTGAGGAGCTCAGTAACTGCCACACGGCTGTGACTCCAGAGGGCGAGTGTTGCCCCGTGTGCTTGACTGCAGCACCGACTCATGATACAGACACTAAAGCAGGTAAATGGAAATGACTGCTTCACACAGGGGACACTGGTTATACTTAACACCTTCAGCTCCTTTTCTGTTGGTGGCAAATCATTATGGGGTTTTACAATCATACTTCAAAAACTGACAGTGAGCATTTCAGATGTAAACTACATGGAGTGCACTGTTGCCAAAATACAGATTAGGATAAAACTAGTTAAAGGGTAACCTTGGCTATTTTCAACCTGGACCCTATTTTCTCATATTACTGTGTCTAAGTAACTAATGGGAACAACAGTATTTTAAATTGGCCCTGTATTGAAAAGGAAGGCTGAAGCCAGCAGTGGAGAAACAGACTGCTATGTTATCCTTAGGGGCAATTGAGCACCATCAATGTACATCCGCTAAAAGTGTTTGTTTTTGCCACTGACAGGCTCAGATTATTAATCAAGTGTTATTTAAGTGTCTGACACTTGATGACGCTCTGGGACTTCTTTCAAAATACACTTCGGTACAACACTGCAAGTTGCCGTTTTTTTTCCTTCAACAACAAAAGTACGTGGTTGTGTTTAGGATAAAATAACAGGGTTTGGCTTTTCAATGATACGGGAAGCAAACACCAGCCTCTCAGCTGAAAGTCGCTGATTCTTCGACTCATGTTGTTGTCCTGCCGCATTTTCCCCTGACACTACTGGGGGCTGCTTAACAATAACGGCGACGAGCATGTATCATGCCGATGTGAAAGGACGGCATTTTTCGTCAGTGTCTAATGCCGGAAGTCACTGATCAAACGCCGTATTTCTTTGATTTCTCTTTCTTTTAACTTTGGTGTCATACCAGATTGTTTAAAATAATAATCTGAGTGCTCTTTCTCCATCAGTTTCAAAAATTGTTGTTCCCATTAGCCACTCAGACACAAAAAATAGGGACTAGGTTGAAAAATACCAAACTTACCCTTTCATACCTGAAGGGACATATCTCAGTGTGTGGATTAATTTTCTAATAAAATAAATCAAAGGGTGAAATATTTTATTTCCAGTGACTGTCCAGTCGCCTCGTGTTACTCTGAGCTGCAGCCAATGATGGAATAAAAGTGGAAAAGCATCAACACTGTAAGGAATCCTCCTCCTTGTAAACTATTTTGTCCCTGTCAGGATCCTGTAGGAATGAAGTCCCAGTTTTCCAGTGGTCAGTGTTGAGGCTGTTGGTGCAGTGGAGATGATGCAGTAATTTAATTTTTAATTTAATTTTTTTCCTATGTTGAAGCATTGGCAGAGACATTAAGTCAAGCTGTGTTAAATATGTTATGACGCTAATTGTTTATGCATGGCTGAAATTAAGTGGGAACAAAGGCCAACTGCTATAAGGGTATTTGGACGCACCCTATAACTTAGTTGAGGTTTACACCTAATTTCAACCTAATTATGTTCCTCTGGAGGCTAAAATAATGTAGTTTAAAGAAACGGGTAACTCCAAATCAAAGTAGATGGCACTCAGCTTTTGGTTCTCAAAGTGCCAAAGAAAAATAAATAAATAAAACGAAAAATAGCACTACAGGTAGGGGGAAAAATATGTAATTTTGATTTTGACTGTCCCTTTAAGTGGAAAATGTGACTCTAAAACTTTGTCCGTTGAGGTTTACTTGTCCTAGAAAGATCTTTCCCACTTTCAGAGATTTCTGCCTTCAGGTTTGTTAAACCTAACATTGTGTCTTTATAACAGGAAGCACAGCTGTAGATGGAAACAGTGGGTGTTGAGGCCAAGGTGACACTGGTCTTCTGTGGTATAAGTGTTAGGGTTGCAGCTCGCCCTCACCGCAGGCTCCACAATTCAAACTGAGGAAACCAAGTTTTACCCTTATTGTGTTTACAGGGATTTTTGAGCAATTACAGGCCCACAAGGATCATGATTGTTTTCTCTGGGTTTAAACTTCTGGTGGAGTGTGGATTAGCTTCACTGGAGCGGGAGTTTACACCAAGCTAAAACAGACCAGTATTATTGTGACTAGACTCTCTGTATGTTATATTGAGAGAAGAAGAAAGGATAGTAGATCTGTGTGTGTTTCTGCAAAACTTTTAAACATTGTAGGGACTGGCCAGAGATTCAAAAGGAGGGAAACTTTGGTAATTTTCAACCATGAATGTATTTCCCCATGTTTTGAATTGCTCCAGTATGTCCCAAGTACTGCAGCCAGCCATGGCAAGTAGGCTTCAGTGTGCAGGGCAATTACGCACCGTCAATTAACGTCCACTAAACTGCTTGTTTTTTAAGCGACAGGCTCAGATTGTGAGTTTTAAGTCTTAATACGAGTAGGTCTGGAGGAGGAGCAGGAAGGAGGGGATTGAGTTCAGGTGTGAGCCCTTTAGTGCGCTACCTCCAGCAGAACCCTGGGCTCTACTGGCATCAATAGTTTGTCTGAGTGACAATGTGAGCTCCTTTGGTCTTAACACTTTTAGGTTTGAAGTATGTTGATGCTTGAGTTAATGAATGTTAAGTCTGATGAATGATTTTACATCTTACTATATAATGACGAAAACTCTGTCTGTATGTGTGTGTGTGTGTGTGTGTGTGTGTGTGTGTGTGTGTGTCTGTGTGTCTGTTCCATGTTTTTCTCCTCACTGACTTGTTCAATCCATGTGAAATTTGGCACAGTGGTAGAGGGTCATGGGAAGATGCGAATAAAGCAATATTACAACAATTGGCCAAAGGGGGGCGCTATAGCAAACGATTGAAATGGCAAACTTTGAATGGGCATATCTCATGCCCTGTATGTCCTAGAGACATGAAACTTTGCACAGATATGCCTCTCCTCATGAGGAACAAATCTGCCTCAAGAACCCATAACTTTCGTTGTATAGATTTTCCGCCATTTTGAATTTTTTGAAAAACACTTAAAACACTATCTCTTCCTAGGAAGTTTGACCGATCTGCATGAAACTTGGTGAACATAATCTAGGGACCAATATCTAAAGTTCCCTCTTGGCAAAAGTTGGAAAACTTACTAAAACTGAGCTTCTATAAGGCAATGAATATTGTGGAGGGTGTGGCTCATCACATAAAGGTGTATAACATCTCAAGGGTTTCACCCATTACCACGCAACTTTGTAGGCATATGACCACACATAATCTGAGGGGACCCCTCCATTATTGACCCAATAAACAAAATGGGGGCGCTAGAGAGCTAATTTCTTATCTAGGCCTAACCGCCATATCGATTTTTACTAAACTTGGTAGATACGTAGAACAGGACGCCTCAAGGTGACTGGAGAAATTTAACTCTAATTGGCAACTGGGTGGCGCTATAACAACAGAAAAATGCTTAAAAATGGCTAAAATGCAACCGATCGCTGTGGCTCCCCCGGTGGCCCTATGTGGCGTTTTTTTTTTTTTTTTCAAATTTTTGGTATGACTAAGTCATGGTATGGTATGCTGTACATGATCATGGAAACTGTCAGTGTGTCATTCTGTCAGTCAGTCATTCTGTCTGTTCCATGTCTTTCTACTCACTGACATGGTCAATCTATGTGAAACTGCACATAGGCATTGAGGATTGTCATAGGTAAGAGGTGACAAAGCTACCAATGGGTATGGACTAGTTGTTTTAATTCTTGATAGTTTCTAGGTAGCCATTTTTTGCTTCCTTTGTATTAGATTACGTGTATGATGATAATAATGGTACACATTTTCTGCCTCAATAAAACCAGCACTGATTAGTACCAGACTCCCCTGCAATACCACCTGTCTACTGGCGCAGTAAATCATAACTGAAGTCTCATGTTTAACCAGAAAACAGCCCGACATAGCCATTACTAAACATACCAGACTCCATTTCAATAAACAGTAATTTTAGCGTGTACAGAACCAGCAGGTTTTCACATCTAACTTGGTGAATTAAGAGTTAATTTCAACCAAAGCGGCATTGGTGATTGTTGGAACAGTAGGAGGACAAACCAAGACATTTTTTGTGAGTTTTATGTTGTTTCTGTCAACTTTGAATGAAGTGTGTTTTATGATGACAAAATTGCTGTTTCTTTAACAGGAGTTTGGTTGATTTGGTGATGGTGATTCTGGGACCATCTGTGGTTAAACAAAAAGGATCTTACTCTTTAACAAAAAGGTATATCTCTGTAGGGATCCTTTCCATAATGACGTCAGACAATTAAAATAACAATCTAACCCAGTCAGTGGTAAAAACACATGCGTTTAGTGGATGTAAATTGACAGTGCTCAATTGTCCCCAAGGATTACATTGCAGCCTGTTTCGTGGCTAACAGCTGCAGTGGTCTTGTTCAACACAGGACCAATTTCAAAAACTGTTGTTCTCATTAGTTATACAAAAACATGGGAAAATGTGGTCCAGGTTGAAAAATACCAAAAGTACCCTTTAAAGTAACTGTAACAATATTCCATGACAGGTAGTTAGCTGGGTCAGAACATCACATTCTTTATGTTCCAGAAGGTTAGATATAATAAGTAGCACAATACAGCTGAGCAAAATTGCACACATGCATTTTGCTGTCAGTCTCATGATTGAAAGCCCCATAATGATGCACAGACTTCATCTTTACTGCCAACTGAAAGGGAATCAATCACACTACTGATTACTGTTCTGTCTCATGAAGATACCTGCACAGAAAATGGAAAGATGTACTCCCACAATCAGATATGGAGCCCAGAGCCGTGTCGGATCTGTATTTGCGACACGGGGACTGTGGTGTGTGAGGAAGTGGTGTGCGAAGAGCTAAATCACTGCCAAACAACTGAGGCCCCAGAGGGCGAGTGTTGCCCTGTGTGCATGGACAATGAAACTGGTAATAAATATTTAAGAACCATTACAAACATGAGCAGATTTAAATGTGGGTCTGTTTATTCCATAAATATCCACATTGTATTTATATTGTATTTTGTGGATTTTTATGTGGTTGGAAAATAGAGACATTTATATTTTCTGGAATGATTACTGTAGAAGAGGTGATCATTTTTACTGTGAAATAAAGATGATGAATTCCAGGTACATCTCTTTTGGTATGAATGTTTTCACCTCTTTTGAATCCCTCTCTATCACTTGTCATAGTTTTTCTTGTTTGTCAAAAACCAACAGTGCCCAAAAGTCCTTCCATTTCTTCATCATTTTTGTGTTTCTCTCTACCGTGTTGCTGTTTTAATAATATTGACATGAGTATTTCCAATATTTTGCAGATATTTTAAGCTGAAATCAAGTAATGAATACCCACTGTGAATAGACAAATTATTTAGTTGTAGGGCATTCTCACTCCCAGATCGTCTAATACCAGGCTTCAGGTATAGACAAACCAAAGCGCCCTTTAGCGTCTATATGAGATGCACCAGGCTATGTTATTATTAGATACCCTACATGGCCCTAAGCATCAAACTACAATGCTTAAGGGTACCTAAAGCATCATAGTTTGATGCGTAGGGCCACTGACCAAGGGTCTTTATTTGACAAAATGGGAGTGTGTTGATGTTTGTTACTATTGCTTTCAGTGTTGGGAACTCGAAATGTAATCATTTACAGATCACTGGTTACCCTCTTAAAAATGTAATAACCAATGGAACTATTTTAATGTATTCATCAAAGTAATGCAACTTTTTACATATGATTATTTTTCTAAGAAATGATTCATCATATTCATATTTCTTCTCAGTAACTGATTTGTTACATTAATTTTGTATTTCTATTACATGTAACATGTAAATTATAGCTTATGACCTGACAGTTTAGGTGTATGCTCAGCTATCACCATTTGTTATTTACAGATGCTCATAAAAAATAATATCTACGATGGTCCAACAGCATAAAGACCATGCTAAAATCACCTCAGGGGTTTTGAGAAGCTAAAGGTCACATAAGGTCGAGAAGTTTAGGTGTGCATTGCGTGTAAGCTTATAAACTCTCAATGTATCATTCACTAAAGCTGGGTTAAGATATGCTTCAACTTAGCTTTGGGTTTTTCCAGAACAGGAACAGCTGACAGCATGGCATTATGAAGCTGAAAGACCATACAGTTCAAGAGTATCTCTACAAGCATATTTCTTGGAGAAAACCAAGACTGAAAATCTATAACTAGCATGCATGATGATGTACACCAACTAGCTGACAAACATCAACCCTGGGTACTGATGTCAGTTGCTGTTTTTATTTCACAAAGATTCCTGCACAGAGGACAGCAAAGTCTACTCCAACAATCAGATATGGAACCCCGAGCCATGTCAAATCTGTATATGTGATATGGGGACGGTGTTTTGTGAGGACGTGGTGTGTGAGGATGTAGGTGACTGCGAGACCAAAGAGACTCCAGAGGGCGAGTGCTGCCCCGTGTGTTTGGCTGCGGCAACGCGGCCTGACACAGACACTGGTAAACTGGAATGTCACCTGCACATCTGTCTGTTCTGCAGATGCATCCTGGTTATGTTCCTGCAGTTTGTGTTGACCTCACGCAACTTCAGCAGTCGGATAATGTTCCCATCTGTGTCAGGACTGCTGCTGCTCTTTGTCTCCAAGCCTGAAGCCCTCCTCTTCAGGCTCCATCCTGTGCACACAACCTTGAAATGTTCTTTTTAATTCTACATTATTGTGTTTGGAGTTTCCCTTTGACTGTACTGTCACTTTGCGAAAGGAATACATTGACTTTTTGCCAGATAAGATCACTTCTCAACCTACCTTTGTGCAGCAAAATGCTGGTGACAATCTACTGCTACACAAGAGGAAGTTGTGCAAGTAACTTATTTACCAAATAAGGTGTATTCCTCTGGGAAATTACTGCCTCCCTTGCCGTGATCCATGCCATGTTGTTGATTGCGCTTTATATGCACTTTTGATGATGGTTGTTGCCGCATTTATTAGTCTTTTTGCTTATTGTGAGTAGCTTTCTACCTAAGCACCAATTCAAGCGTAAAGTATTTACATGAAATTTCAGGGTTTTTTTTTTTTAGGATGCATAAAGCCCCTATGAGTAGGATTTTACAATTTGTGACTTTGCAGACTTCTTGACACCCCTAGAGACACTGAGATGAGTAGGATGTGCTAGGATTGTCTCAGTTTTCTATAAGCAAAAATTTGTGCAGAATAATTTGGAGGATGCTTACATCACAAATAAATCTACACATAGGGGCTTTGACAACAGGATTTTAGGTAATTGTTAGTGTGAAAATCAAGCATGTTAGAGTCAGAATTTAAGATCTGGTCTGTAAAGAAAAAGTTTGACATTTTGGCATATATGCTTACACATTTTTTTTTTGCCAAGAATTAGATGAGAAAATAAATGCCACTCCAATGTCTTTAACCTAAACATAGTGGGTCGCTTAGCTTAGCTTAGCTCAGCTAGCTTAGCTCAGCTCAGTTTAGCATTAAGACTGGCAGCAGGCGGAGACAGCTAGCCTGGCTCGAGCCAATGATAACAAAATTTGCCTACCAACACCTCTAAAGCTCATTTAGCTAAGCTAACTGGCCTGCCTGGTAAGGCATGGCAGTTTTATTTATATAGCACATTTCGGCAACAAGGAAATTCACATTGCTTTGCAAAAAACGCTAAAAGCTTTGAGACAAAACAAATATAGTTATAAACGGACACTGAGATAAAATTGAATATGTCAATAAAGAGCAAGACAATAGAAAATGGAAACAAGCTAAAATATAGGCATACTAAGACAGGTATAAAATACAAGAATTAAAGTTACAGCAAACAGAAAAGTCTTCAGCCTTAACTTAAAAGATCTGAGAGTTGCAGCAGACCTGCTGTGACGTCAAAAACCAAACGCTGCTTCTTCGTGTTTAGTCTTGACTCTGGTAACTTCATATCTACAGACATAAGCGTGGCATCATTTTTCTCATAATTCTTGGCAAAGAAGTGAAAAAGCAAAAAATGTTGAGCTATCAGGTTGGATTTCAGGTTACATGGTCATTCATTTAACTCTTTTATGTTTGTTTCATGAAGATACCTGCACAGAAAATGGAATAGTCTACGCTCACAATGACATGTGGAACCCTGAGCCGTGTCGGATCTGTGTGTGCGATAAGGGGACTGCTGTGTGTGAAAACGTGGTTTGTGAGGACCTCGGCAACTGCAAGGACACTGTGACCCCAGAGGGCGAGTGTTGCCCTGTATGCTTGAGTGCAGATTCAACAACACTTCCAAATGCAGACCCCACAACTGGTAAATAATATTTCTTGTTACATTATTGAGAGGTTAGTATGCCACTACTTTAAAAAATATCTGTCTTTTGCAGCTGCAGATGAGAAGAAAGGGGACAGCTGCACGGTCGATGGGGAGGTCTACAAGCACAACGACATCTGGAAACCAGAACCTTGTCGCGTGTGTGTTTGTGACAACGGTGTCTCCATCTGTGACGAGGTGCAGTGTGAGCTGCTGCCAAACTGCGAGAAGGTCGTCACACCTGAGGGGGAGTGCTGTCCTGTGTGTGACACCTTCGCCAGTGCCAGCAGGATGATAGGTGAGAAGAGTTAGCCTGTTATTACAGTAATTTACCGTGTAGCCTGAAAAGCAGTGATGCCACTGTGTAGCCTACTGACACAGCTTGGGGTACACTTTTACATCACTACCACAGGTTAGACCCATTCAAAGTCCGCGAGATTTTCAAGGGGCGTTACATTTCCCCTTAATCATAGAGTGCATTGGAAGATTGTGTGGAATAACTTTGAAAACCTTTTAAGGATCCCAAAAGACAAATTCTATCAAATTTGGAATAAATGGATCAAGGTTTTAACAGTATGTGATGGGCATATGCAACATAGCTAAACACAAAGCTATGTAATTTGCATACATGTGGGATGTGGATAAATAAAGATGTATGTGTATAGATGTTAATGATACATATAAATACATACATAAATCGTTCAGGTTTAGGATGATATACCACGATGCAGATATGTTGAAATATAAATGTCTTTAACTTTCATTTTTGTTTGTTTTCCTTCAGAAATTATGGGATTCAAGGTAAGTCATGATTCATTCTAACAAACAAGTATTAATATCTAAAACAAATATAGAAACATTAGTTCTTCAAATGAAAACAAATTGTTGATATGTTTCCTTTATAGGGACAGAAAGGTGAACCAGGTGATATCCCTTATGTAAGTAATTTAGCAACATAAACAATGTATTTGCAGTTTTTTAAATTATATTTCAACTTCAGATGAATAAAAAAGTGCTAACTTTTAATGTGTTTTGCCAACAAAGTCACTACAAACATTGTTGTTGTTGTTGTTGTTGGTTTTTTTAGGTGGTGGGGCTCCCTGGACCTTCAGGACCCCAGGTGAGTTTTTACTGCATTATCTATTACTGTATGTCAAGTGTACGGTACATCTTGAGAATTTATATGTATGTGTGGCATATAGGGTAAAAGAAATAAGTTAGAATTGAGCAGTGATACACAGGGCCAAATCTGGCTGGCAATAGGGTGCCAGATGGCCCGCTGACCATTTCTACATTCACAATATAAATAAAAAGATTCACACTGGGACATATTGTTTTGTACTTTGAATGTTAATAAGGTGCCAGAGTTCATAAAAAAGCATCAAGTACCAGGGAAGGATTCCCTCAGACCCCCTGACTGAGGTCCAGGTTAATTATTTATATTAATTATTTGTTTGTTTATTAACTGGACCCTGGCCTCCTGTCATTTTACCAAAGTGGCCCCGAGGCAACGCAAGTGAGTATCCCTGAAATAGAGTTTTTTCGAAATGATCTCCCATATAATAATCTCCATGCACCAATTTTGACAGTAGAGGGCACTAGAATGTCATAATAGTATTCACGACTGGCGAACAACCTGTGGAAAACTTAAGGGTGTTGATGAAGTGCAATAAAATATATTATTATTATTGAACATTCTTTTTATTATAATAATTAAATGTATTTATAGGAGCTTTTCAATACACTCAAGGACACCTTACATGATGGTTAAAAAAACAGGCAGCAATGTATCCATAAATCATTAAAATCAAAAAATTCAGTAACATACATTAATAAGTTAATAAAATAGACACAATCATACTGTAGTTATAAAACTAGGCATAAAATCATCACAAAGTCAACAGCCATCATCATTTATACTTGATAATGTTTGCCCAAGGAAAAACTACAAAACTCTTGTATTTTAATTCAGATATATAATACAGTTTTTCAAAGTATTTTTCAAACTTTTATAATAACTTTATTTTATCCTGTATTTATGCCTCTTGATTTTTGCCTTATACATATTTTTCTTTATTATTGTATCTATCATTTGTATATGAAAACTTACTTGGAAATAAACCTGATTCTGATTCTGACAACGGCAGGATGGTTTGCCAACCTACTTTCTAGGAAGGACAAAGACAGAAAATGTGTATACAAAATTCTGACAACTGATATTTTTGAATGCTATTATCATGACTGTAATATAATGTTGTACACTTTTAAGATACTTTTATAGGTGTATATAGCAATTCTCACTAATTAAAATCTCTTGTGTTTATGATTCAGGGTCCTCCAGGAGCTCAGGGACACACCGGACCAAGAGGCTTTAAAGGCAGACGGGTAAATCTGAATGAATCTTTTAGATGCTAAAATCTACAGGCTAATCTACTCATGGCAACAGCCCACAATTTGCCTTTGCATGGCTCAAACTGTGGGTTTTATCTTTGTCGTGGTCTGTAAATTTCTGCTTATTGCATGCAACTTAAGATTGCTGTCAACACACAAAAAAACCCTCTGTAAGTGTAGGAAGATGGTCTGTCAGTGTGGTTAAACATGTTTTATTTTATAGAAATAATAATACATTGAACTTCTATAGTGCTTTTCAAGGCACTCATTCTGTTTTTGTTTTGTTTTTTTGCTTTTCCATGGTGCATGTCCTGCACTTACTATATTCATGTTGCTTAATACATACACTTCACTCCAGTGGTTCATCTCTCCCTCTCATTAATCATATTTCACCACACACCCTGCAGGGATTCCCAGGGCCTCCAGGATTTGATGGGGAGCCCGGTGTGCCAGGAAATCCAGGAGAGCCTGGAGCCCCAGGACAACCCTCACACCCTGGGGTGAGTTTTTCCCAGAATCTGCACATTGAACAGATAATGAAATGACTCCTCTGCAGCGGTTTGAACATTTCTTTTGAATAATTTACTCCCCAAAGGGCAACCTGGTGTCACAGATGTCTGCAGGTTTTGGTGAGAAGTCTAGTATGGCTGGGATGGTATCAGGATCAAGGGTGAGTGCTGCACAGGGGAAAAAAACAGTAAATTTAAGTTTCATATATACAAAGTTAGTGAGTTTGCCATAATGTTTAAATCACAGTGTATGAAATGTTGCTTTTTCAGGGTGAAGCAGGACCACGAGGACCTCCAGGACAGCCTGGGCCACAGGTGTGTTTTGGCTTCCTATCAAAGATTTAAAGTTATAATTTTGATTATATGTTGTCACATGACTTGAGGTAGGAACATTTTTATCCTGGCATCAGAAGTGACTGTCATTACCTCCTCTCCTCAGGGCCCAAGTGGTGGTCAGGGAATTCCAGGAGAGGCTGGAGAAACAGGACAAATGGTAGGAACATTTCTGCTTCTTCATTTTTGATTTTTGTGAAATTTCTGTCAGTAATGACGGTTTCTTGTGTTTCGTTGCAGGGTGAGCCGGGTCACCGCGGACCAGACGGGCCACCAGGAAAAGCTGGACCTGATGTGAGTCGAACCTACACGACAGTTTATGATGTACTGTTAATTATTTAAAAGCAATGATCATTTTTAAACACTGTTATTTTACTTTTACTGCACAGGGAGAACCTGGACCTGCAGGCACTTCAGGAGAGCCAGGATTTCCAGGATCTGTGGTAACCTGTTCCCCTCAGCATTCACAGTAAAATTGCATGAATTACAATACCGTTTATCATGACCAAGTAGCACAGTCAAGCCCAGAAGAATGTTAGGAGATGCATTTGATTCAGTATAAACTTCATTTAAAGTAGAACCTATAAACGACCTATAAACTACAGATTGATTACAATCTGTAGACATACACTTCTTCCTCTGCTTAGTGTGTGTGTTGATTCTTTCTTTAAATGCAGGGCGCAAGAGGATTCCCAGGACTTCCAGGTCATCCAGGACTGAAAGGTCACAAGGTAAGTCACACAAACATTGCCATTAGGGATGCAATGATTTAGTGGTGATGTCGGATATGAGGCCAATACCGACTCTAATAGCTGGATACAGTATTGGTGACAACAAGGCTGAACTATTCAGTTCATTTCTAAGTTTATGTCTGATTACACAAGTGCATACTACGTCATGCTAACAACAAAAATGTTGGATGTTTGGAGGTATTTTGCACTTGCAATATGTGGTTGCTGATGCATGGTTTGCTTGTTTAATAATAATACAACTTCAGTCAATCAGTCTAGCCTGATGTTGACTTACACATAAAAGAATTGGCCCTTTCACACTGTGAGGTGCAGCTTATTAATTCGAAACAAGCATGGGATCTGTGCTCGGTATTGGCCAATACCCAAAGCTCAGGTATCAATGTGGGGACTGAAAAAGTCACATATAGGTGCATCCCTGCACTGCACAATCAAAGGTCATTCTATGCTATCATCACTCCTCACTTTTTTTATTTTTTAGGGTTTTATGTAAGAAACATAAAGAACTTACCTCCTATTTGTGACTTTAAATCTCTCCAACAGGGAATGTCCGGTCTTGTTGGGCCAAGAGGCGAGACTGGAGCAGTTGGAACCAAGGTGTGAATTTGCTTTGTGTCATCTTGTGGTTCTTGTGGTGTACAACTGTATCATATTATAAATATTTTAAGATTATTATAACTCTACTGACCTTAGAAATATTTAGCATGTGCCATTTTTTGGGTGGCAGTAGCTCAGTCCGTATGGACTTGAGTTGGGAACTGGAAGGTTGTCAGCTTAAGTCCCCATACCAAATAGACCAAATAGGGATGGAGAAAATTCTTGACGGGTTGAAGTCATTAGATGGGTTAGCTCAGCTGGTTAATAATGCCAAGGTCATGGGTTTGACCCCCATACTCGCCACAGACATATTTAGGGTGGCAGTAGCTCAGTCTATAGGGTCTTTTGGGAACCAGAGGGTCACTGAGGGTCAGCTAGAGAGGTGCCAGTTTGAATTTGAATTTTCCTTTGGGAATTGATAAAGTATATCTTCTTCTTCATCCTCTCCTTCGAACCCTTTAAAGACATTCTGTAACGTTTTATGAAATGTCCCAAAATAAGCCACTGTTAAATCAGTGCTTTTTTTCTGTTTTTGGAGGATTTAACCAACATATGACCCTATATAGAACCACTAACTTTTTGTTCTTAAATACAGGCGCATAATACACAACACATACATTGATATGATGATATGACAATATAAACTCCCAAAAGACAGAGAAAAAGAAAAAAGTAAGTTTAAAAAAGGCACCCAGGGGCGTAGTGGGTAGAGCAGGCATCCTGTATATGAAGGCAATGTCCTTGCCGCAGCAGCCACAGGCTCAATTTCAGCCTGCAGCCCTTTGCTGCATGTCATAATCGCTCTGTCTCGCCCCTTCATGCTTTAACATCAAATATAACATCACTAAGACACACATAATGCAGTTTTAACATGGGTTATGTCTTTGTGCTCTGTAGGGTAAATCTGGTACTCCGGGTGGAATGGGTGCTCCAGGCCCACAGGTAGGAAACTCATCATCACAACATTTCACGCAGAGTCAGGTGTCATTGATATAGATGCTGAGCAGGTGTTTTGTTACAGGGACCAGCAGGCATGCAGGGAGAAAGAGGCAGAGCCGGACCAACTGGTCCTGTGGTAAGAGAAGCAAAATGTCTTTATTCAGTTGGAAAAAGCGTTAAAATATAAAACGGTGTTGCATGATTGAGGTGTGTTTTTTTTTTTTTCTGTTATAGGGAAAACGGGGTGCAGCCGGCCATGTTGGCAAACCAGGTCCTCTGGTAAGGACCACATTTATCGACTTAAATTAGTCTCATCAAATACAAATTGTGAACTTGAACCCTATTATAAACCCCAAATCCCTGTAAGCTTTGTTTTGAATATTTGATGTTTTTTTATTTAATCACAGGGTCCAATGGGAATCCTTGGAGTGGCAGGTTTTCCCGGTAACCCAGGAATGAAGGTGAGACTGAAGAGTTTTATGTCATTATAATTAAAGATTTGGGAAGTTTTCCACAACATTAATCCATTTTTAATCTCCATTATCTGGCTGTGAAATTATTTACTGTCTTGTAGCAAATTGTCTATATTGGCAGAATTGTACAGCTGATCCAATGACTGTTAGGTAACAAAAACACACACTGACCATAACCTCAGTTCATTTTATCTCACAATATAACACTTCTGGATGAAAGCTGAAACAGATAACTGTGTTGATAAAGGAACACACAGCTTTCCTGACTTGACAGGATAATTAGAGAAAATGACAGTGATGGAATCTAAGTGAGCAGCCTACAGTTACTCAAGTACTGTACTAATGTACAGTTTTATACACTTTTCTACTTCTACACAACATGCCAATATTGCACTTTTTATTCCACTACATTTACTGGATAGCTTTAGTTACTCATTATTTTTAGCAGATTTAGATTATTAATACAAAATTATATGAATAAGAATATATCAGCTAATAAAATATGATAGGTTAACATACCCTGTGGTATATAAAGTAAGCGGAATTAGCTCCACCTTTAGCAGCTGCAATATTCAAGGAATGAACACAGAGTGTTGCAGGGATGACCTTTTTTCTGCAGGCTGATCCAAATATTAATGTTGCACTGATTCCCTCATTATAAATCCAATGGGAGTTTCCCACTAGCTTTTGGATTATAACAGAAAATAAGATCTGTTGTCATAAAACGTTTGTGATTCTTACATGTTTTGGTCTTCACAAATTAACATCACTTTTATGATTTTTAAAAGCGTAAATGCAATCACCAGCTGTAAAAAGCTAACACTGAATGAACTACACCATAGTGGCATGACTTCATCGCCACCACAATGAGGCTGTAAAGCCATGTTCAGCATGATGACATTCTAGAGTCTCATTTAGCAATTTGTTAGCGTCCAACTTTTTTAAGACACATAAAGGCTTCAAAATTCAGAAGTGAAGTATTTACTGAAGAACTGAAAGTCTCTTAAGTATGTGTTAACCACAGACCTTATTCCAGGCATCTAACCAAAAATCCATTCAAAAAAACTCATTGAATTTGAGACAAGGGAACCAAAAGTGCTAAAACCCTAACTCATTTCTAGCTTTAATTTTATTCTGAGATAGGCCATTCAGCATAATGAGTACTTGTAGGCTGCTTGTGGTACTTCAGGTATATTTTGATGCTTATAAGTTTGTATTTTCACTTTGGGGACATTGTGAATACGGGACTTTCACTTGTTACAAAGGCTGTAAGAAAATAATGATATTCAATACTGAAATCTGTAATACTGCATCAATTCTCAGAAGCACTGTATTGATTTGTTTTATTTTCTTAATTTGTTTGCCTTAAGAATCTTGCAAGCATTTTACTCTAGTTTTACTGATATTGGCAAAAGTTAACTTTTTACACTATGACAGTTTTCCTAAAACTAGATTAAAAATTGGAATATGTTACCTTGCCTACAGTATCAGAATTTATCGTGATATATTGAATTGTATTGTGATGTATATCATATTGCTAACTTGCCAATACACAGCCCTACTTGTGATAGAGTAGTTTTACACTGTAGTATTGCTACTTTTATTGAAGTAAAAGATTTTAGCGCTTCAACCACTGCCAAAATCGGACCACAAAATTTTAATAAAAGACCTTGAAATCATTTTTTAAAAAGTCCTCAAATTTGACCTGAGTCTGCCCTCTGGTGCAGGGTGAAGCAGGACCGACAGGCGTCAGAGGAAGTCCAGGACAACAGGGACCCAGAGGGGATGCCGGTCACGTAGGACCAGCTGGACCAACAGGAAAACAGGTTTGTTACAGCTTCATCAATCAATTAGTTTGGGGTATTCCTGGGAAAGTGAGCACATCCTGTTGGACTGTATTCACCTTTGGATTCACATAATGAAAAATTGTTTTTAACAGGGTGCTGAAGGACCTGATGGAACTCCAGGTGCTCGCGGCCAAGCTGTAAGTAACTCCAAACTGCAAACTGTGTGAACCATTTTTAGCACTTGTCTGTGAATCTGTTATGATATCTGCTTCTTCTCCTCCTCAGGGTATTGCAGGTGTCCAGGGTCCGTCAGGGCTATTGGGTCCATCTGGTCCCCCTGGCCCTCAGGGAACTACAGGAGCACCAGGACCAAAGGGCCAACTGGTAATTTCCTCGCCCTTTAGCATGACTCCATTTCCACCTCTGTAACTTTGTAGCTTATAAAATTGAATGCACTGGGAACTTTAATGTCTTGATCTCCAGTTTATCTGATGGTGTTTTACAGGGTGAAGTTGGAGTGCCTGGATTCAAAGGAGAAGCTGGAGCCAAGGGAGAAAGAGTAAGCTAAAAGACCTTTTATCATCCAAAAAATAAAAGTTAAAAACCATGAAAGTTAATTGGAGGAGACTGTTTGACTGATTATTGTTTGCTGGGTTAGGGAGACCATGGTATTCCAGGTCCACTGGGCCCAATGGGAGAGGATGGAAAGCGTGGACCCAGAGGTGATGGTGGATCTATCGGGCCTCCAGGACCTCCAGGAGAGACAGTGAGTCAACTTTAACTTCATCTTTTTAAAACAAAACTTCTACAGAGAGTCATTTTCATGATTTCAGGGCCTGAAATGTAATGAATACTCAATTTGTTTTAGGGAGCCCCAGGAAATAGAGGTTTCCCAGGTGCAGATGGTTTGCCAGGCCCTAAGGTCAGTTGACTTCACATCAGAATACACATAATGCTGGAGCGTAACTGTCGTTAATTGTGATTATTCTCGACCATGACATGTTTTTTTGTGTATCTTTGAACCAAACAGGGAGCCCAGGGTGAACGAGGACTGCCAGGATTACCTGGTGCCAAAGGTTTAGATGGAGATGTAGGACGTAATGGAGAGTCAGGTTTAACAGGAGCTCGGGTAAAGCACACACGGCACACATTATTACAGCATTTATTCATCACTTTACTCTTATATAGTAAAAAACTACCCACAAAAGGCAGTTATAGCAACTCCACATGGGCAGAAAATCTTGTATTTGATGACCTCAAGTAGTTTAATTTTTCACCCTGCTCCAGTGATGTAGAGGTGTACACCAGGATGTGTCAGTACACTGTGACATCACTGTCAGGTGTGGCAGGTTCAAAGCTTACAAGCAGAAAGAGCAGTGAAATATTGCTTTTCAACCTGGTGTTAAGTTACTCTATAGAGGGGACCTCGTGTTCACTGCCAGGACAAACTTGTAATTTTGGCTTTCTACTAAAACATGTTAACATGCTTTAATGTGAAAAGAAACACTTTATTTTCCTCTTACTGTCTGTGCTGAAACACCTGTTTTCACCCTCTGCCTGAAATACTTGAAATAAACACTTGTCTCTATAAACATCCCCTCCCAAAAAAGTCCAGTCTGCTCTGATTGGTCAGCATTTCTGGATCTTCCCCAACTCTGTGTCTTTGCCCTGTCATTGCAGCCGCAGAAATGACTTTATTAGACAACAGCAGCAGTGCGTTTCCCTAATGTTAGCATATGCCTACATGTACCAGGGCAGCTGGGAAGTGACTGTGAAGCGTCACTATCTCCCGTTAAAAATCACCATTAAAAACATATCAATACAATTGGACATGTTCCAGCAGGAATATTATCCACAATCTGAGAGAAATTAACATCAGCAACTAAAGACTACATGTCTCCATCACATTAGAATGTAGCTACATGTCGCAATACACTTTCTCCCAATGAAAATCAGGGGGAGAAATTAACATTAGCAACCACGTTTTCATGTTTCTCTGATGTACATACATTTTTACATACATTTATCTCACTATTTGAAACACTGGCTACACTTTATTTTACGTTTTTACATTTTTAACATGTGAAATCGGTATTTTATATGATAGAAAATAAGGAGAAGCCCTTTAGGTGTTCCTATGAAGACTGTCAACAGTTGAAAATGGCTATTCTTTCAATTAAAATGAGTTAACACCTATGACAAATTATAATGCACTACTGTGCACTTAAAGAAATTTTATGTCACTTATAACTGAGTAAATTTTGGTAAGTAGGGACAAACAATATTTTGTTTATTTCAAGATTCCCCAAAACTTTAAAGTAACCTGTCCAAACAGGCCCCGAACCACATAATACCAACTTGAAATTAAATGGTAAATGTCAGAAGAACCATCGTCTGTATAGAGCAGGGGTGTCAAACATACAGCCTGTGGGCCAGAACTGACACACCCAAGGGTCTATTCAGCCAATCCTTTCAGTCAGCAGCTTCAGTTCAAAAGAATCTGTATCAGGAAATGCATGGATAGATGCACATGTAGGCTGACTGAATGTGGAAAAACTTACTGTTGAAATTGCACATACTTTTCTCAGGTTGTTTATCTGTTTTGTGAAAGGATGAACGTCTACAGAATATAATTCTTTACTCAAAAAAAAAGGGTAGAAGATATTGGAGCTGGTCCATGGAATGAAATGAGTTTGACACTCCCGATCTAGAGATAGAGAATCTGTCAGTGTTCCTGTAAGATTTTTAGAGAATATTTATTTTGAGAAGATGTAGCTCCAGAAACAGGTATTGAAGGTTGTTCTGTAACTGTGCATCTTATTTCACAGGGTCTGACAGGACTTATTGGTGCCCAGGGATCAGAGGGAAAGCAAGGACCACAAGTACGCAAAACTTTTTATTTTCATGACTCATTTTAATTTCCCTAAAATAGCCAAATAAGGAATCATTCTTGGTAGATTGCATGTATTGATGTTCTTGCGGTCTTTCCAGGGCTCAGCAGGAGACGATGGTAAACCAGGCCCATCTGGTTCTACTGGAAACCGAGGTGCAGGTGGACCGATGGGTCTGCCAGGACCAAAAGGCTTTGCTGTCAGTATTTATGTATTTGAATCATTTTCATTATATATTCTGTGCAGCAACAGATGGCTAATGTGGTTCCTGATTTTTAGGGTGATGCTGGAAAGATTGGAGAGGCTGGCAGCCCCGGACCTCCAGGTCAAAGGGCAAGTCATTTTCTCTATTGATATCATTTATACATCATACATGCACACATCGGTACAAATATACCTGCGGCTGTACTGATACTGTGTCTGTCTTCTAGGGTGTGAATGGAAAAGACGGAGAGGAGGGCGCTGCTGGTGCAGCCGGCCCCGCTGTAAGCATCTAGCTGTTGATACACTCTCATCATCAGTGATTTGATGACACGATGTTTAGACAAATTTATAACCTGTTTGCTTTTCTCCAGGGTCCTGCAGGAAAGAGAGGAGAGCAGGGACCACAGGGACTGCATGGTTTCCAGGTACACTGCACCCCATAGTTATTAGAATATATGTTTATTTCAGTGTATTGATTCATTCTTGTTCATTATTGTTATTATTATTTATATATATATATATATAAATTGAATTTTTTAGGGTTTGCCCGGAACTCCAGGGCCACCTGGAGAGCCAGGAAAACCAGGTGATGAGGTAAGACAAATTTAATTATTTTTAATTCAGCCTTAAGTTAGATATTGTACAATAATAAGTCATCAACACACTAAGATGTTTTTCTTATCATACCACAACAAGCAGAATATGTTTTTTTTTTTTCCAGGGTCTTGCTGGAGAGGCTGGGGCTGGTGGAGCTACAGGTCCAAGGGTAAGTCCATTACTGTTCATATTTAAATCAGTCAGCCACAAGTCAATATATTTAATTATTTGTGGCAATTAAGAGGTGTTGCGTTTATCCTTTGTTTGTCCTTGCAGGGAGAAAGAGGGCCTCCAGGAGAGAGAGGTGAAATTGGGCCCAATGGGCTGCAGGGACCTAAAGGTAGTCCAGGTGGACCAGGACCAGATGGGCCAAAGGTACTGTAACCATGAAATCACTCATGCAGAGACACAAAGTACCAAAACCTCACATAATATTTTAATTTGTTGCATGTAGATCTTGTTTACATTGAGCCTCACTGTGTCCCTTTTAGGGTAGCATTGGTCCAACGGGTTCTCTTGGAGAGCCAGGAGGTCTGGGACTTCAGGGAATGCCAGGAGAGAGAGGTACACCAGGACCTTCAGGCCCGAAGGGAGACGCAGTAAGTAAAAGATAGGATCATCTGCAAAGAGGCAGAGATACTAATTTCTCCTCTAACATAACCGTCAGTCGAACAAAATATCCGCTACTAATGTCAGCAGGTTGTTGAAGGAAATTAAGTCACTGATAAAGGTGATTTCTTCTAACAGGGTACGGTTGGAGAAGCTGGACTCGAGGGCAAAGCTGGAGCTGACGGTGCACGGGTGAGTTGTGAACTATATGACATTTGTGGCAAAATATTTTACCTGATGGCACAAAGACTAAACATATTCACTTTTTGGTCACCAGTTGCTGATAGTCATGTACAACTGAATATTATTTTGTCTTATATGATATTCTAATATTTTTTGAAAATTCTATTAAAAGGGGCTTCCTGGTGCTGTTGGACCTCCTGGTTCCAGTGGACCTAATGGAGAGAAGGTGAGCCCAAAAGCACAATTTTAGCATGAATTTTTAAGCCTGGAAATGTTTGTATAATTAGCCAAATTATTATGTTTCAGAAAAGAAAAAAGAAAAATCAACAATTACGCAAAAATGACAATGTTTGACTGAAGTTGAGTCATAGATACAGAATTGAGAAAGTTCTAAATGAGGCTAAAAGCAAACAATAATGAGAATGTTGGTGCAGAACAACAGGATAGAGGGAGTAACTGTTTTCAAATTTCAGTTCAAAATGACTGCCATTTAATAAGTCCACTTTTGAATTCAATTTAAAGTTTCAGTAGGTCAAGTCAACTTTATTTATATAGCACTTTGAACACAAACAGAGTTGATCCAAAGTGCTCTTACAGCACACACAGTCCTCAGTTGCTCTTCCTGAGGTTTCTACCGTTTTTTTTTTTCGCCGGTAAAGGGTTTTTTTGGGGGGTAGTTTTTCCTTATCCGCTGTGAGGGTCCAAAGGACAGAGGGATGTCATATGCTGTAAAGCCCTGTGAGGCAAATTGTGATTTGTGATATTGGGCTTTATAAATAAAACTGATTGATTGATTGATTGATGATTGATTGATTGATTGAAAAGAAAGGACAAAAATTTGATTATAGCAATAAAATGATAAAAGCAATAATGATAACCTATCATTACTGTTGTCATTATTGCACTTATAGCAGAAAAACTGTAGCCTTGTTGTTTTTATACTGTCAACAGCAACAAAGATAATCACATTATGCACAATTAAAGGCGAATGAGTAAAAGTGTGTCTTTAAATAAAAATCTCAGCGGTGGGGGAGAATCGGACGGTGTGAGGAAGAGAATTCCAGAGTTTCGGGGCAGCAATAGAGAAAGTCCTGTCCCCATAACACTTAGTCCTGGATCTCAGGACAGATTGGCCAAACAATCTCAGCTCTCTTACAGAGTGATATGAGGAGAGGAGCTCTATGATGTAAGAAGGTGTGAGGCCGCTTAACATTTTGTAGACAAACATCAGAATCTTAAAATGTATCCTGTAGTCAACAGGCAGCCAGTGTAGGAAGGTAAGAATGGGGGTAATGTGCTCCCTCTTTGTTGACCTTGTTAAACTCTTGCAACTGCATTTTGGACTAGTCTGTTGATGTTGTTTGGCTCTAAGGGGATGTAGGCCTGCCTGTCATCTGCATAATTAAAGTAAATAAATGGAGAAGAGGATTGGACCAAGTATGAAACCTTGGGGTTCCCCACAGTAGATGGGAACTAAGGAAGAAAATGAGTGACTCATAGAGACAAAGAATGATCTGTTTGATAAATATGAAGAGAACCAGTTTAAAGACCCCCACCCATTCCATTAATCTGTGATTGAGAATGGAGTGATCTACAGCGTCAGATGGAGGAGGAACAAGAGGACGGAGCAGTTACTGAGTCAGCGGAGGAGGTCATTTGTTATTCTTAATAGGGCTGATTCAGTATTGTAAAGGTAACTATTATAAAAAAAATAAAACAACAACCAAAAAAAACATATTTTCACTGAAATTGCCCCTATATCCTGACAGTAAACCATGATTTGTTTGTACGAACATGTCTCATGTACTACTGTCAGCATATAGTGACAGTTTCAGCAGACATACCTTTTTTTTTTTCTCAATATAAGATACCCACTGTAGACTTTAATCAGCACTGGATATGTGGCCTGCACATAAACTGAACGCTAACTTTGAAAACTTAAACCTGTAAAGTTCTGCATCATTCCAGGCTTAGATAAAATGAAAACCTAAAGGAATTCATTTGACTTGACCTTCCCTTTATTTCAGGGTGAACCCGGCCCACCAGGACCTACAGGACGCAGAGGCACAAGAGGAACTCCTGTCAGTACAACATTTTATTTTACAACAGAAGTTAAATTAAAGTGACATTGCCCTTGAATGGCTATATGTCTATTCCTCCCTGATAAAGTGTGTGTGTGTGTGTGTGTGTGTGTGTGTGGTAATGTTAACAGGGTTCAACAGGTGACCATGGTCCAACTGGTGCTGCCGGCTTCCAAGGACCTGCTGTAAGTGGCTGCTAAAGACAGTTAACACAGGGCGGATATGTTCAATATATACCAACAATTAACTCATTAATGCTTAATGAAAAACATCCTGTTTGTTTCCCAGGGTCCCGATGGTCAGCCTGGAGTCAAAGGTGAAGTAGGTGAGACAGGTCTGAAGGGAGAGGGAGGAGCACCTGGACCACAGGGGATGGCTGGGAAACCAGGAGGACAGGTACACTCAGTGAACTACAGTGGGAAAAAATGTCAAACAAGTCAGCTAACTACAATTAATCACTCCACTTACACTGATACTGATGTGTGTTTTTAGGGACCTGTTGGTGTGACTGGACTGAAAGGTGGCAGAGGAACACAGGGTGCAACGGTGAATTAGTCTCCATATTTTTACATGTTCAAAGCCTTTGGTGTTTTAACAGTGTTGTTGTGCTTTCTAACATGCAATAAGTACCCAAGTGTTATCATTTTTATAATTAAAGTGCATCTTTCTTTCTCTGTTTTCTTCCCACAGGGTGCTCCGGGTTTCCCTGGGTTGCCAGGAGGAGTTGGTCCAGCTGGAGCTCTTGTGAGTTTTTTTGTTACGAGAGATGTAACAATATATCAAATTTTTCAACCTCATGATAAGAATGCCACCATCATCATGGGACTGTGACAAAATATACCATGAGATTGTGTGATTATTTTGCTAGTATAGCTGCCTTCTAATATCTAAACTGTCGGGGCTCAACATTTAATGTTTGCCTGGGGTATGTTAACTCTAGGCTTGTGCCTTGTGCAGTTGTCAGATCTGGCAAGTGTGAAATAAATGCGATGTATTTACTCCTGGGTCGACAATGTCATATATGACATAAAGTTACCAGTGTTAAATATCTCTGGAGTTCTGCATGCAGGAGACTTACCTTTTTTTCACCCAGAAGCTAACACTAACTGTCGTGCTGCTCCAACAAGGCCCCGGTAAATGGTCTTCACTTGTATAGCTCTTTCTAGTCTTGTGACCACTCAAAGTGCTTTTACATAACATGTCACATTCATCCATTCACATACAGTTACACACTGGTGGCCAAGACTACCATACATGGTGCCACCTGCTACTCAGTAACCATTTACATTAGTGGTGTGTATTGGCAAGAATTTCCGGATACGATACATATCACAATACAGAGGTGACGATTCGATATATTAGACTTGGTTAAGTGTTTAAATTTCATACTTGCTGTTAAGTCACATTTGTATTTCCAAAATCTGTACTGAGGGAAGACTATGTGTGTGTTTCAGGGTGCTGTTGGAGCAGACGGGCCAATAGGTCTTCCAGGAAAGCCAGGAACTCCTGGTATTGTTGGAGAGAACGGAGCTCCAGGACGTCAAGGAGAGAGAGGACATGCAGGCGCACCGGGTACTCCTGGAGAGAAGGGAGACTCCGGAGAGGATGGTCCTCCGGTAAGGTGCAGAGTGGAGTTCACTGTAGCATTCATTTTAGGCTGTGCTGAACACAAATAAATCCTGAGGTGTTTGTCTTGTGTTTCTCCGTCAGGGGCCTGATGGGCCTCCAGGACCTGCTGGCACAGCAGGACAGCGAGGAATCGTGGGTACACCTGGATCGAGAGGAGAAGCCGGCATGCTTGGACTGCCAGGTCCTGCTGTAAGTATTCCTTCTGACAATGTTTTTAACATCACAAAGTGATATATCTTGCTTTAAGAATGTGGTAATGAAAAGTTTAATTATTTGAACTTTGTATTTATTCCTCAGGGTCCACCTGGAAAAGCCGGAGCTCCTGGAGTTCAGGGCGGCAAAGGGCCTGCTGGAGGAGTTGGATTACCAGGAGCCACCGGGCCAAGAGGTGACGCCGGCCCTGAGGTTTGTCGAGTCTATCTTAGTCACCAACAGCTTTTATTTGTCAGTCTTTAGCTAGTGGTTATATCAGGAGTTACTTTAGATCAGTGCTGCTTATTTCTTGAAAACACGAATATATGACTTTTGGAAATTGGTTTCAGATTTTAGCACCAAAAACAGACTCTCTTACTATTTGGTATCCACTCATTTCTCTAAAGTTATTAGGAGTATGACAGCAAAAATACCTCAAAAACTGCAATTATGTATTAGATTGTCATTAACATATATGCAGTTTGGATGTTTTTTTTTGTCTCTGCCTCCCTTGGCATGCCCATGTTCAAACAAACCACAGCAAAAGTGCCTTCTTGCAGTGGAGAAAACTGATTGAGGTGTGGATGTTTTCAGTTGCCTCTTTGTCAGCTCCACTAAATAAGTGCTTAACTTATGCTCCTATGTCTATTTTGCAAGTGTTGGTGGTGCTTTTTGTGGTTGGCACTGAACGGTGGTGGCATTTGGCTGCAAGTCACACAAATAAAGAAATCAACTCACCAGTTTGTAAACTCTGCTCATGCGTCTCTGCTAGCTGGTTAGGATGAAGTTTGTAAATGTAGACTTCGGTAAACATTAAGGAAAAGATGGAGATGATAGACATCAACTATAATCCTGACCACACGAACAACCAAAACCACCTCTGCATCCATATCTACATGTGAGGCACCAAGGCAACCAAGAAGGAATCTAACACTGGCTGTGATCCTGATGGCGTGGATCTTCCTGTCTAACTTGCATCCTGCTAGGATAATAAACTATATGACATTGGTGCCCGCATCAGTTTCCAATGTGATATCAGAAACTATCAGAGGATTCTGTTGAGAAAAGGGGAAAAGGCACGTGTTTTACGATGAATATGGACTGGCGTGACAGTGGAAATATGAGGTGCTGTCCCATTCCTGCCCTCCTTGTGCCACAGGGGAAATAAACACTCTGGATCATCGCTGTACGCAATTCAGAGGAGGCTGCAGAGCAAAGTCATTGCCCTTGTATGAGGCAGGGGACCACCATGCAGCCATCATGTCGAGATCAAAACATGCACGCAAACTACGACACATGCACCCAGTGACACGAGAGACGGAGCCAATTAGAGTCTGGAGCCCATTTCAGGACACTGTTGATGTCACCAATAACTGTTGAGTCTGTGGTGGATTTAATTTGTGAAACAGAGGCAACTGTACCCAAAACTATAGTTAAATCATCCCACAGCCAGAAACCATGGATTACCAGGACCATCCGGAAACATAGTTAGTATAAAGTATAAAGCAGCAGCCATCAATGTAAGAATTACACACACAAAACATGATGCAATGCCATAAAGGCTTCTCTGTATGCTCTCTAGAAGCTGGTACCCTTGTTATTTTCTTCTCTGCCCCTCAGATAGCCTAAGTCCACTGCTGGCTGTCCAAGTATTTAAAGTTTGGTATTGCTGTCATCAAATAATACTATGTATGAATCAGAATCCAAAATGTCTTTACGAGTTTCGTAGACTTTATACGGCAGCAACCTTTAAATGAGGTGAAAGTTTTCTTCAAAGCAAGCAAATATTTGTGAAAAGAGAGGTAGGTCTAGCTACAAACAAAAATGATTTTAATATTTTTTTATTTTTATGTCATTATTTGTGTCTCCTCAGGGTATTGCTGGAGCAGAGGGACCTCCTGGGGCAGACGGTCTTGTCGGAGAAAGGGTAAGATCCCATACATCATGTGTTTTTGCTTTTATTTAAGCAGTGGACTGGATTTACTAATGGTACCATGCGAATGGCTATGTGTGCTAATCGCTGGTGTGTGTTCATGTGTTTCCAGGGAGACAAGGGTAATACTGGTCCTGAGGGTCTGGCTGGAACTCCAGGGTCTCCAGGAACTGAGGGTCCTGTGGGACTGACGGGTGGTCCCGGACCAACAGGCGAAAATGTGAGCTGCACAGACAGAGATAGTGCTAATATATCACGTCAATTACATACTGATAGCACTCTCAATGCTTTTTGCAAAGTCAGTTCTGTCATTTCTCATTGCTTGTTTTGTGTTTAGGGTGGCAGAGGTGCCCCTGGACCCCAAGGAGCACCTGGAGTACGGGGAAAAGTGGTCAGCATAAAACTACTATTTTTCACCTCGCTGATGCACAAAACAACAATTTATTAATTAGAAAAGGTGTTAATTTTTAGTGGGTTTTCCAATGACATGTTGAACTGTTACTGTGTGTGTAACTTCAGGGCCCTCAAGGACCACAAGGAGATAAAGGAGCACCTGGAGAACAAGGAGAAAGGGGTCAGAAGGGACACAGAGGTTTCACCGGGCTCCACGGTCTGCCAGGAATAACTGTAAGCAATTGTTTTTAATTTAAACAACTACAAATACTCATTTATATACTTCAGCCACTGTTCATCGTTACTTCAGAGAAACATTAAAAACACAATAACACTGAAGGTATCAGACGCTGAAATGTTATTCTTTTCTATTTCAGGGTGCTACAGGTGAGCCAGGAGCGACAGGTATTGTTGGACCAGCTGGGCCGAGGGTAAGTTTATCATATCCAGTTAAACTTTGATCAGTGTAAGTGCTGTTATGCCTTATTTAATAGTGTATATTTCTCACTCTTTTACTGCACAGGGTCCTCCAGGAGTGCTGGGTCCCCCAGGAAAGGAAGGAAACATTGGTCAGCCCGGACCAATGGGTGCTCCTGGAAGCAGGGTGCCATGGGTGACATCGGGGCCCAGGTGACACAAGATTCTTTTTTATCTTCTTTATATTTCAAATAATCAACTTACTGGTATTATCCATACACGGTATAACTTTGTATAACTTTTTGACCGTTGCCATCTTGGATTTTTGGAGCCAGAAGTGACCATATTTGGACAAGAGGATAGAGCTAGCAGTAATGCTAGCTTGGTTAGCATGGTGCATTTACAACTTTGGTTAACTGTGATAATGCTAATTTTGCAAAGAAGAAACAGGCTTAAAACCATTAAAATAAAATTAACCTACCTGAAAAACTGAGCATCTTACTCCTTAGAGCAGGCCTATTCAGTTGGCGGCCCGCAGGCCACATCTGGGATCAGAAGCAACCTCCAAGTGGCCCAGCTAGGAATGGGTACTGAGACCCGATATTAAACAGCCCGGGGCAAAATTAATCAAGACCGTAGTATTAATAAGCTCTGCCATTATCGGCTCTTATCGTTACTTTTTAAAGTTTTGGTTTCATGTATCATCACGCGGCAGTCTCTCTCCTGCTGTCTGCATGTTGAGGCTGACCTCCTCCACACAAACAGACACTCAAACATGACAGAGTGAAGTCAGATGACAAGATTACTCTAGTTGACGACAAGCATGACTTGTTATCCTTCTGTGCATTGATAGCTAGCTAGTGTCTGCATTGCATACAACATTGTGATGTTCCTTGGTCAGATGTGAGGCTAAAAATCATTTTTTACTAATTACAGAATTATCGAATTACCATTACCAAAAGCTTGAAAAAGTTTTCAATTGATTGCTTGCTGCTGAAAATGTCTGGCCCATCGACATTTTCTGGTTTTAAAGTATGTTGAAAATTCAAATTGTAATTAAATAGCCCTGTCTTAGAAGGTCTTTTAGTACAACCAAATGCTGAACAGGACATTTTTTAGACGACCAAAATGTAAAGGTTATCTTTAATGAAGTGAAACACGCTGAAAAAGTGACAGCTACTGCTGTAAACCACTCGTAAGGAAAAAAACAAATAGAGAAAAAGAAAAAGTATCTTGTCTTTCTCAGGGTCCACCTGGTGACGATGGCCCACCCGGCCCTCCAGGCCCCCCAGGACCTCCCACCGCAGCTGTGGAAGACCTCTTTGCCGCCCCTTACGATTACGATAAGGGCTTTGTGCCAGAAGCTGTGGAATTTGTTGAGGACGATGTAGCTGCTGATCCTCCACCACTTCCGGAGATCAACAAAGATGAAGCCCTTCCCAACAAAAACTCAGCTGTCCTCCGTGCAGACACCGGTGTCCATGCCACACTGAAGACCCTCAGCGGACATCTGCAAAACCTCCGCAGTCCTGATGGTAGCCAGATGAACCCTGCCAAATCCTGCCAGAACATCAAGGAGTGCTACCCTCACAAAAAGAGTGGTAAGGGGTGTGTTTGTCGTCTTTTCTGCTAATTATGTTTTTAGACCATTATGAAACCTATTGATGTCCCCTTGCACTTTTAAACAGGTGAGTACTGGATTGATCCAAATCAAGGAAGCACAAAGGATGCCATCAAGGTCTTCTGTAATATGGAAACTGGTGAAACCTGCATCAATGCCAATCCAGCCAACATTCCTCGCAAAGCCTGGTGGACGAAATCCAGTCCCAGCGCCAACAAACTCATCTGGTTTGGAGCAGACATGAGCAGTGGAACCAAAGTAAGAAATCCAGAGACATTTATTTTGTTTTTTCAATTTGTTTCATTCCAAACTTTATAAAAATGAATATCTAGAAGTCTGATATCAAGCACTCCCTGTGTGTAATCATGTCAATCTAATTTCAGTTCCGCTATGGAAATGCAGATGAGCAGCCCAACGCGGTGGCGGTTCAGCTGAAGCTGCTGCAGCTTTTGTCCAAAGAGGCGCACCAGAACATCACCTACCACTGCAAGAACAGCGTGGCTTATAAAAATGAGAAGAGCACCAACCTGAAGAAAGCACTGGTCCTCAAAGGCTTTAACGGCCAGGAACTGAGAGCACTAGGTGTTAACCGCCTCCGATACACCGTCATCGATGATGGCTGCTCGGTAAGTCATTACCAAACAAACACCTACATTTGACAAAAAGCAGTTAGAAGGCACTTCTACTAAGGTATTTGTCTTTTTATCCCCTTAGAAATCAAACGGAGAGTGGGGCAAGACAGTGCTTGAGTACAGGACTCAAACTTCTGCCAGGCTGCCCGTCGTGGACGTGGCCCCCATGGACATTGGAAAGCCTGATCAGGAATTCGGCCTGGACATCGGCCCTGTGTGCTTTTCATAAAACAACACAAGATGGACAGAAATAGCCCTTTATTTTTTTAGAGGAGTAACATCATCACCATAAATTATAGTAATAAATGGACTCCTCTTCCTGTGAGCATACAAGTCGATGAATTCTTCTACACATGGCTGCATTTCCCGTAACCTGTTGAAGTACAGTGTACTTGCTGTGTGACCAGTAGGACGCTGACGTAATTTATTCACCTTGTCAATAAATATACAATCTGGAGCACCAGTACTCTACAGGGAAATGCATGTGAGTGGAAAATAAAGTCTGAGGTGCTAACATGAAATTTATGTATAAAAACAGAGTTTAGATGGATTGTAAACTTGCATAAACTGGAAAAACAGCCAATAATATTAAAGTTTAAAGAGAACTGAGAGCAAATTGCATAAGAACTAAAGCAAATAAAAGCATTTTCATTTGGCTTTTTTCCAGTAAATGCACATCCAGAGGCCAAGATAGGGCAAGAGTTAATATAGCAATGACTGTAGTTCTTAATTTTAATAAAATAAACAATGAAAATCATGCTTGAACCTAAATTATTAAGTTCTGTGCAGGAACTCATTTATTCATTCAACAGAAAAACCGTTGTATCTCCTTTAAAACTTAAACTGTAAATGCAACATATGGCTGTAAATTGCAAATTATTTGTTTGTTTGTTGACTATTGATGTGGAATAAATGTCTTTCTTTGGAATGGCTGCGCTCCTCCCACAAACCAAAGGCAGAAGAGTTGAATAAACACATGAAAATGAGTTTAAAGGGGACCTATTATGCCTTTTTCGTATTTTGTGTCTTTATAGTGTTACAATGAAGGATGTTCATATTAGAGGTACATATACATGTAGAAGTAATCCTTGTGAGCAGAAACTGAGGGGTTCAGACCATTCTGAAAAATTGTTGAATGAAATCCCTCTGATTGGCAGTTCACCTCAGCACACAAGAAGACGACTGGAGTCAAGAGCGGGTGGGACCAAAATTAAAAAAGAAACCTGTTCCATAAGGTACAAGTGTTATTCTTTAGCCACTGAGCTCTTCAGCAGAAATATTTCATGATGATTTGTGTTATCGTTCAGTGGTGCACAGTAAATTTGCTCTGTTCTTTCAACATTGGATTGTGTTGTTAATGTGCTAACTGGCGAACTAGCAGCAACACGGCACACTGGTTTCCCTTTTTGAATGACAAATACAGACTACCACTGTCTACTGGTATAAAGAGTTATGTCCTCTAACGCAGGAGCAGAACGTACATGCTAGTTGGCCGTCAGCTGTTGTCTTTGTGTTGTGTTCATGTGCAACTGCTTGGTTGAGACATATTCAACATGAGGTAACAGTAGGCTATTGTTGCCGCTAGTTCTCTGAAGTCCATTTGGTGTGTCTGGGACTTTAGAGACACAGGTGGTAAAATAACAACAGGTCAATAAAGGTGTTCCAGCACAGACAAGAGGGAAATAAATTGGGTTGTTTTTAACCATTAAAGCATGTAAACATGTTCTAGCAGAGACCTTACATACAGTACATGTATGAGCCTGAAAATGAGCATAATAGCTCCCCTTTAAATGAGCTCAGAAATTACAGTATCTTACCACTAGAGGTAGACAAAGCTCTTTCCTTAAAGCCATCAAATCAGTTAACTGCTTCCACCTGGTGAAATAGTCTCAGCTGGACTGTGGCACTCTGGGTGTTGAAAACCAGTAAACATGCGTCTTATGATAAATCAATACAAATAGCTTACAATTCAGACATGGGTTATTCAGTTTACTGATTTACAAAAGCAACATGAAAGCCTAATTTCAGTTTGAAAAGGCATTCTGGCTGCATACACATGGGCGTGTGATCAAATGAGATGAGAAAAAGAGAGAGGGAGAAGGAAGGCATCCTTACAGGAAGAAAAAGAGCCAAAGTTCAGGCAGCACATGTTTCTGGGTCGACCTCTCCTCTCCACGCTCGGTGAAAGACGTGACACTCTCACCGTTTCCTGCAGCCCGAGCTCGTTCCACATCTGTCGAGGTGGTCATTTTTAGCCAGGGCTGCTATTTTCATTCCGAGCATGGAAAATTTGAACAGAGCAGAGCAGGTAAAAGCCTGGATGAAGGAATTTCAACTGTACTTCTCTGCGAGCTCAACAGTACTTACTGTACTGACATCTAAAACGGTGTTTGAAATGCAAATCCAAGAATTCCCTGGTGTAGCTTTGCCACATTTTTTTCCTGGATGTCGAGTCCAGTTAAAATGATTTCAATAACGCTTTCATTGTTTACTGCTTTATAGAAAGAAAAAAAAAAAAAGAAAACCACAGAATCCCAGATATGGAACATCACATCACCAGGCTCCTCAAACATAAGAAAAGGTTAATCTAATCATTCACTCATCATATCAGTTTTATGGCCCTGGCCACTTACCTCATATATTATTAAATTCAAATGAGGTTTGTGTTGTATAATAGAATTTGCTTTTTATATATCTACAGTGATGTAATCTTTAGCATGCTAACATTTGCTAAAAGACAAAGGTGCATCGTATACTTTTTACTTTTAATATGTACTGCAGCTGCCCTTAAAAAGTAAATACCGTTGCTTGCAGTGTGCACACAATTGGGACATACTACTGTCTCATAACATTACACTCTGAACTTTGACCCTCACCCCACATATTCTTTGGTTTGAAAACAAAACAAAACAAAACCCTGGCTTACTGAGCTCACCAGAGATGGAGGTCAACCTGTAGAGCTCTGCTGTTGCTACTTTGCAATGTGTGTAGTTCAACTTGGAAGTTATAATTGCATATGAGGTAGATTCTAACATATTCAAACATATTCAAGTAAAATTACATATGCATTTATCTTTTTATTTTTTATTTTGTTCATTTAAACAATTAATATTCTTGTTATGACTAACACTAATCACACACTTGAATTTGCTGTCAGTCATTGCTGCAGCTTCTGACAGCTGTCAACAAGCTGTCATCTGTTTGTGGCTCAGTTAATGTGACATATTGTCCGCTGTGCAGAGAATTGTGGATTAGAATAGCCAGAAAAGCATGCTGGCCTGCATACTGTAAAATTGGACTGGATGTAGTAGAATATCCTGGTATTTTTGGCATACTGTGTGATATACTAAATCTTTTTCAGGCATGCTATATAGTATGGTAGTATGGATATTGGAATGCACAGAAAGTATAGGTATAGGTATAGATGTTTTAGCCACCTCTCCATAAGCTCTGCTGAATATGGTGCTCTTCTGTCTATGATGCAAGGGCTGGTGGTGCTTTTTGTAGTTGGCATTGGACAATGGATGCGTGGGGCTGCAAGTCACTCAACGAGATGAAGTTAATCAGCTCACCAGTCTGTAAACTCCCCCCTTCAACTCTGCTAGCTGTCCAAGTCAAGGTTTTAAAATGTAAACATGGAGGAAACGATGGAGAAGAGGGGCACAAGCTGTACTAGCACCTTGGTTGCCCATGTACAGGCATTAGATATTATTATATATCATCATTATTATTAATTAGACGACATCCCTGCCACATAAGTTTCCAATGTGATATCAGGAACTGCTTTGTTTCAATAAAACCTGGAGAGTGGCATTCGACTAGGTGACTCTTTTTCTGTGTGGATGTGACAGAGCAAAAGACTCCGACAAGAGAAGGAGAGGAGGTTTGTACTTTATACTGCATAAGGACTGGTGTGACAGTGAGAATGTGCTGTGCTACATTCAGAGCCAGCTGCAGAGTGTGTTCAGGGGTAGAGACCATGCAGCCATTTTGTTGAGGTTGAGATAGTAAACAAACTACGACACATGCCGTCAGTAGCACAACAGTGAATGAATGAATGAATGAATGGTTGTTTGAGTATTTCAGAAACTGCTGATCTACTGGGATTTTCACACACAACCATCTCTAGGGTTTACAGAGGATGGTCTAAAAAAGAGAAAATATCCAATGTGCAGCAGTTCTCTGGGTGAAAATGCCTTGTTGATGCCAGAGGTCAGAGGAGAATGGCCAGATTGGTTCAAGATCATAGAAAGGCAACAGTAACTCAAATAACCACTCGTTACAACCAAGGTATGGAGAAGACTGAACTATGAAACATGTCAGACCTTGAAGCAGATGGGCTACAGCAGCAGAAAACCCCACCAGGTGCCACTCCTGTCAACTAAGGACAGGACACTGAAGTTACAATTCACAGGGGCTCACCAAAATTGGACAACAGAAGATTGGAAAAATATTGCCTGGTCTGATGAGTCTGGATATCACCTGCAACATTCAGATGGTAGGGTCAGAATTTGGTGTAAACAACATGAAAGCATGGATCCATCCTGCCTTGTATCAATGGTTCAGGCTGCTGGTGGTGGTGTAATGGTATGGGGGATATTTTCTTTGTCCCCTTAATATAAACTGAGCATTGTTTAAACACCACAGTCTACCGAAGTATTGTGTTGACCGTGTCCATCCCTTTATGACCACAGTGTACCATCTTCTAATGGCTAATTCCAGCAGGATAACGCACCATGTCACAAAGCTCAAATCATCTCAAACCGGTTTCTTGAACATGACGATACTCCACTGACCTCCACAGTCACCAGATCTCAATCCAATAGAGCACCTTTGGGATATGGTGGAACAGGAGATTCACATCATGGACGTGCAGCTGACAAATCTGCTATCATGCTAATAAGGACCAAAAGCTCATGTCTATGTGATGATATATGAATATTGTTATTGTTATTATTACAAAAGGACATGTGGGGGTGCTGGTTTACAGAAAAAAGCTGCTCAGCTTTATTTAGCCTCCTGCTCATTTCAGAGAGGAAGAAGTCATTTCTCATTTCCTGAGGAAATATATGAGCCCAGAGGCTAATTTCTCCTCTTTCTCTTCTTTTCACCTCCTCCTGCTTGCTTTTACACTTTAAAGTTATACTGTAACCCTGAAGTAGTTTGTGTAAATGTCTGTAAAAGTAAGAATGTGTTCCACATGATGTGTTTGTGCCCCCTTCACCCAAACATGAAGCGCTGGAGTCTGCGACCCTGAGATGACTTGGCAGCAACGCCCAGATCCTGACTGGGGTGTCTCTTGTTCAGCCGAGGAGCCTCGATGAGATTTCCCAGCTACTCCTTTTCCTTCCTGTGCACCCTCCAACCCCACCTCACTGACGCCCCTCCAAAACACTTAAAGAACACTGGGAAAGGATCATGAGAAAGGACCAAACTATTGGCCTAAATTATTCTCTGTGGCATGAAAACACTGGGCTGAAAACAAATCACACAATTAAGGGAAAGTATTAAGTTTACTTTGTCATCATAAGATAAAGTTTGCTGGTTACAGTGGAAGTAGAGCTCATATTATTAGCATTAATCACATGGTTAAACAGTGATTAGTTTATTTTGCATTTCTAGTTGAAATATTTTGCACATTTTCTCTATTTGCACATAAAATTCATATTTTTACTCCCCATTTTCCATGAACACCCTGTTCAGCAGTCACTTGAGCATTACCTGCCTGCACACCTGACCCTCATTCCCCCTAATCATGCAGCCCTCACAAGTTTGTTTTGAGTCAGTCACAATAGCTCCCTGAGTTTCTTTCTGTTCTCTCTGACCTGGGCAGTCTTTGTTCTTAGGATTAAAAAACAAATTAATTCAAGTAAATTAGTTATTAAAGGGGGATAAAAGCTTTCAGAGGTAGCTTGTTCGCTTGGTACAATAAATTTACCCAGTTTATTTTTATTTTCCATATAGTTTTGTGTCCACATTTCTAAGTCATATTCAGAGTACAACCAAAGTGTGCTGGGTGGATAAAAACACCATCACATAAATAAAAAGTAAAAAGTTCATTTTAAGCATTTTTTTTTTCACTGTCCAAATGTAGAGGATAACACTAGGACCCAGGCAAAATTTGGCCAGTCAAGGTGAGAGCACCTGAGCTGTTAAGAGGCTTATGGAGCATCCTTCATCTGTGATCACTCCTGTCCACATGCCGAACATACCTTGTGTTTTAAATAGCTTTTATTGTTAAGATACCAAACACACCCTGAGGTGTTGTTGTTTTTAATTTTATATATTTTTATATATATAGTCCCCCTGAGGGCAAATTCATTTTTCTCACTCTTTTTGTCATTAACACACAGGTCTGAAATACACACATACAGTATGCACAAACAGGACACATACATGCACAAAGTGGAAAGATGTCAGAGTGAGGGGGCTGCCTTGGTCAGGCACCCTAGGCGAGTCTCAACCCAAGTACCTAAGGACTGAGCTAGTGTGGGTTCCATTAAATTAAATGTTCACTAGGCCCCTGTGAGATTTGAACTCACGACCCCTGGTTTACAAGACCAGTGCTCTAACCCCTGAGCTAAGGAGCCTGTGATATGGAAATTTGACTGTAAAGGCAGTGTACGGGTGCAAACACACACAATATTGTTTGTGTAAGTGTTTATGTAAGTTTTTGTATTTTTAGTTGCAAAAAATGCCTATTTCAAAAACTGGTTCTGCTAACTTGTTTCTTTTTGTAAAGGGTCCTTACAGTCCTGGGGAAGTGGCAGAGCAAAGGCATGAGTGTTTTTTAATATTAAGTGCTTCTTCAAAATCTGGAGAGCAGAGGAAAATAAGTAAGCAAATAAGAATTGAATTTTTTATGGCAATCAGTGGATGATCCACACCAACACAACTCAGAGACTTGAAAGCTGCACCTCACATGGGTGCTGCCACACATGCACTCTTACACAAACACCCCTCCTCCACTGGCTGAGGTCGAAGCTGATCGAAAAGGAAATGGGCCGCTTTAACATCCCACCTTTTCCCAGATCCTGGGAGGAGCGTGTGGCCGGTGGCAGGGGAGAGAACAATGGCAGGAAACTGGGAGAGGAGCGAGGGAGTTCCTGTTGGCAGGACGATGGCTGAAGACGAGAGTTGTGGCGCGCCTCGTACAAGTGGATACTGGCCCGCCGCCCTGGTCTGTAGGAACTGGGCTCTTTAAAACTGTAATAAGCTTATTGTTTGAGATGTTTTGAGAAGTTTAATTTCCAAACTTCTGACGTTTGAAGGGCAGGATGTCTTAGATGGTCTGCTACTAGAAAAATGAATATCACAAGAAAATTGCTTACTAAGCAGAACCGTCATCATTGTTACCTGTGGCTGATGGAAGAAGTTTTCCTTGAGGTCTTTCTGACAGAAAGAATTTCTTGGTTTTGGTTTGGGGAAAAATTATGATTTGGGCTGAATTGAATAGAAAAGGCTTTCTGGAAGAAACTTTTGTCATTTGCTGGTTGATGCAGGCAGTAGGACACTATCTTACCTGTAGTTCATATTGTTCCCTATAAGTTCTGGTCCAATTTGTGTTGGCTTTTGCAAATCAGCACTGTAACCAATAATTATTTTCATTTTTGATTAATCTGCAGATATGATTAAGATTTATCAATTAATTATTTAGTCAAAAAACTTCAGTCAAAAAAAAAGTGCGCATCACAATGACTGAAACAAATTATCAATTATCACAGTAGTTGGCAATTCATCTTCATTTGATTGACTTATCAATTATTGACCAATTATTGCAGCTTTATACCAGAAGAGCCATCTTTTTAGGTGCTTCCAGTTTGTTTATTCCCACCAGAGCAACACCAATGTATTCTCATAGAACGGTTCATATTGTAACAGACTGGTTGACGTGAAGTTAACTGTATGCATTCTGTCACTGGTAAGAATGTGTTCAGCTAGTTCAGCTACAGTAAAAAGGTCTGTTATGGCAGTTACTGAGTTTTCCATAATGTCAGTGTATGAACATACTAAAGTTTGTTTTGGAGTTCCGCAAGGTTCTGTGCTCACCAATCCTATTTACTCTTTATATGCTTCCTTTAGGTAACATCATTAGAAATCACTCTGTAAATTTCCATTGTTATGTGGATGATGCACAGTTGTATTTATCTATGAAGCCAGAAGAAAGTAATCAGTTAACTAAACTTCATAATTGTCTTAAAGACATAACTGAACTGACAAAACTGAAGTTATTGTTCTTGGCCCCAAACAACTCAGAGACTCTTTATCTGATGACATAGTTTTCTAGATGGCATTGCTCTGGCCTCTACCACTACCGTAAGAAACCTCGGAGTAACATTTGACCAAGATTTGTCTTTTAATTCTCGTTTAAAACAGACCTCCCAGACTGCATTTTTTCATCTGCGTAATTTTGCGAAAATTAGGCCTATCCTGACCCGAAAAGAGAAGAAAAATTGGTCCACCCTTTTGTTATCTCAAGGCTGGATTACTGTAACTCTCTATTGTCAGGTAGCTCTAGTAAATCATTAAAAACTCTCCAGCTAATTCAGAATGCACTTCCATGTACATAGACTAACACTCGCTTCACACTGTGTACACAACACTACACAACATGGCGAACACCTGGCTGCTAACATTACATTATGTTCATAGCACCATTTCCAACTATTCATAATATAATTATAAACCAAGTCACTTACTTATCCAACAGCAGCAAGGCAACATCCATGTCTGCCCTCAGCCCAGTTTCTTCCTTTAGGGTTCTCCACTGAGAACGAGCGACGCTAATACAAATCCTTGTTTGCCTTCTCCGTCTGTCACTTTCCTTCTTTGCTAATAGACCTTCAGTCGAACATCCAGGCTTTTTCTTTGTGGTAAGATCCAATTCTGAACCGTGTCTCGGCCGCTTCTATGGGTTCTCCACCATATTGCTTTCTCTTTCTACTTGCGCTCTACCTCTTGCTATGAGACTCTCCGCTCTTCCTCCCCCTGCCCTACATTTCCTGTGTGCCAGCGCGGGAATGTCGCTGGTCAACACGCAAACTAAAAATGATATATATTGAAAAATACCACGAGATGTTGGAGGAGTCGATCAGCTTAATCAGCTTTGTTTCATCTCCTCTAGTAGTGGCTTGGGTGAAACGGACATTTACGGACATGCAGAAGTTATGCACTATAGCTTTAACTTAGGTCTAGTCTACCGGAGGACCACCTATAATGCACCGGGCACCTTCTCGCTCTCTCTCTCTCTCTCTCTCTCTCTCTCTCTCTCTCCCCCTATTACTGCATCTTGCTAACTCGGCCATTCTGGATGTCACTAACTCGGCTTCTTCTCCGGAGCCTTTGTGCTCCACTGTCTCTCAGGTTAACTCGTATTGCAGCGGTGCCTGGATAGTGTGACGTGTGTGGTTGTGCTGCTGCCGTGGTCCTGTCTGATGCCTCCTGCTGCTGCTGCTGTTATCATTAGTCATACTTCTACTACACATATGATTATTGTCACATATGTATACTATCAGATATTAACATATACTTTCAACATATTGTACCACAGTAGCCAGAACTATAATTATAATATTAATACTTTCATTAATGTTGTTGTAAGCTACTGTCATTACCGTCTGTCCTGCATCTGTCTCTGTCTCTCTCTGTCTCTCTCTTTCTGTCTCATTGTGTCATAGGGGTTACTGTTAATTTATTATGCTGATCTGTTCTGTACTACATCTATTGTACGTCTGTCCTCCTGGAAGAGGGATCCCTCCTCAGTTGCTCTTCCTGAGGTTTCTACCGTTTTTTTCCCCTGTTAAAGGTTTTTTGGGGGGAGTTTTTCCTTATCCGCTGTGAGGGTCCAAAGGACAGAGGGATGTCCTGTGCTGTAAAGCCCTGTGAGGCAAATTGTGATTTGTGATATTGGGCTTTATAAATAAAATTGATTGATTGATTGATTGATTGATTGATTGATTGATTGATGAGGATGCCGCCAAGCCTTTCAGTCAATACTAGCACCCATGACAGTGATCTGTGTGAGGTACCACCTGTGATTGGCAGAGACAGTTTGTTATTTATGCTGGTTCGTGTGTGTGAGCCTTGGAGCGGGAGTTGTTGAAATAGCCACCAATGCAGAGAACACCTTGTAAAGCAAATAGGTTTGTTGTTTTGACGGTGACTGTGGTCCACAATAGCCGGTGTTAAAGTTAAGGAATAAAAAGCCAGCAAAACCAGTTCATGCCTTGTAGCCTCATTGTTGAGGGATGCTTCAGTATGATATCTTGTGCAAAATGAATGCACAACAGTTCGTATGATTTCCTACGAATTAGCGCCCCACAAATGATGTTACATCCTTAACATAAAACACGAAAAGTTATGAAAGGTTAGGTTTAAGCAATAAACAGTACTGGGGTTAGGTTTAGGAAAAAAACATGGCAAGGACATATCTTAAAATGACTTAAAGTTCACACTGTTCCAAACACGTAATTCAAAAGTCAGTTTTCTTGTGATCCATCCCCCACCTCAACCTGTGTCCTTATAAGGCCTGATCCTTGTTGACTGCTGTCAGCACATTGGTCACATGATCGTAGCCTTTGTAAATACATGGAATATAAACTTGGGTGCATTAGTTTTTATAGGAAAACATACAAAAATTTTGTGACAACAGCCTGACAGTTTAGGCATTAAAGCATTATAGGAATATGTACCAAGTCTTGGATCTTATTTCTGTAGGTTTGTGCATTGTTTTTATCTGTACCACAGTAATTTGTATTTAACAAGTTAGAAGAAAACTTTGCCCCACCAAATGATCATTTGCAAATCAGTTACTCAGCCCATGTTACGTCCAGCTATTTAGCATCTGTGTGAGATGCACCGGGCTTTCCACCAACTCCACCTATTATGCTTTCAGCAATAGACTTTGTTTAAAGAGCTGGAAAGTCTGGTAAGGGTGGGCGGGAGTAGAGACGGATGGGTCCAACAACCAGCAAACTTTGTCACCAACAAATAACAACAGTGGTTGCGGCATTCATGCTGCTCAAAGCCAGATGTTTATTAACAAGATCCGCAATCTTTTCCTAACCATAACCAAGTAGTTTTGTTGCCTAAACCAACCCAGTCTCACTCTGAAGTCAGTGAAATCCAATGCTTGAGTGGTGAGTTCCGGTGTCAGACACAAACAAAAAAAGGCATCCTTTCACATCAGCATGTAGTTTAGCAGCGCCCAACGGCGTCATGGGGAAATGTAGCAGGACAAGAAGGAAAGTAAAGGTGGCAAAAGCCCGAGTGGGGTGGGCATGAAGGGTGGTGGATGAGTCCAACAACCATAGAGTAAAAACTCTTTTTTTTTTCTAAAATCAACCACAACCTAACCACACATGTGTGTTGGCAAAATGTAACCACATGCAGTGAGGGAACAAAAACGTCAATTTGTGGTGGTATACCAACGTAGTGCATTTCTTTTAAAAGAGACTGTATGTAAACAGTACATTTACTTTAAAACGGCGTTCCAGACCGTCAACAACCAACGCAACCTGGGTACCTTTTTACGCTGTATCTGGACGTGGAAAGTCCATGACCTAACATCAATAGGTGACAAGGTCGGAATGAGAATGTGTTGCCTAAACCTAGCCGTTGACCCTTTCTTACTACCAACCCTTCCTTCGCAAGATACAATGCAAAAGGCTGTCTCTGGCGTCATTTTAGTAACACTCACAGCTTCTGTTCGAGAGAGAACATGTTGGGCCTAACAGTGAATGAAGAATCCAAAAAAGGCAAACATTCTTCATGATTTGAAATCAAAGGGGTATAACAGCTAAACTACATCAAAATATCTGTTTACAAACATTCACATGACTCATACAGTGTAATCCAAGTCTCATTTTCCAGTCAGTACTTCACAAACACTTCCACATAAAATGTGTTCTACTCACATCTGAGACTGTTTATGTAGAAATGTTTTAAATACAAAGTTTTAGTGAAAATGCATGTGTTTGTAAAGTAAGTAAGACTTGGATTATACTTCATGAGTTCTTAAGAGTGTGTAAAGAGATGTTTTGATATAGTTTTACTGATTATAAATGTGGACTCTATGACTTTAATTAAAGGTGAATTTTCTCAGATTTTGGATTCTTTATTCACTGTGGAGGCATGCAAGAAAAACAAAAATTTCTTCTCAAATTCAGCAAATTCAACACAAAGTAAGTTATTGAAATACAAATGGTCACTGGGGTGGTGGAGTATTCCTTTAATTGCTGAGATCTGGAAACGGTCAGGATTCTAACAAAATGTTGTAAGTTTTAAATAAGTTATACATTTCTGATGTAATATAAATGAGATAGCTTTTAATGCTGTTGCAGCTGGGGTGAAAGGTGATAATATCTGTGCAGGCCCACAGCTGCAAAAGACAAAAAAAGTACTTGTATTACACCCCTGGCTAGGACTCTGGAAATGAACTCTCCACATGATGTATTCACACTTTTGATCATGACGTCCCTCTAGAAACACCAAAGCTGGTAGGCTACCACACAACCAAGTGTTGACATCACTCCGTGATGAGCTGAGTAGATAATTCATGACCCTGCAGCAGCAGTTTGAAAGGGCCGTGCAGCAAGCGGCAGACTTCCTGTGGTCCCACCCAGGCCCGGGTCACATCCATACAGCCGGGCCACATTGCTCACCCTAACCACTTTACTGTACGCCCTCCACACCCTCGAGCACAGCCAAGAACTCATTCCATTGTTCTCAAGAGTGAGACATCCCCATACGCAAGTGGTCAGATCACGCTACAAGCCAGATGTGTGTATGGTATGCATGTGTGTGTGTACAGTGTATGGCAGAGTGGTTAAACCAGATAATTCTGCAGACAGCATGAGTTTGTAATGAAGTGTAATTACTGGAAACGGCTACAGCTTATTGTTTCAACTTTGAGTCATTCTTCCTTCTAGAGAACATGCTTAACAGTATCTTCAGCTATGTTTCCTATCAATGACATGTTTGGTGCTTTAATGCAAAAGATGTTATGTTTGTGATAAGTGTGATGATTCACTTACCAGTAAAAGAGACCATGTCACAAGTTATGATGTGTTTTTGCTTTAATTTTCTGTATCTAATGGTGGTGTTTGGCTCCACTTTTTTTTAACCGTTGCATTCCAAACATTCCACTTTCGCCGTTGCTGGGATGATATCATATCTTGCATATGAAAGGGTTTTTCCAAGGATGCACTCACTAATGGCAAATGGAAAATTTCCTTCACAAAGGAAGGAACAACCAAAATTTCACAAGCTCCAGTGGCTCCAGCATGATCTGTGATGTTACACAAACATGCACGAATTTAGCTATAGGTATGAATAAATGATAACAGCCCATTCTCTGGAAGAAGAAAATGGTGACTTTGTATGTTTCTGCAAACTACAGATAGATCAATAGCTCTACAATGACATGGTTCAAGCTCCATTTGCATGAGATGACTTTGTCACCCGGAGCTGGAGGGGATAGTGGATGGCATGAATCCTAGGTGAGATGGCTGATAAGTTGCAGACCACTGTTGGAGACCAATAAACAACAAATCTGGGTGTTTTTAAGCAAGACATCTGGGCATTTACAGCCAGACTTGTGGCACTAAAAGCGTTTTTGCTTTGGTTTGACATTGCTCTATTTCCAGCCTCGATTGTGGCACCAAAATAGGGTGATTTTTTAAGCCAGACTTCATTGCATTTTTAGCTGCGATTGTGCTACGAAAAACTGTTTTTATTTAGCAAAATATTGTGGCATTGATTGTGGCACCCAAAATGTGTTTTGGTGAAGACTGCATATCTAGTCCCAATTGTGGCACCAGTATTGTTTGTTTTAAGTGAGACAGTGGCCATTTTTAGTCAGGATTGTGGCACCAAAACTAGGTGTTTTTGTTAGCAAGATATGAGAGTATTTCTCGCCACATATTTGCTACTAGGACTGTGGGTTTTTTTTAGACATCGGGGCATTTCTAGCACAAACTGTGGCACCCAAAAAGTGTGTTTTTTAGTGAGGCATTGCAGCATTTTTAGTTGTGATTGTGGCACCAGAAATGTGTGTTTTTTAATAAGACATCAGACATTTCTAGCTGTGATTGTGGCACCGAAGCTAAGTGTTTCTGAGCAAGATATTAGAGCAATTCTTGCCTCATTTATGGCATCACAACTGTGTTTTTTAGATGGACATCGGTGCATTTCTAGGCATGACACTTGGCATTACTAGTGGCAATTGTGGCACCAAAACTGTGTTATTTTTGCAAGATGTTGTGGGATTTCTAGCGGCCTAGCAAGATATTGGGATATTTCTAGCTGTGTTTGTGGCACCACAACTGTGTGCGTTTTTTTAGATGAACACTGGGCCATTTCTAGCTGTGATAAAACTGGGTGTGTTTTAGTAAGACAATGGGTTCCAAAGGTGGTTGTGCAAAAAAAAAAACTATCTAAGCCAAAACATGATCTTTTTCTAACCATAATTAAGTGTTTTTTGCTTAAACATAACTCCAAATAACTCCAAGTTAACTACAGTGTTGTTGAAACATAAAAAGAAACAAAAACATACGTCATAGGTTATACGTTACAATACTTTCTAGTCACAATTGTAGCATCAATACTTTGTGTTTTTTTCGCAAGACATTGGACATTTGTGTGTTTTTTAGTGAGACTTCATGGCTCTTCTATTGTGGCACCCAAAACATGTGTTTTTCAGCAAGACTTTGTCAATACCTCCGGCTGTTATTGTGTCACCAAAACCAGGAGTTTTTTATTCGGGCTTTGGCACAAAAGGTGTTTCAGCAAGACATTGAGGCATTTCTATAGCACAGAGCATCTAAAAGGTAGCATCTAAAATGTGCATCTAAAATGTGTTTTTAGCGCGACATTGGTAGCACCTCCAGCTGTGATTGAGGCCCCAAAATCAGAGCAAGACATCGCTGCATGACTGTGGCAACAAAACTAGATGTTTTTTAGCAAGACATTGGGTATTTCTACTCGCAATGGTGGTGCCTAAACTGTGTGTTTTCTAGAAAGATATTGATGTATTTTTAGCCACATGCTTGGCACCACAACTGTGTTTTTAGGGCAATGTTAGCTGTGATTGTGGCACCAAAACTGGGTGTTATTTTAGTGAGACAACAGGGCATTTCCAGTGGTGTCTGTGCAACAAAACCAAGTATTTTAAGCTAAACATAGTGCATTTTTCCACCCACTGATGTGTAACATTATGTTATATACATTGAGGATATGTTCAAACAATGCTGTCATTAACTTGTGGTTATGTTTAGGCAACACAACCTCTAGACTAGGGTTAGGAAAAGATCATGAGAACTTTTCGCTAGAACGCTATTCTCATAGTGCATTATTACTTGATGATGATAACTGATGATAAAGCAAGCTAGTAGCATATTTGGGCTTTTCTGTAGTTTTATTTACATGCAGAAGGTGAAGAGGAAGTTGTTTTAGGTAAGAGTATAAAAAAAACACAATATTCCCTTTGCCTCCTCTGTCAGTATTATTTTGTTCCTTCATTATTGCCATTGGTATTTTGAGACCTTGGCATGCTGCCTCTTAAAAATCTGTCTTTAATCTGTCCCCCAGCAGAAATTCCCTTAACAAATGGAGATGTTTAACACTGGCCCTGAAGTGTATTTGCTCCTGCTTTTAGGAGAATCTAAGGTCCTCAGGAATGTACTGAGGTTCGATGAAGTATTGAGTCACTGTGTGTTGCGTAAATTCATAATTGTCTGTTTCTCACTGAGGGAACATTACACAAGTCAAATTAAAGTTGAATGTGATCACGACAATATGAAGCAGATTTACGTGACTGTTGTCTGCAACATCTACAACATGCAGCTGCATGTGCATGGTTCTCACCGTGCAGAGGAGCACATGTGAGGCACATTATGTCTCCATTCAGTCATGTCCTGTGGAAACGTCCCTGACAAATACCCAGAACTGCTACCAACTAGAAATACACACAAAACATCAGCTAAATGCTTTAAGTTTCAGTGGAAGCGTACGGAAGTAAAGGCAGTAAACAAGTGTTAGTCATGAGACTGAGGAAGTGTTTGTTACCAGCACACAAGAGCTGACAGATCAAGAGTTCAATGGCAATGTATTCTTAGAAACAGGAAGCCTGCAATACATCCACTGGTCTGATTTCCACTGAGGTAAATAAAGGGAGGTAGGTCTGGTGTTGTGATCGGTAAACAACAAAAACATCTTTACCCTCACATGTGCATGCTTCAAGTTTTTTGTTTAATTTCTGTTTTAAAGGAAATGTGTGCCATCAGAAACCACACAGGATACTATTTCTCTTGATGTGGCAGGATACAAGTTGAAAGTCGTGCTGTAAAAACGCCAGATGTTTAGTGTTGTACACAAAATAAAATGGGAGAGGACGGCCTCATGATGCCCCATGCACTGTCCAAAAACCACAGTCCTTTGTGCATTGAGGTCATGACTACACAAGGCGTGCAAGTAGCTCGTAAATATTACTTGCAATGATAAACGGCCACACATGCTTCTGATCACCATGTGTTTGTAGAAAGATGAAAAGAAAAGTTAAGTGCTTTCGCAGCGTCTGTGTTCTGAATTTGATGAATGATGCACTGCAAGGATAGATATAGCACTTTTCCTCTGGGATTTCCTAATTGCACCTGGTTGCATATACATTTCTGGACGAGGAACAGACAGCAACACACCCTGCTTTGTCTGGAAACTATTCATTTCAGTGGGAAACGTTTTCTAAGGACAGACGAGGAAATCCCACCCTTAATTAAATATGTGGGAAAGAAAATACACTTAGATATTTACAGTAGAAGAGACACTGAGGAAAGAAGGACTCTTTTTTTGAATCTCAGTTTAAAACAGCTTGTTTTTATTTACAACATGTCTTCAGTATAAACAAGCATTTACTGACAAAACTATGTTACAAAAATTAAAATAAGAAAATCTTTTGTAACACCTCCAAAGTGGGAAAACACACATCTGTGTGTTTATGGTATACAAGTTTCTTTTAACATTAAGGCTCATTCTGGACAGTGGGAAAACATATCTGTAGTAAAAATATTCTAAACTCAAGGTTCCCTTACTAGCTTTTACACGGGCTTTCAATCATATCCCATGACATCAGAATATGGCTGAAAGCTCCAGAGAAAGCTGAACCTTGAGTTAAAATACAGAGATCGTTTTTTTTTTCTTCTCTATTATAGCTCAATTTATTAGCAATACTATTTTTACTGATACAGTGTGTATTGCAAAAATGCACAGATGTTGGCAAAGCAAAGCCAGACTCATCTTTGTGAAGAGTGGTGGGTTTTTTTTAAAAAAAAAGAGCTGTACAGTGTACAACATTAGAACATTAATATAGCAGCAAACAACTATTTGTTATGTAAAGATATAGTGGAGTAAAGCAACACATTCTCACTGCGACCTTGTGACAATAGACATTTGGTCATAGACCTTCCACGTCCAGATACGCGTGGAAGGTACCCTAGGTGTATTGGCCATTGATGTTCTGGGAAGCCATTTCACAGGAAATGTGAAGCACATAGGAACATGGTTAGGTTAGGTTTAGGAAAAACGAACAGAGTTTGGCTTTACAATCATATGGGAAGTGAACACTCTCCCGGGTGAAAGTCGGTGTTTGTTGGACCCATCCAGCACCCCTCCCACCCACTTGGACTTTCAATGCCTTAACTTTCGTTCTTGTCCCACTACATTTCCCCCTGATGCTGCCAAGTGCTGTTAAACTATAACAGCAACTGGCTGCGTATCATGCCAACATTAAAGGACAGCTTTTTTCGTCAGTGTCTGACGCCACAATGCCTGATTTTGATGACTTCAAAGTGAGAAAGGGTTGAGTAATGGCATCCTAAACAGAAAATGAAGCCATGCAATCTCTGTGTGTATAGCAGTCTCTCGGTTAATATTTGTAGCAGACGGTCCCTGTGTGTATTGACTAGCTAACTGCTGTTGCCCTGCACCGAACTCATACAGAGGGTACCACTGATAACCCTGTCCTGATACACAGCATAGTCACGAATGTATGGTACCCACCCACTAGTTCCCCCTTATGTTAACTCTGTAAGCTCTTAGCTGTTAGTTCTGTCAGCACTGTGTTGCCGTTGTTGGCACAGTTTGCTGTTAGCATTCATATCTTTGAGTGAACTCAGCCACCTCCATGTTAAGAACTGTGTGTAGACAGTCTGAATAAAGACTCTGAATCAAGCACCCAAGAACAGCACCAGGTTTTGGAGCCAGTTTTACAAAGTGACCAAGAGTGAAACAACAACAACCACGTCTGTCATGTGATGCCAATCGGCCCCAAAAAACTTTTTGCCTACAGAGCTACGTTGTAAAAGAGATGTAAATTAGTGGATAGGCCTACATTTTTTTAATTGTCACAAGCCCCCGTGAAATGACTCACTATCGGGATCTAATCAATTCTGTCCAATGACATTTCAACAATCTAGAAGAGTGATTACCTAATTTTTTATCCCCATTCAAGTTTGCCTAGTCGAGCACTAAATGGGAAGTTAGCTGCTTGCCCAGGAGAAGTTAGCCACTCGATCAGTGGAAGTCTCTTGTACCCTTACTATTTGGAACCCTTAATGCGCACAATGCGTGTAATTTTACACCACAGAAATCAAGGGTTTTTTGGCTTCATGGGCCACTGACCAACTTTCTCTATATACATCCATGCTCTGAATGTTGTATACTCCTCCTTTAAAGAAACAGTTTGATATTTCAGATATTAGATGAGAAGATTGATAGAGTGGTATCAAAGTCTCAGACATGAGAGTGGTATCAATCACCCAAGAAAACAAATAAGTGTGTTTTTCAAAACTGTCTCAAGAAATGAATGCCACTTATCAGACAATAAAGCCTCAACAATGTAGCTTAACACATATATGTCCAGTGTAATATCTAATAAATATCTGTGTCCACTATTGAGCACATTCAGATATATTTAGGTTTCTTTAATAGCACAATACCTGTGGCAGAGAGATAGTCTTTTCTTCTAAAAATCAGTTCAGAAATCATAGTAGAAATCATGTCTTGTAAATTGTTACAGTACACATTCAGTATAATAAAAAACAGAAATAGTCTTGGAATAGATTTAGAAGAATGGTTCAACATTTGGGGAAATAATTCTTGCAGAAAGTTTTCCAGCAAGCTTTATAGAAGCTAAGCTTAATAGCTTCAATCTACCCATCAAACTCTTAGTAAGAAAATGAATAAGTGTACTTCCTGTTTTGGAGGGCTGAAACCTGCAGCTCCTCATCAGGAAAGATATTTTTTATCTTTAACTGGAGGTGACAAACTTTATCTTATCAGTGAATCAAGGTACGTCAGTTCCTGCTGAATCTGTTTCCTGAACACTGAAACATTGACCTTTTCTTCATCTAAAAACATCTTACCCTTATCAATATACTACTATGAATTAAAGTGTAACATGAGTAATGTACAGTAATGTGTTTGCTGACTGGAAAAATATACAGAGTACACAAAAGGCTACGTACTTTGTGCCTTGATATATGTCATATTCAAATATATGTACAAACATGCATTTTTCAGTCATATTTGTCTCTGTGATAATCTCACAATCAAATCTCCAGCATTTTGGAATAATCAGACACGAAGCAAGAAAATAATAACAGTGAGTCTAACGGAGTTTAACTTAAAAGATACTGTAAGACAATGTAAGCTTATGTTTCTAACAAGTCCTCCAACCCATACAAACACAAAGGTTGTTTGTTCCTATCCTCTAATACAATCCACAGGAGAGTTTCGTAAATTAGCGTCCATACTGGTAGCAGGCAATCAACACGTCCTCATACCAAAACAACAAAACAGTTTGTGTATGATGTATATGCCATGTATACATTCATAAATGTTCAATTTTGTTCAATTTGTGACACTGTAAACTTGAAATAAAACAGCTCTTTGTAATTTTTGTAAGTTGTCCATTTATCACCAAAGCATTTATCAGTAAAACAGTTAAAATGGCCAAAAATTTGACTAATTGCGTCATAGGACATTTTAAGTGTGGCACTAAATTTTCTGCTTGTGCGCCTAAAATTTTCAGTTAGGGGCTACAGTGCTCCAACTAAAAGAAAGTCAGTGGAGCCCTAGTTATGTGGGTGATGTTAGATTGTTAAGTACATTAGGTAAGTAAACTTATGTACCTAATTAAAATCAATTAAATTATGTCAACACAGGGCATGAATAGCAGTCTCCTGGGTCAAAGTCCTGTGTTCGTGTGACCAATCTATCCACCCCGACATCCTTCCTATGTGAATTTTGTTGCTCTTGATATCACATCAACTTCTGCCTTTGCACCTGTCATAATTACAACAGCCACTAGAGGTCTAACAATAAATGTAAATATGGGTTGCAGTAAGCTGCTTGTACAAATGACATGTGGGGTCTAACAACATTTTAGTTTTTTGTCTTTTTTTTTACTCAGCTAAAGAAACTAATACATACATAGAAAACTCTGAGTTGCATGCCTTGAATTCAGAAGTGGTAAAGCAGGAATGATGTGTGTGTTTGTACTTTTTTATATTTTAAATGTGTAGTTCTGTGTGGTGCTATCAACAGAAATAATGGTACTTTGTTCTGTTACGTTCTTAAACACATAAAGTCTGCCATCTTTGCTCTTCATGCTAGCCAGTAGGTTAACTCCTAGAAACTATAGCTCCGGTTGTGTCCACTGATCTTTGCATTAACCAAAGAGATTATTATATGTGCCTATAACTAAAACCTGAAATGATTTTTCAGATTTTGCAAGTCTTTCCACAGGGTTGTCATGCATTTCCTTCCCACAATACCTTCACTGTTTAAATTTTAAATTCAGCAATACCCTTAAAATGCCCAAAAAACAACTCTCTTTGCAAGATTCTAAGAGTCAGATCAACAGAATGGCTTCTTCTCACCGATGCCTCTTCAAGTTAATTCCACGTGATGCAAAAAAGCATTAATTCCTCATGTTAATGCTTGAGGGTCTTCCTTTTGTCCAGTAACAGCCCCTTTGAATATTCAGTGGAAGTAACTAATGATGAAGAACCAGAATCTTAGGTGCCAAGCTCCTTCTGTTTTAGTAATATTCATGAGAAAAAGTTTTTTAAAAAGTGAAATATGTGAGTTTTAGTGGCTGGAAGTCGGGGGGAAAAAATCAAAAAAGAGAAAAGTTTGCACTCAGGTGCCATGAACAGTAGTAAAACTCCAAGAAAAAAAAGTAACATCTTGGGAAAAGTCAAAGAAACAATGATCCCTCACACGAAAGGACTGTCTGATCTGAATATGTCTGAGTAGCTCTTGCCGTTCATGTGTTCAGTGTGGCTTTCGATGCTATAGCAGCGGTGGACCTCTGTGAGCGATGACGCCACGGAAGACGCCGAGCGGAAGAAGTCGGCATTGGCAAAGGTGCCAGCGAACTGCATCCGCTGCTGGTTCCAGTGTCTCCGCAGAACGCTCTGCACCTGCAAAATGAGACATAAAGATTAGGGCTGTAGTCAACCAAAGAAAATCTTGGTCGACTGAAGTCACACATAATCTTCAACAAATCGATTAGTCATGGGGAGAAAAAAAATATTTATGTTATTTTTACTTTTGCAGTGGTGTGTCTGTGTCACTCTGCAGTTACACCTCCAAAACACTAGTTGCAAGTATGCAAATTGGCTTCACTATAAATCACAGAACTGACAGACAAACACTTGTCTTTGTCTGGACACATTTCCCCACCAATACAACATGCTAACGTTATTAGCACAAGTCTATGGCATTTTACATTGTATAAATTAGCCTTGTGTCTTGTGTCTTTTCCTCTCCTCATATTAAACCAGGGACAATAGCAACATTTAACAAAGGTAGCGGCACACAGTTTGGCTCCATCACAACTCACAACATCCACCGACAAAACTGTCTTATACTAAAAACGTTTTCCAAGCAAATACAACACGCTAATGTTATTAGCACCAGCCTATGGCATTTTATATTGT
>CM048937.1:0-141472 GCA_026686955.1 Epinephelus cyanopodus | reverse complement strand
TTGGTCGTTTGGTGTCTGTAGTCATTTTGTGTCTTTTTGGTTGTTAGGTGTCTCTTTACAGTTGTTTTGTGTCTCTTTGTAGTCATTTGCCTCTCTTTAAAGTCATTTTGTGTCTCTTTGAAGTTTTTTTTTCTTTTTTGGTCATTTTGTTCTTCTTTAAAGCATTTTGGTCGCTTGGTGTCTATTTGTTGCCATTTTTGTCACTTTGTATTCATTTTGTATCTTTCTGAGTTGTTTTGTGTCTCTCTGTGGTTGTTTTACCTTTGTGGTAAATTTGTGTCTCTTGACAGTTCCTTAGCAACAGTTTGTGGTAATTTTGAGTCTCTTCCTTGTCATTGACATTTTGCCGGTGAAAGCCAGGGGCCCCCTGACACTTGGGCCCCTGGGCCTGTGCCTCATAGGCCCATTTGGTAATTCATCCATGCTTATAAAGCACTTCTCAAACCTTTACACTGACCTGGTAGTGCATAAGGATCTCCATGACATACAGGTAGATCTCAGAGACCCAGTCATCCTGAGGCTTGTAGGGGAGCAAGACAAACTGGATGCCGAGCAGAGGGATGAGGATGAGGGTTGCTCTCACTGCCCTCATGTAGAGGCTGGACTCGGCCTGGTGCGTCACTCTCAGCTTGGTGATGAGAACCCGAACGATGTTGAGCAGGAAGAAAAGATTCACCTGGAATCAAAGAGGCAAAAAAAGGTGTAAGACTATAATCTGACACAGTGGCAGCCATTTTCATCACTTTCATGATGACAAAACAAGCAAGAAGTGAAGATGGCTACATAACAGGCCTGCAGAGCATCACCAGAGTCATTAAGTAATTCCCATGTGGGCTCAGTGCTTACCACCAATGCTGCACAGATGGGGCCGTGGATAATGTACAGCAATGACGTATCTGAGCTGACCCAACATCTGTGGATGCATGAGTCAGATCACCACATCATGTACTACAGAAACATATGACTTAGATGCTGTGATATCTCACATGTCAAGACTAAAGACTCACTTGTCATTGTAGTAGCAGTGGCGTGCTATTGAATGTATCACCGCTGGCACAAGTGGAAAACCTGCAAAATCAAATTAGAATTTTGATGACGTTTGAGGTTATTATTGTGTGAAAATGGTGGAATATTATCTTTACTTACCCCAGCCCAGCAGATGATACCACATGAGATACTGTTTTTCTGCAAACACTGCCACAACAATCAGAGTGTGCAGGTAGATGCCCTCACAAAGCATCCAAAGTAGTTACAGCTCAACAGATACAGGTGGATGAACATGAGCAGCTTACAGCTCGCCTGGAAGGATAAAAGCAACATGAGCTCTACTGTTTTTACTGGAATAGAATACCAAGCAATGTCTGCAGAGAAAGTCGATCACTCACGGAATCATTGTAGGTGTGTCCCTGTTTCTTTACCACTGTTGTAAGCCAGACAACGGTGATGATGGAGTTTAGCACAAATGAGAGGAAGAGGTTTTTGTGGAGCGTTATCCTCTGGCAGCTCAGACTCCTGAGGGCAGCAGAAAGGAGACAAACATTTGCCACATATTTATTAGCTTTATCCAGGTCTTAATTCTTGTCACTTTTACACCAAACCGCAGCATTTGATACAATTGACCATGACATTTCAATCAATAATCTTGAAAAGTCAGTTTGTCTTTTTCACTGTGTGTTAAACTGGTTCAAAACATACACTGAAGGGTTAGAGATCATGTGTCTGAGAAACATGACCTCTGTTTTGGGATTGCACAAGGGAGCTGCTTTGGTCCATTATTATTCTCACTGTACATGCTGCCACTTGGTAGCATCATTAGAGAGCACAATGTTTGTTTCCATAGTTACACAGATGACATGCAACTGTACATCTTTGCTGAACCAAACAATGCTGCAGCCATAAACTCCATTACTACCTGTCTTTTGGTAGTAAATAAATGGATGAGTAATAATTTCTTAAAGTTAAATTAAGACAAAACTGAAATCCTGCTTGTCGGCCCTTAAACAAAATGAGAAATGCTGCTTAATAATTTTGTGGAATTTAACTCCCTTGATTAAATCAGAGGTTACAAGTCTGGGTGGAATTGATTTTGAGCTACTCCTCCTTGTATATAAAGCCCTACCTGGACTGGGACTGAGCAGCACACTACACACTCACTGTCACACATTTCTATTTGTGAATTTTGAATCAATAAAACGTGCTTTAATCATTATTTTGTGTCACATCACTGAATGTTTTAGTAGTAAGCCATGTTCTATAATGTATAGTGGTATAGTGGTACCGAATGGAACCCCGCCTCGGGATTCATTTTTCAACTGTCACTGGTTCACTATACATTATTCCACTTAGAACATGGCTTACTACTTATTTCTTATAGTTGTTTGTGCCGGTTTGCTCCTGATGGCCCTGCGATTTTCTTTTTTTTTTGCTGGGAATATGTCATTTCTTAGCCAAACAAGCATTTGTCCTCTCCAAAAATGTTAAAAGTGATGTCCTGAAAACACTCCGATCCTGTTTGGCCTGTGTGGACTAACATTAACTGATTTTGATGCTCCTCAGTCTAAGGCTGTTGCTATGGCGCCCCGAGCAACGGAGAGCAGAGCAGTGGCGATACCTTAAGAAATGAACACTGCAGAATTTTGTTGATTGACCAATCAGAATCAAGTATCTAAGAGTGCCATGTTCTAACAGGTTTTAACCAACAATTTGGGCAAACCAATAATAGAAGACGAGTGCTCATTCTTTGTCAAAATACATTAAAATCACGTGGAATTATTCAAAATTTTCCTGGGGGGAGAAACCCCTAAACCCTTGGGTGAAGAATTGTTCCCACTTCAGGGCTAAAGCCCCAGATGTGTTCAACTCCAAGCAATGCCCCTGGCCTCCTTGAACACTGCGATCATCTGCTGGTTTATGCAACAGTCGGAAGAAGATGTGGGATACAGCCTTTGTCAATAATGCCCCAAAACTATGAACACACTACCTATCAGGGAAGCTAGCTTGGTAAATATTTTTAAATGAAAGTTATTTATCTGTTTATTCTTTTCAAATCTTACTTGATTTTATGATTTATAGTTTTACAGATCTATGATTTTATGAATCAGTTCTGTTTGATGCTCATTCTGTCTATTCTCATGCAAAGCACCAAGTGCTTATACTGCCCTTATTGTAAAGCACTGTGTGCGGCCTTTTTTTGTCTAAAAGGTGCTATGTAAATAAATTGTCTTATTGTTGTTATTGTTATGATTATTACTATTATTATTATTCAATTTGTCATGAAAATCAACAATTAACATTAAAATTCATTTTTAATCTTGACAACTGTCCTAATAAATCAAGTGCAGCTATGCAAGAAATAAAGAAAATTGCAAATAAAATAACATTAAAAAAGAAATGATTTCATAAAACCTCATAACATAACATACAGTAAGTACGAGCTTTATTGGGTACAATTACCTAATAGATTTATTAGTGTTACCTTACATTTTAATGTATATATGTGGTATATAGATGTTTGTATATAGCAAGTTGTAAGAGGTCATTATAATTCCCTTTTCTGATGTTTATAATCACAGCTTGACACAGATTTATAGTAGCATCTGGAAGAAATTGAGTATCTGGAGCATATTACATATAATCTATGTAAATAACTCCTGATTTTATTGATTATTGTCATGGAAGAACCCTTTATTAATGATTAACTGCAGCAGCCTTGATGGCAAGAAACTCATGGCCATCTTTTAGTCTGGAGTCATGAATGGAAATAAACTATTCACCAAAAGTCATATAGATGTCTTATTCTCATTATGTATTGAGTGATAAATGTCAGTACCTTCATTTTTGATTTTCAGTTTCAGATAAGGGACATTTAAAGTTGACTTTAAAGCTAGTACACATTTGATGTTTCCTGCTTTAAATCAAAAAGTTTTGTCCCAGTACGCATTTTGTATTTGCCAACTTGGATGTGTGGTCTCTAAGAGAGCTCCAGCTCGACACTGCTCATCCCACTTCCTGTTTGGTTATCTGAAGTGCCAAATAAGAGCAGCACCCAGTCCAGCTCTCCAATCTGCAATCCAAGGGACCAGGAATATAAGTTCTTGGCTAGTTTATCAGTCAGGGAAGCTGGGAGTTCGAGTGAACAGCTCGCCACTGTGTGCTTGTTATTGTGTTCAGCCTAATGCAGGAGTCACTAACCCATCAATTGTGATCAACATATTGATCAACATTAAGGCTCTTGACTACCCCAGCTGGCCAGTCTTTTGACATTGTTACTTGATTGAATCTGTGACATGACATCCGCTGGCCAAAATTCAGTAGACAACGTCTAATCTACATCACATCACCAACCAAATTACCGACAGAGTGGATAGGAGTGGATAATAACAAAGTGGATAATAGAGATAAAGAAACTCATGCCCCACTTACTTAAAATGGAAGAATATTCCTAATGATATGAGCAGTGACACCAGCGACAGGCCGTGACCAATCATGACCAAGTAGAAGTGAGTCATTGCCGCCTGCAAGAAAGCAAAATGAGTACAACTTCACAGTAAAAGCTGCTTCATATTTTTATATTGTCTTTATTCCTACTTACTGTCCCATGATGTGTCGTGTTGGCATGGCAGTTTGTGAAGTTTGTCCATGTCCTCTTGCTCTCAGGGTGGCGTCCCCACTCTCCCGTCTCTGTGCACACTTTGGATGCCATTGCTTGAAACAAATTTGCAACCATAGTTTTACATTTCTGTTTGTACATTTACATCATTTTTATATTTCTTTTTGTGTATAATTGAACAATGAGATACAGCAGCTAATATAGCATGCTAATTGCTAATACAGCAAAGCTAATTAGAGAAGATGTAAACTTTGGAAACAGACAGGCCGGCTGTTTCTCTCTGCCTCTAGTTTTTATGCTGGTCTCTGTGCTACGCTAACATAAGCCCACAGACATACCCCTTTTGGGAAGAAAGTTAACACTTTCTTCTAGAACGTTTATTTTCCTCATACTATCTGTGCTGGAACACCTGTATTCACCCTCTGTCTGAAACACTTTGGTTTAGTTCCTGTCTCTTAAAGACCCCCTCCCGAAAAGCCTAGTTTGCTCTGATTGTTCAGCATCTTCAGGTCTTCCATGTTTCCGTGTCTCTCCACCACTATTGCAGCTTGATTCCGAGGGAGAATAGCTGCACTTTTTACTGTGAAAAATCACCGCTAAAAGCTTTTAAACATGACCAGAAATATTCCAGCAGGAATCTGACCTTAAATCCACGAGAAATTAACAACATCACCAATCAAGTTTACATCTTTCCCTGATGATAGCATGTAGCTACATGTAGCGATGTAAAAAAGAAACAAAAAAAACCCTGTATGATCCAAAATTGGGGCAATATTAATAACATTGTCAGATTCATCTACGTGTTTCCCTGACATTAGCATGTAGCTACTTGTAGCAGTGTACTTGCAGCCAGAGAATAACTGTTTATAGCTACAATTTCTCTTATTAGAAATCACCAATAAAAGCTTCAAAACACAACCAGACATTTTCTAGCAGTGAAAGTGGAAGCAGGGAAAAATGAACAACATGAGCAACCAAGATTATATGTTTTACTGATGTTAGCATGTAGCTACGTGTAACAGTGTACTTGTAGCCGGGGAAAGAATGTGTATACTATCTTACGTGAAAAAACACCAACAAAGCTTCTTAGCATAACCACACATGTTCCAGCAGGAATATAATCCAAAAGATATTAACGTTTGCAACCAAGATTAGCCTACATGTTTCCCTGACTTTAGCATGTAGCTACATGTAGTATTGTACTTGCAGACAAAAAATAATTGTGTATAGCGGCAATAAAAGCTTCAAAACACAACCAGACATTTTCTAGCAGGGATATGATCTGAAATCATGAAGAAATTAACATCAGCAGCCAAGATTACACATTTCCCCGACTTTAGCATGTAGCTACATGTAGCAGTGTATACTAAGTAATGTAAACACTTGCAGTAGTGTGCCTGGAGCAGATGACCATATAAAGAAATCTGTAAAGATCTGAAGTCAGCTTGTAGCCAATGTGTAAAGAGCAATCAGAAACAGAGTATTCAAAATGGACTGAGGTTATTACTCACAGAGATTACTTTTACATGCATTTACCGCATTAATAAAAACTTCAGCCACGTTTAATTGGAACATCCTACTGTACATTGTAATATTGTATATGACAGAAAATAAGGGAAAGGTTAATAGGTCTCCTTTAAATATCATCTAAAGACTAGGAATTCAGCTTTAAACACAGGGAAACAGCACTCAAGTTGCTTTAAGTTGGTAAATACGATATTGAATTTTAGAAATTTACCTTGAGGATCAAAATCGTGATAGTAGTCTGGACAGCTCTGCTCTGTTTGTCCGGGTTCAGTTTCATCCCAGCACAGCCACCCATCCCACGTCGCGTTGCAAACTGGCCCTGCAGACAACAAAGGACACAATGATATGTTGGAGTGACTTCATATGGTTAGTAATGACATCAAGTCACCAAAGGCTTTTTGAGATCAGCTCCTCACCTATTGTTTTTGTTTTGCGATGTGATTCTTTTATAATCCTTTGGAAACATTCGTACTGGGCTGTGGCGATTTGGTTCCCTGTTGACTGATGTTCGCCCCGATGGTTTAGATGCTCCTGGTAACCCTCCTCAGAGTTTGCCTCCACCAGCAGCTTTAGAGAGATTATTGGGATTTAGCATGCAAACCCACACAGATGTACAAAAAATAGTGTTAAGCAAAAGCTTACAAATAAAAAACTGAGATAAAATATATGATATATATCATTTGTAATGCAATAAAAAAATGTCACAAGCTGTATTGTTTTGTCTTCTGTGGCTCTGTGGGGGGTAAAATCACTCTCAGGTTGCATTATGGTAGGTGTAGGATCAAGATCGACCCATATCTGCACCTAATAGTTAGTATATCTCAGCGTCTGCTGCTTCAATTTTGGCCATTCTTTTTTAATCTGTCTCTCACAACACCCAGAACTTTATGGAAGTACAATACTAAATCACTACTGTAGTGCCCCTTTAAGGAGCGCCCCAAGAGCATGGGCGGATTATGAGACAATGGGCCTGTGGGCACTTATGGAAAGGGCCCCACCACTCAGCAAAACATACAGGTGGTTGTGGTTGTTTTGTGTTTCTTTGTAGTCATTGTAGTTGTAGTGTCCATGTAGTTGTTTATGTCGTTTTATGGTCGTTTGGGTCTCTCTGCGGTAATTTAGTGTGTTTTTGAGGTAATTCTATGTCGTTTTTGGTCATTTTGTGTCTCTTTGTAGGTGTTTTGTGTCTCTTTGCGGTTGGTTTGCCTGTTTTTTTGTAGTTCTATCTTTCTATCTTACACTGGCTCCCCCCTCTACGGAATTTTGATAATACTCCTCTAATCACAAGCATGTATTCACAACTGAGAAAAACGTAAATATAGCTGGCCAATCAGGACATGCCTAACTGAATATGTGTGGATCCCACAATATATGGGGAGGCAGATTCCTGCCATCAGAAATCCTTTTTCTCTTTAATGAATTGCACACTAACCTCCAGCCGGTCAGGATCAATCAATCAATCAATTTTATTTATAAAGCCCAATATCACAAATCACAATTTGCCTCACAGGGCTTTACAGCATACGACATCCCTCTGTCCTTTAGACCCTCACAGCAGATAAGGTAAAACTCCCCCAAAAAAACCCTTTACCGGGGAAAAAAAACAGTAGAAATCTCAGGAAGAGCAACTGAGGAGGGATCCCTCTTCCAGGACGGACAGACGTGCATCAATGTAGCTGGGTCAATGTTATGTTGCAACAGCGGGTTCATGCATCAGACTCCACCCACTGTATCTATAGAGTCCAGTAGAGGGCAGAGCCTGTGTAAGATAGAATGAAGGCACAATATTGTAACCTTAGTCCTATTAGCACAGGCAGTAACCACTATCTTGGGTCCCTGTTACTCCTATGTTGCTTGCTGAAGAGGGTGTAGAATATCTGATGGCAGCCTCCTTATATGCTGTGGGGTCTGCACATATTCGGGTATGCACGTCATGATTGTCTGGCCATGTGTATGCTTTTCTCAGTGTGAATGTGTGCTCATGATTGAAGGAAAATTACCCAGAGTCCAGTGTCTCTTTTTAGTTTTGCATCTCTTTGTGGACTTTTTTATGTCTCTTTGTCTCTTCCTGTTTAGGGTTAGTCAGTTTTGGTGACATTTTGCAGATGAAGGTCAGGGGTGCCCTGGCACTATGGGCCCCTGAGCCTCTCTGATCCATCTGTGATCAGGAGGAATAAAGTACTCAGCCAATAATAGAGTTTTAAATGACAGGAAGGGACTGGGTGCTGCTTTTTAGAAACAAAGAACTTCAGTTATGCTGAAAAATATTCCAAAAGCTGGAGATTACATAGAGATTTAGTTCTGGGGTTATATTTTATCAAATGTGCATGACCAAAATAAAACAGAACCAAACAGAATAACTCTAACAACTTGCTTCAAATTTGAATGGATGGATCTAAAATGCAATGGTTAAGTTGGAAAAACAGACAAGACAAACACGAGAGAGTGACAAATTTGCCAAAATAGCATACTTCAGGCTAAAGTCCACACAGATCAGATACAACAGCTACCTTATTGAGGGCACACAGGACCAGGAGATACACTAAGCTGTTTCCATCCATCTGTGCTCTGATCACCATGGACTTTGCAATCAGTTTCTGCACAAGAAAACAATATATGTGTTGCAATTATTTTAAACAATGTGACATTTTCAGTTATCCAAAGCCATGTAAACAAGCAAAACTATATTTCCAAACCCATGTTTTTAATTTGGAAAGGCAGGTCTCCTCTATTTGGACGTGAAGGTGACAGATGTGACCCTCTGCTTCCTCTGTTCCCCACAGCTTCCTTCCTGCATGCTTATTATGCATGTTGAGCAAGTTTAACTAAGGTTTTGCCAAAAGACATCAGTGTGGCAAATGAAGTACGAGCATGTTGCATTGCATTTACTGTACAGTATACTAAATGCTGGATTTGCTGTATGTGGGTATGATGCTTGTAGAGGATACAGATACAGCAGGTAATGACTAAATTCTCATGTTTAATATTCCTCCAGCTGCAGCAGATAGATTGTGCTTCGATGGAAGAGATGTGACCATCACTGTGACAGCACAGGATATGATGACTGAAATAATGAAGGTAAACATAGTTAAAGCAGTGACAATTAGTATTGACAGAGGTTTTGTTGTCACCAATATTTTCAGTGATGTTGTTTAAATTGAACTGTATTTGGGTACTTTCTAGCCAGAGACAAAAATGCCTGTCACTCTTTATCTCATATAGTTGCTGCACATAATATAAAGTCATAATTAATTGTTTTATTTTGGGAAAAAGACTAAATCTGAATGAGTTCCACCCTCGTCGGGAATTGTTATTAAAAGTGCAGTCACCTGTGATGATCTGTAATGCCTTACCTTCGTTGTACATGGAAAGTTGCATTCCAAAAACAATGAGCCTTACTGGAAAGTTTCATAATAAGATCAGACTGGCGAGCTACTTATCCTCTTTTAAATGCCTTCTAAAAACACATTTTTAAAACTGAGTATGTGAAATCACCTCTATCTGTAAGTCACTTCTTAAAGCTGAATCGTCACTCTAAAAAAAGAATCCACTGGCTCAACTTAATAAATAAATACAAAAATGAATAAGCTTAAAATGTGCATGCATCTTTTAGTCAGTAAATCCTAAGTCCTTTCTAATAATAATAATAATAATAATAATAATAATAATAATAATAATAGTAATAATGATGATGACTTTATAAAGGACACAGAGGAAAGACCATGGCATACCACATTAAACAATCATCTATGTACAAAAAAATATAAAAAATACAGTGTACATATATATATAAATAAATCAAGAAATACCCAACACACTACACTATACATATAAAAATGACAAAATTCTATAAACTCCACCCACACTGGAGAGCCAGTGGCCGCGCAGTCTAGATGAAAACCTGAGTGAGCTCAGCTCAGGGATGGCCAAGGCCTGGAAAATGCCATCTTCTGAGACAGAGAGCCAGCACATTAATTGACATATAAGATTTCATATTAGAGCGGGGCAGGTATCATTGGCTGGCACTGCACCATCGTGGATGCCTAAGAAGCAGTGTCATGTCATTGTTATAGGCCAGATTAACTCTTGCATGTTGCTCTTCTGAAAGGAGCGCCACATGTGGGCAGTATACAGTGGTGTACAAAATTCTGTAAAAAGAGTGATCTTCACATTAACTGAACACATGCTAAAGCAAGCATATTATCTTATGCATACAACTTGTGACACTGACTGTGGATATCTTTATCATCAGATAAACTAACACTGACAATATGTTAAGAGCAATACCAGAAAAGAAGAATTCGGGAATTACTAATTTGCTGTCTTCTTTACTTGTAACAATCATAATCTTTAACAGCTGTTGTAGGCCGGCACTATATGAGCAGAAGATTACCATAATCTGACAACTCAATCAGTTTAATACACTAACATGATCTCACCTTGTAAAGCTTATCCCAGTTGGCATTCTAATACTTATTCACTGTTGAATCAATCTCATACACCATAGTTGGATCACTGTTGAATTACGTTTTGATTTTGAAAGACAAATCAACGTTGATTTTGCAATCTTGTTTCATAAACCTTTAACTTAACAAAATGGTTTCAACAATAAAAAAGATCTTTCTGAAATTTCAATGACAATTTATGAGAATTTTGTTGCCCTTTCTGTAATCATCAGAATTAAATGTTGTTTCAGTGTTGTTTTAATGTTGAAACAACAACTGACATGATTTCAACCACATTTCAGTGTTGAAGGTCAGTCGTGTGCCTGGGAAATAAGTTTAAACCAACTTAATATTTATCCGAAAGCTGTGGTGACACTTAATGGTCAAAGTATTTCATTTAAGATATTCCAACTTATTTATTTTAATGCCTAGTAATCCTACTCAAAAATTTTTTTGATTTTACCAACTTCTTAAAATAAGTTGTCAACAGACTAAAACATGCTAATATAACAAACATATTTCTAATGCTGAAAAAACATCTTTATTTTAAGCATTCCACAAAGTGTAGGCACTCTCACAACTTTTATTTTATTATTTTTTATTTTATTTCATTTTGTTTTATTTTGCTTATTTGACTCGTTCTCATATGTAGCTCCTTTTGGCCCAATATCGTATACCTTTTAAACTGTTTTTAAATTGTTTTTATCCATTTTACTATTGTAAAGTACTTATAATGTTGTTTTTTAAATGTGCTATATAAATAAAGTTTGTTATTATCATTATTTGTATTATTAAAACAATCAATATAGAAAATAGCATGTGTCATGATACTGTTAAAGTGAGTAGATATGTTAGACTGGGTGTTTTAAATGTTTTGAAAGGTTAAATGTTACTATAATTTAATATTTAATGAATGTTTTCTATAGATGCAGGTAAATATCATGGACCTCTGAATTAGTTCCACTATTATATGGCAGTGTTTTATCTGCTTCACAGTCTCTGATAAGAGTACGATGGGTGTTTCATTCCTGGTACATCATCATCATATTTCAAATCTACAATTTCCTGTCAATCACAACATCTTTCCATCTTTGTCCTCTCAGTCCTCCTACAATATGAGAGCAACTCTTCTCTAAATTCCTGGGCTTCACATCTGGAGTAACAAAGAGTTTATGATATATTGACATAGACCAACAGACTTTATTACTTTCCAACTCCCATGACTGCTAATTCAGGGAATATTTGACACTTTATAAGATTAATATATTCTTGAACACACCCAAAAGACTCTCTAATGGCCTAGAAAGACACCTAATAACTCAAAATGAAGTTACTCCCTTGTTGTGTGGGCTGTGATGCCAGAACACTGATCCATGTGAAGTAGTCTTTATTAGCTCCATTTCACCACTTTATATGACCTTGATATAATGTATTTAAATAATCCAGCTACACACTGGGTCGGCTCCTATCATCTCTGTTTATGTGTTTTGTGGTAAACATGGATTTGCTCTCTGTTTAATACTAATTTACAGCAAATAAACTGATTTTTGTTTTGTTTTTCTACGACTTAAACCTTCACCACCATCCCTGCTTTCCATACATGCAGCATATAGCCTCAAGTATAACATTTCTAGTTCAATTTGACATTTAATAAATTAACTTTTGACCTGTTCCCATCAGTGTAACCACAGTGCCTGAACAGTGATGACAATCAACATGCAGAAAAACTGTAACTATTAAAGAAACTTACCTTTTCAGGTGCAGAAAAATATTAAAAACTCAGTGTTTGCCACTTCTTGAAGAGGAATCCTTCAGTTTTAGAGTTTACCTTTGCAGAGAAAGAAGATTTCTACAAGAGTAGTCCTTCAGCGTGTGTGTTTCGCAGCAGAGTCAGAGGCAACAATGAGCTGTCCTGATAAGAACTGACTGGGGCTGTGGATGACATCACATGCTTGCCTTTTGTGGAGGCAGCTAGAGGGACATCCCTAGTAAAATATGAATAGGCCTAATAATGAAAAAAGCCCTGGATCTACTAATGTGTCTTTTAGTTCATGTATTAAAGCCCTAAAAAATAATATAGTATCACTGATCAAAAACTCAAGTTTTCAGTCCTCTGTGTCAGTCAAGCAGCACATTTTGTGTGTGAAGAGACTTAATGTTGCAGCTGGTAAAGGTGGAGCTTATTTTAAACACTTTATAAACTACTTGGTGGTTAAATCTATAATTATACAGCACCGTTGTTTAGTTTGTTATATTTTGTATCAACAATCTAAGTCTTCAAAATCACTTAGGTCACATTGGCATGCTGTGCATATACAGACACATGCACTGGATACACAGAGATGCAGAATCACAGTAGCAATATACCGGTATGCTGCACAGTGATATTTATAAAACTGAGAAAGATGCTAAAATTCCTTCAGTCACATTCAACAGTCTTTTTCCTGCTGTATGTGCTGTAATGGAATAAAATGGACACCTGATCGTTAAACATTACTGTCAAATTTGTCCATGCATTTGCTGCTGCCCACTGGTGGAAATAAGAAAATGCACAGGGAGATGCTGATGCTATTATACTTTTTTTTTTTTTTAACTCAAAGTGCTTTATGTAATAAAATGAGAAAACACAGGTAAAAGACTGTATAAATGGAGTAAATAAGATTCAAATATTCAATCACTCTCTCTCTCTCTCTCTCTCTCTCTCTCACACACACACACACACACACACACACACACACACACACACATAAAAATACTGATTAAGTTTGATACCAATTAAGTACAAAAAAAATGTACAAATGTAAGCCAAAAAATAAGGATTATTTTTTTAAAAGAAGGTTTTAAGATTTAGTTTGAAGCTATCTACTAAATCAGAGTCTAAGTTTAAATTTAAAGCAACATTTTAGAATGCCAATGAAGAGCCTTTAAAACCGAAGTCATGTGTTCTCTGTGTTTAGTCTTAGTGAATAGACGTGCTGCTACATTTTGGATGATCTGAAGTTTGTTTAAAGATTTCTTGGAGAGGCCTGAGAGCAAGTACTCAAGTCTGCTTGAGATGAAAGCACTTTTTGGTGACCTTTTTTAGATCAAATTAAAAGGTTGCACACAGCAATATTTCTAAGATGGAAAAATGCCTTTGTGGTGATGTTTCTTATTTGGGGATGAAAAAACAGGTCACATAGGTCAATGTTGATAAGCCAGCAAGAGATTTTCAGCTGTTATGCTTTCAGGATAGTCACATACCCTAATAAAGGTACTGAAAGTCATTTGGTAAACAGACTATCTAAAATTAAAGGATTAGAAAATCTTGTGTTTTACAGTCCAGGATCAAATAATTCATTTTACTTTTGTGCTGGTTTTACAAAGCAACATTGATAACGATTTAAATAACAATAAGTTGTTGTTTTTTACAATAACATTAATATAATACATAATTTAAAAATATATATAGTAGCTGAATCACTATGTCACTGCTGTCAATCTGAAAGCACATAACTGACCAATCACGAAGAGCTTCTATCGTTTAGCAACGGCGCCCTCTGCCGGTCAAAAGTTCCTTAGCAACAGCCAGGTTACCATGGACACCACAGCGTTCTTGGTGCCCTGCTGTTATATCCGGTCTTTGGGAGTTTATCGATAAAGACGTACTTTTTATACCCTTTTAAGATGTGTACACCTCCGTAGGTGAGTTTATTAGTTAAACCTGAAGTATTGACGTTTGTTTTAACGTATCCCCATTTATATCGAGTTCTCAATCAATTAATTAGTATTTTTTTCTGTTAATGTTTGTGCTAATAACTGTCAGGCTGGGATAAAGAGAAACCAATTCGTGGAACATATGATATCAAACTGATTTGCTTTGCAACCTCATAGCAGTTTAAATATGGCATATTTCAGTAACAAGGCAATTCATAGTGCTTTACATAAACCATCATAAGCATTAAACACAATGCAAAAAAACCACATCATTAAAGGACATTTAATTGCAAATAGAAACCGTATTAAAGAGCTGGAGAACAAAAAACAAAATTCAATTTTATTTTATTTATCGTCATTCTCTACAGAAGCACACAGTGAACTAAATGTCATTACCCACGAATCCAGGTGCAGTAAAGTACATATAGCAAACAAGACATTCAATATGGACATGACAACATTAAAGTGCAATGAAGTGCATTGTGAAAATGCTTAAAAATAAAAATAGGTAAGTGCAGAGGAATAAATATTATACAGTAATGAGCTAATAAAACAGCAAAATGATGATCTGGATAACAGTGAAAATCCAAAGTATATTGAAACCATATGTATAGGATAATATATAGTGAAAAGCAGTGGACAGGTTTTTTAGTCTCAGTCCAGTGCAGTGTCAGTGAGTGGTTGAAATGTAAAAGCTGTGTGTGGATGGCAGAGGAGTGTTTAGAAGTCTAACAGCTTGGGGGAAAAGCTGTAGCAGAACCTTGCGGAATGGGTTCTGATGTTGCAAAGCCTTTTGCCTGATGGCATGGGGTGGAGAACAGACTGTAGGAGGGGTGTGAGGGTCTTTAGAAAAATTGCAGAGGCTCTGTGTGTGCACCGCTTTCAAATATGTCTTGGATGGTAGGAAGATGATCCTCAAAAACAAATATACTACGACAGGTATAAAATACAAGAGTTAGAGTTACAGTGCAGTGTAAGAACTTAGTAAATATTTGATTTAATAAAGGTAGCATGAAGTCTCCAACAGACCTGCAGTTTTCTGGGAGTATGCTCCAGAAATGTGGTGCATAAAAACTTAAAACTGCTTCCCCGCTTTTAGTCTTTCCTCTCAAGACTCAAAGCAGACCTGCCCCAGAAGACCTGAGAGGTCTTGATGGTTCATAGTGTAGCACAAGGTCAGAAATATATTTGGACCCTATTTTGAAATTGATTATCTGTTAGAAAGGAAACCAGTGTAAAGACCAGGTTTTAGGGAAGACCTGTAAAGTTGTTACAGTAGACGAGTCTACTGAAAATAAATACACAGACACATTTTTCCAAATCCTACTGAGACAGAAGTCCCTTCATCCTTGGTGTGTACCCTCATTTGTATTGCCAGAGGGGTCAGATGATTGATACATCTCTCTATTCTGCAGTGACAGAATGTTCAGGAAAACCACCTGGAGGAACATAGTCAGTGATGCAGTGAGTTTCCACCAGGACCAAGCCCTCACCACAACTATATTGTTCCTGAGGTCTTTCGGCCCGACTGGATTCCTGCTCAGAGAGGAGGGAGAGGCCAGGAACTTTAAGGTAAATCTTAAATTCTGTGATTCAGGATGCATTCCTCAAACTCCACAAACCATGTTTTGTATTCTCACTCAAGCATGTTCTCTTGTTCATGTTGTTCAGGTGTTCTTGGGTGACCCACATACGTGCACTTGTCCTGTGTTCACCAGGGAGCAGGAGCTGTGCAAACACATCTGCTGGTATCAGTAACACACACACACAAAATACTCACACACCTCAAGATTTTTCAGGGTGTCTGTAGGTCCTTAACACGTCTTAAAATGTCTTAAACTCGGCCTTAAAATTAAATGGGTTTAAATGTGAATTTCTATGGTCTTCATTGCCACAAACATTTGATGTAATCTCATCATTATTTTAATTTATTTTTTGTCAAAATGAGTCCACATTTCTGATGTTACAGATCTTTAAACCTAGTACTGTCTTTTTACTTTATACTTGCACTAACCTGTTGGCCAGATGTCGATGAACCTGTCACTCCAGTAATCATATTCCTACATAAAACCTACCACTACACAGGACATATATACTTCTTACTTTTTGCTGACCTGCAATGATTAAAAACATCATTGAACATTAAAATCACAGTTTTTAATTTGGTTAAAAATGATTTTGAAAAGGTCTTTAAAGGCATCAAATTTTGTGTCTGACACCTGTAGACTCCCTGTTTCTGCAAATAATATTCCATATGGTGCTTTTTTTAATCTTACATGTACTACATATGCAACATTGTGAGGTGAACACAGGCATTGTATTTATCCATAAGACTGGGTAGCTTGTAGTATAGTTCAGGTGGGAAACTTTTCATTGACGTTTGTTGCAGTTGATCTGAAAAACAAGTACAGAATATGACATAATGTGGTAGACCCTTAGAGCAGTGGCTCTCAACCTGTGGAGTGGCCCCCCTGTGGGGACATAGAGCTACTGCAGGTGGGACATGGATGACCAGGGGAAAAATATGGAGTGAAACAAAATTAAATGAATATGATTTATGTAGGGAAAGTAAATAACCACGAGTTGGGTGATATTTGCATGCTGAAAGAGAATAAGTATACACACATCATGTAGGTGCAAGGCTAAAAAAAAAAACAGCATACAGTGAGGAAAAAAGTAACGCCTGCACGTTTACTCTGTGTAGCACAAGGTAAATGAAAATGTTTTGATTCTACTCGGATCTTTGTCAGGTCAAAATGTTAGGAAAGTTGAAATCACACCTATAGTTACACATACTGCACACTAATAGCCTGGTTACAAGATCTACGGTGGCAGGTGAGGGTAACCATCTAAACCACAATTGACAATCAGCAGTTCAATAAATCACATAATAGTAATGCAAATGCCATTCTACAAATTATCATGACTCTGTTTTACTGATCTTTATTTCACTAAAATTGGTTGCTTTCCCAGTTATTGTTAATGATTGATAGAAAATTGTGGGGTGAGAGGCTTGAACTTTTGTTGACTTTTGAACTGGGGCATGACAGAAAACGTTTAGGAGCCACTGCCCTAAGGGTACTTTGGGGTACTGCAAGGGGTGCATGAGGTTTTTTAAGATTAATCTTAAAAAATATTAGTCATGCATAACTAGTAAAATAATTACATAATAACAAGTTTAATAAAAAATGTAAATGTAAATTTCTGACCAAATGTAAGTTTGATAAAATTTCATATTCAGTATGCCCAATTTCTTTCTTTTTTTTTTTTTTATTAATTACTTTTTTCAACAGCAGTTTATGTAACAAAACATAAATCCTAATAAACAGAATAATTTTACCTGCTTTTAAGATTTCTTCAAAATTTAAAGAATTTATAAGTAATATATAAGTGTCATGAAATATATGTCAGAGGAGACTCAAGATAAAAAAAGAATGGGATAGCAGTCAATGAGATTTGCTAAAAAAAAAAGAAAATATCACTGGTCTTCTTTAAGACACCTCACCAAAAACATGTTTTTTCTGGAGATGAAGAGAAAAAGTTGTTTTTTTTCCATAACATGAATATCATTTAAAATATTATGAAATTCTGTCCAGAAAGTCCTAATAACTGGACTCTCCCAGAAAGTATTCCCATGTTCAATGAAATTATTAACTAGACTGTAGTAGTAAACTGTGGCAATAAAGCAATCATATTCACGTTGTTCACTGTTTGTTTCTACCAAAAATGTTTTGCATTGGTGAGGGTGCACTAAGCACCGAACAAATTGGGTCCGTAGTAGAAAGTATGACTTGTAAATAAGTTGGATTTACAGTGTTGTTTACTTTTTTGATCAGCTCTTGCCTAATTTAAATCGAATTTTGTTACTTGTTTTTAGTGTGTTTTATTGAGGTAAAATTCTGACATGGCTGTTTTGCCATGACAACTTTGAATACTAATTCATTTTGACGTGTGGCAAAAAAAAACTAAAAACCTTACACATACTTGAACAAAGTAAACCAAACTCAACTAAAATATATTTTAAAAACTCCGCTGATATCCAGGCCTACTAATGACAGATCTGTGTCTATTTATCATTAGTATTCACTTTTATATAAGCACTACTAACTCCAGAATAAACTTCTAATCTTTATCTTTACAGGGTTTTACTGCGGAAATTCAGACTACCCAGAGAACATGAATGTAAGCTGCTTTGAAATGTTTGTTTTTTGGTGTGTGTTTGTGTGTGTGTGTGTGTGTGTGTGTGTGTGTGTGTGTGTTGCACCTTTAAATTCAGTCCTTGAGGTTTCTAAACCTGTCTTACATGGACATCACAATGCTGATTTAATAGACTAGATTAAAAGACTGTTCACAAATTTCAGATTCTACACTGGCTGACACTTTGTAAAGTTTGTAGGCATTTTGAAAGTCCTGACCCACCCTTGTGCATGTGCTGTTGCTGACATACAATGTTAAAAATAACTCTGCTCCAGATTCATTTCAGCATGGACTCGTGGAGAGACAGATCTTGGAGGTGCTCCATGGTTTATACCAAACCAAAGACAACCAGACGGAAAATGATCCCTCAGCTGCTTCTGAGACCCTGAGCCAAGTTGTCACTGACCCCGAGACTGGAAGTGTCTGCCGGAAAGCGATCCAAGCCCAGGATGTGTGTCCCATCTGTCAAGAGGAGCTGCTGGAGAAAAAACAGCCCGTGTCTTACTGCAGGTGTGTAGGCAGCTGAGTTTGGTCTGGGGTCGTGGTATCACGCTGTCATTGTTCCAGTACAGTTATGTTTCAGTATGATGTAAGATGTTCTAGTCAACTTTTGTTGAACTACTGGCCAGAACATGACCCCGTAAAGGATTATCCACCCCAGTGCAGCACATCCAGCTGTTGACATACATAATGTTTAGCGGAAACCACCAGCACAGATTTTCGGATGTTGTAAAATTAGGTTCAGATCTCCTGATATTCGCAGAGGAGGACATTTCATTCAAACACAAAGATATGTGGTTTATTTGCAGCATTGTGCAGATGGATTTCCTGCTCTCTCACGTGCTGTCCTTGTCTGTTTCCAGGTTCGGTTGTGGCAATAATGTCCACATCTCTTGCATGAAGGTGTGGGCGGATCACCAGAGACTGTCAGACAGGGAAGACACAGTTAAGTGCCCTCTGTGCAGAGAGGACTTCAGCTCTTTTTCCAGGAACAGATGAAAAACGCAGCAAAGCTCTTCACTGCTGCCGAGAGAAAGAAGCCAGACAGACACCTGGGAGTTCCCTGTCATAGCTGCAGGGTCTGCCCTGTCATCGGCAAATGTTACAAGTAAGCAAGAGGCAGTCTAATGCATATACCATAAGCAATTTGAGTACTGAACATTGAGCATTGTGCAGTTTCAATCAGAGTATTCACATTGTAGTGTATTTTAAAGGAATAGTTCACATCCCAAATGATCATTTGTATATCAATTACTCCCGTGTTGCTTTGAATTCTTAAAGAAAACTTCTCACATGCCTCCACGATAAGCCGAAAAGTCCAAAAACAGGGAAATTTCTTCATGAATTGAAGTCATAGGGGTCCATGTTTACCAACAGCAAAACAATATCAAAACATCTTTTTACACACTCTCTCTTGCGCAGTATAATCCAAGTCTCATTTATCCAGTCTTATGCTCAGTACTTCCAAACAAATAGCCCTTTACAAAGGGGAACTCAACTAAAAGTGAAGCTTACCTTTGCTCTCTTCAAAGCCAGACTTCATTGACAAAAACAGTAATTTTAGCTCTTTGAACATGGGACTGCTACCGCTGCCTCGATCAGTTAGTTTGTTTGTGTTATTTGTGACATTGGTGTTTTAAAGGGTTAGTTTGGATTCACCAAAGTCACACAATCACACAAACAAACTTATTGTTTGAGGCAGTGGTAGACCAGCAGCTCCCGTGTTCAGGTAGGTAAAATTATTGTTTTTGTCAATGGAGCCTGGCTTTGAAGATAACATACTGTAGATAAGTTTCGCTGTTAGCTCAGTTTCCTGTCCGAAACAGGCTGTCTGTTTGGGAGGTACTGAGTATTCGACTAGATAAATGAGACTTGGAACATACTGCACGAGTTGTGTGAGAGTTTGTCAACAGATGTCGTCAACAATTATTATCGATTAAACTGCTGATTATTTTCACCTTTAATTGACTAATCATACAGTCGTTAAAATGTCTAAAAATTGTGAAAAGTATTCATTACAAATTTTCCAGAATGTGTCTTTTGTCCAACCAACAGTTGAAAACCCAAAGACTCTTCATTTACCATCATAAATGATACAGATAAACAGCAAATTCTTATATTCAAGAAGCTGGGAACAGCAGATGTTTGACATTTTTGCTTTAAAAATGTATGAAATGAATAGTCTATTTTCAAAATAGTTGGCAATTGATTTTCTTTCAATCAAGTTATCACTTAATTGACTAATTGTTGCACCTCTAGTATCAGTATAGTTTTGCATCTGTTTAACATTTTCTCAGTTTTTGGATTATTTGTTTACCGTAGAGGCACATGAGAAAACAAAGTTTTCCATACAAATTCAATGTAACGAGAGGTGAGTTACTGATATACAAATGCCATTTGGAGGGTCAAATATTCCTGTAAGTACATGTGTATATTATTTGTAATTTAAACTGAAATTTAGAGTTAATGATGGTGAATAATCCAATATACTGTAATCCTTGTTATTGTCTTTTCAGATGCACAGTCTGCAGATATTTCTATCTTTGTGAGGACTGCTCAAAGAATGGCCGGCACCCACAGCATCCGTTTGCTTCACGGACAGTAAGCTATTCAGATCATCTTTAAAGTAATGCTTCTACTGCATCAGCTAAATTCCCACTTCAGGCAGTAATGCCACATATTGTTTTAATATACTGTAAAAACTCAATGAAACTGGCCATTGTCAATATCAATATCATAATTCTGTTGGTTGTAGTATAACTGCAGATATAAGGTAGTATAACTGCAGATATAAGGGGTTAAATAAACACGCCTGATGAAAACAAAAACTCTGACTAAACTTCAAACAGAAAAGGAGAGAAAAGTGGCACCTCGTGGCTGAGGAGCTGAGTGATGAACAAAGAGGTGCGACCTCACAGCCAGGAAATGGCAGGTAAGTTATTAAAGACATCCAGAAAACAAATTTATCTTTAGTATAAAATGGACAAATTCGCTCTGAACACTGATGCTTTTCTGATGTAAAATACCTGAGACCTATCTAAGAATAATACTTCTTAGAATAATACTGCTGACACCAAAAATGGGCACTGACACAGGCAGTACAAAATGTCTCTTGGTTTTAAGGAGAACTGCTGCTTTTTATCGGTAATATGCTTATTTTCACATCTTGCTTCTCAGCATCATCCCTGTAGCTGCAGACCCTTTACCTGAAAAGGTGTTGGAGTGTCTACCTACGGTCAGGGTGAGATCAGGGTCTCGGCTCCTGGATGAGGGACAGCAGTGTCGGATCTGTCTGCAGATCTTCAGCCTGGGCCAGTACGTCCGAACTCTGCCCTGCCTTCACAAGGTAAAACATTTCAAGTATGTGTGCTTGCATTATTGTAACGTTTCTATAATGCAAAATATTTAAAATCACATAATTAACAGCTCAGATCACACCACATAATTACAGGTTGTGTTTTAGTATGCCAAAATATTTAAGGGACAGTTCAACCACAGCTGTGTCACTGCACAGAAAGAAGCGTGCATCTACTGATAGCTAGCTAATGTGATTGATGTCATTAATGTTTACATCTCACACTGTCACAAGCATGAGCCTGTCATCCATGAGTAGATGTACTCTTTTTTCTGCGCTGTGATACGGTTGGTGGGTGTGGTTCAGTAGAGGGAAAGTAGTTCCTACATGGAACTGTTCACATCAAGGTCTGTGGATTATTAGCAAATTGTGTCATGATTTCTGGAAAGACACATTGCTGTTGAGTTTTTCAAATGTATTTTTGGTGTTTGAGCACCACAAGCCAAGTACCATCTAGTTCCATTACATTGGAGAGAAGGCAGACATCTCTCCAGCTGATATCTACAACACTCGATAACTCAAACCAAAAAAATCTAGATTAAAAAATGATATCACCGGTAAGAGGAAAAATATGTATGTTTGATTTTAGGGTGACCTGTTCCTTTAAAATGTAAAAACAGTGGACAGAGCATGCGAGGAAATTGAAATTCACCTTAACTTAACCCCAGTAGTAAAAAAGTATTGCATCTACCTACACTTAATCCAAATCCAACAGTCTATTTTTATTCTAAATCTGTGAAGTTCATCAGAAACCAAACTGCAAAAAAAAAATCTTAATGGTTTTACCAGATGTAATACAAAAAAACCCCTCCTCTCACACTCTTCTCCCCTCACATTTTCACACACACTTCAGTTTCACACTGACTGTGTGGACAGGATCCTACGGAAGTCCAATTCCTGCCCCTTGGATGGATATGTCATTTATGACCCCTTGACTTGGAGCTCCACAGAGAGGAAGACCTCCCCTCAGCCGGCCTCCTGCCTTTCCAGTGTCTGTGCCAAACAACCAGAAAAAACCTTAAAGGACTTGTTTATTCCAGGAGTGGCACTGCGGGACAGAAATACTAAAGTTACTCCCTCACACAGTTTTCTTAACTTAGAGGTGCTAACAGGATCTTCAGTAACTTTTAACACACCACAAAAGTTTATAACTGACAGCTTTCAAGGCCTGTGCATAGCTACAGACTCTATGGTGAAGGAAGGAAGAAGTGAGTTGCACTCAACTCTTATTCCTGAAAGCAACTCTTCTTGTAATCAACTCAGTAAATCTGACTCAAGTGCACATTTCTCAAAAAAGACAACAGCGAAACCCAGCCATGCTTCACCTGACAGGCGTGCTATGGCGGTAAAAATCAGGGAGCAACCACAGCTGGACCTTTTTGTCGGTTTGCAGAGACCCAAGTCCGACCACAAAGTGACTGTGGCCTTTCCTGCCAGGCGAACTAGACTGCAACTCAGAAGGACAGGCACAGTAACCATGACGGATACAAACAACACACTCATTTCAGAGCTAAGAATGACTGGAGTCCTGATAAACACACAGCAACAGAGGAAGAAAGAGACTTAAACGTTCCTATTAAAGGGCTACAGGTTTTATTCAACCTGGACCCTATTTCGCATATTTTGTGTCAAGAACCCCATTTCCACTGAGTAGTCTGGTATGGTACATTTCAGATTGGTTTACTTTTTTTTCATTTCCACTGTGAAAAGTTGTGAATGGTACCAATGGAACCGATCCGTACCGTCCCCATTTTGGTCACCCCTCTGGTGGGGTACCTACCACACAGATATGGTACTAAAAGGTGGAGCTGTGAACACTGCAGTCCGTTGATTGGTCAATAGTGGATGGTCATTCTGCTCATGGCTGAGTGGTGGCTGGGTTTGAGGTTTATGTAACCACTGTTAATACTGTGGAGAGTTTTATATATGTTGGTAAACTGTAACTATAAAATTAAAGGATGTTGTGCTGCCTCTTGCATTGGCTCGGGTCAGAGAAAAAATTATTTATTTTACTGGGTCGACTGCCAGCAACATTTACTTGTCAACAACATGTATCCATCAACAAACCTTAGATTTCAAAATGACAACTTTGACCATTCCATAAGTGTTTATACGACACAGACTTTTAGTAATGAGTAGATCTTCAAGTGTTTTTGTCAGTTAATTTCAACCGGATTATGTGAACTGCATACATTCCAATCCTCACTTCTAGAAAAAAACCCATTGGGGAGCATTGCTCCTGTGGGCTACAGCAACACCATACCCCTGCTCTTGCCTGAGAAGGACTAAATGCACAAACCCAATATTTTTAAACATCCCATGGAGAGAGACTTTCACTGTAGCCTGTTTTTTTTTTTTTTCTGAAAAGATCGGTATACATCCTCATTCTGTGGACAGTAATTGAGGTGGAGACTTTCCTCTGTGTCACCTTTGATGAGGAAATATAGCAAGTGCGGATGGAGCAGTGAGTGACAATGACCCTGCCCACATTTAAGGGTAGTGTTTGCAGAGAAAACGCTGAGGTCTAGGTACCATGTCTGAAGGGTGACTTTTGGTTCCAAAGGTACGATGCTGAAAGTGTTTGTATTGAGAGAAGGAGCTGCAAAAAAAAAACAAAAAAAAAAACAGGCTGCAATGGCAATTGAGCATTGTCAATATACATCCACTAAAAGTGTTTTTGTCACTGACAGGCTCAGATTGTTATTCTAAGTGTCTGACAACATGATGTAAAAGATCCCTACACAGATAGACCTTTTATGAAAGAGTATGATCATTGTTGTTTAACCAGAAATAGCCCTGAAATTGCCATTGCCAAACCCACCAGACTTAATTTAAATAAACAGTAAATTTATCAGCATAAAACACATTTTATTCAAAGTCGACAGAAACAAAATCAAACTCACAAAAGTCGGCTTGGTTTGTCTTTCCACTGTTCCAACAATCACCAACTCTGGTTTGAGTCAAATAAACCCTTAATTCACCCAGTTAGATGTAAAAATATTTTGGCTCATTACACACTAAAATTAGTCCTTTTTTTTAAAATGGAGTCTGGTGGATTTGGTGATGGCGACTTTAGATCTATCTCTGGTTAAACTAAAGGGTTCTTACCCTTTAACAAAAAGGTCTAAATCTGAAGGAATAATTTTCTTAATGTTGTCAGACACTTAAGCCCAGTTCTAATCAAAGATTTGCGACGAGAGGAAACTGTTCTAGAACGTTGAAGAGAAAAGTTGCAGTTGTGTGAACTGGCTGGTCTGAGCTTAATTCAAGCCAGTTGATGGTGTCACCTGCAATTCAGCTGGTCAAATCTCCGGCAGCTTGTTTTAGAATGTAAAGCTCATCACCTGTTTCAACAACCGAATGGGTTTGTAGTGAAGTCCGCTGGTCAAGTCAAAATGACCACAAAATTGGAAAATTTACAAAAAAAAAAATTTTAAAAAGTCAGAATGACTGCAGGCGGCATGTTCACTTGCTGCAGCAGGTGATCCATCCCCACAGAGCCCTCTGTTTCTGTCCTCACGGTGTGCCAGTGTCGGATGGTGGGTAGCTGCTGCTGCTCACTGTGTGTGCTTATTGCCTCCCTCTCTCTCTCACACACACACACACACACACACACACACTCTCTCTCTCTCAGCAACTGTTTAATTGGCGCTGGTTATTTGTATTATTATGGCGTATTTTTTATGAATACAGTCAATCTGATGCTTGTTGCATGGGGATGATACACAGTCTCATCTAGTTGCGTAGGTGTGAACTGGCTAGTTGCCTGTGTCAACTCATCTCATCACAAACTGGTCTTTAGAATAACAATCTGAGCCTGTCAGTGGCAAAAACACTTTTAGTGGATTTACTTTGACGTTGACGTTACAATTCAGCTAGTTTCACGGCTGCCAGCAGCTGCCAGAAAAAAAAATGGTTCTCTCCATTATTTACTACTACTATTTACTATTTACTCAAAAACATAAGAAAGTGGGGTCCAGTTGGGAAAATGCTTAAATTACCCTTGAATACAGCAGAAGAAATCAATAAAGCATGCATGTGTAACACTTTATTCAAAAAGATGTCAATCTGAAATATTGTCTTTTGTCATTTTATCAACATTAAATATCTACATAATCAAATATTTTAAAAAAAAAAGTTGAAAAAGAAAAGAAAAAAGCTTCTGAACAATAATTGGTATCAAGTTAAGTTTATTAATTTAGTGCACAAAAAGGCAAGACTAGTATTACTACCATCATTACAGAGGTAAACACAAACGGTGGAACAAACAAGAAACAAAAGCCCATGAGGTTCAATGGCTAGACACAAAAGGAGCACACTATCAAACACATTAAAATCAATACAGATACATTCAGCGAAATCACTTTCAAATGGGAGTGGTATTGGGTTTGATTTGCTTGTCAGGAATTATCAGCACAAAGTGTTCACAAACTACTTCTCACGTTGCCGTGTAAGCTGGGGTGTACTGTGTCTTCAAGCTGATGACGAGCAGGAGAAAGTAGCTTCATTTGTAAGCATACTGAAAGGTTAGGTGCTGAACTTGTTGCTACATTTAAAATTACAAAGCTCGGGCTTGTTGTGCACTCCCTTTAAAAGACTCAGGCTAACCTAAAAAAAATATTAATATATCTCATATGACTCTGGTTCAAAAACCGTGTCATTTGACCATTACACTGACGCACTTCTCAGACTTTTAGATCAAAGAAAAACAGCACAAAATAAGTTAAATCACAGTCACATGATACATAAAATGTTGCTTTGCTATATACAGACAAAGAAGATATGAATGGAGCTGCAGAATGGAGCTTTCTACATACAAAGTGAGCTCATCAGGGAAAAAATTTACAATATGACGGAAGACTAAAATGGCAAAACTGTTGCTGCAAAGCTTCCATTTTAATTTATGGTAAATATTGCTAGTAAAACTGTTTTGTGGTATTCTTGGTGAAGGTTTTGCCAGACTTTATCTTGGATGGGCAATGATGTCAGTATTGGTATTGTTGCCATTGCTCTTGTGGGATTTACACTCTCAAGATTTGGTAGGTTTGTGGGAATGCTGTGTGCCAGTGTAACAAATGGGGACATATTAAAGTTATGTTTTATTTGACTTAAGACAAAAGCTGATGTCAGTAAGTAGAGGACAGATGTGAAAGGTTAGATATATATGACTTAAAACCAAAGTTTAACCAAAGTGTAGAAACTTTTGACCTGATGATGGAAATATTAAGGGATCATAATGAAAATAGTTGTTGAAACATTTGACACAAAACCACAAATGTTGACGTCATGGTGGCATTAGTGGAAAAGGATCACCATAATTGGAACGATTTATTTTCTGGGAACCCTGAATGTCTACAAAATTTAATTTTAAAACTTTCAGTTGAAAAATTAGGAGAACACCAGGAGAACACCATCCTTATTTCCAAAACAACAACATACAGAACGTATTTTTTATGGTGAGGAAGCAAATATATTTTAAGGCTATTCCAAATGAATGTCTATTGTCATATTTTATGATGTCATCACCCTAAGAAAAAAATCCTTTTACAAAATCCTTCATTTGTACAAAGTGATTGATCTCATTTGATGAGTAAGTTTTTTTTTTTAATTTGTATTTCTTAAATGAACTTTTTTTTTTTTTTTTTTTTTTAAATAAATGTACCACTAATTTATGGTACAGTTAGTTTGTTGCTCGACTGCCCCGCTAATACAGGTGCCTGCCTCCGGCAGCGGAAGCCAGTAAAAATGTTATTTTTGAAAGGCTAAGTGCTAGCAAATATGGACTGAAGTACAATATTTTCAAAATTCAAAACTGAATTTTCAAAATGATCACATCTTCCTTTTGTAAAAATAAGATAAAATAAAATTTTAAAAAATTGAGTTTTGGACTTCACACAGGGTGGTCGCGGGTCCTTTAAAGTCTTATTTACTTTACTATTAAAAGGCCTTAACATCTATTAAATTAAATTCAGATTGACTGGGTCTTTTTTTGTCACATCACTGATTAATTTTTGGTATTGCTGCTATAGGAAACACAATTTTAACAAAAGGGAAATACTATTCGACGGCACCAGACTTAAACAACACCTGTCTGTGTGCAATACCCCTACTTTTGCCCCCTGAATGCACTTATGTAATGAGTCTGTATCGTTAAACCACGACCTTTCAAGCTATGGGAAATGCAAGTGAAAGGTCAAAAAACACGAATACTCGTGATTAAATCCAGTGCCCTGAAATGTTTACGAGGTAAACTATACCGTATGTCAAAGGTGTTTCAAATGTAAAATGGGAATCAGGGTGATGGAAATCGCACATGCAGAGCTGTAAGCACAGAAAGTATCATCAGGGTCATTTGTACTGTTCATTCTGAACTGATATCAATGTGCTTACTTGGAAAGAGTATATTTTTGCTTTTAGTGTGTATTGTATCCAACGCAAGTTTAGTCTTACATTTTATTTTAAGTGGCATTAAAAAGGTCTTAAAAGTCTTAAATGTAACTTGTTTATACCTGTAGACACCCTGTAACAAGTTTAAAATGACTCGGAAACAATCGTACTCAGCCACCACTGGAATTTAATTTGACAAATACTACAACACTAATAGTACAAGTGTAGCCTAATCTTTATCTGCAACTGTGCAGAAATACTGGGTGTAAACAAAATGATTGGACATACAAAAAGAAAGAAGTTGCACAGTATTCAAATGTTGATGTGGAATTTTAACATCAGTGTTATGAATTAACAGCCTTATATGTTTTTGTCAAGGTACTAAGAGCTTGGTAATAAAGGTTGTGAAAGGCACCAAATTAATGTTGTAAAGAAATGATTACAAGGTAATTCACTGTATGTGATTAAAAGAAAATAATGCATTTTGGGGCTAAAGACAAGGTTTTGGCCTCCTTAATATTGCTAAATATATCAAATAGTTCGCTCACACCTGTACACTTACAATATTTTAAACAGCATTCCTCCAACTAATCAGCATTTACTCCTTTTTTAATGCTGTGTTCACATGAAATCAGATGGTAGACAGCAGGTGGACAACATGTTGTGGGCGGCACAGGAAAAACAAGTAGTCTCACAGAGTGGCAGGATGGTAAAACCAAACATGTGAACTTGTAGGTTGGAATGGTAAAACTGTATTGTTTACAGAGAACAGAATAAAATATATTGATAATATTTTTTTATGTAATTATTCTAATATTTTGTTTGTGTTTTCTCTTTGTGTGAAGGAGCTACGTAACATCCAGTTGTAAATGCCCTTGCTGAGGGCGTCAAAAAGTTTAAATATTTAAACTTTGAACAGCAATGACATCTACCATTACCAGCATTCTTTGTTGGCCTCATCTAATTTTACTGTCCTTATCTCCCTCACTAAAATGATAGCCAGTTTGCTGTCTATGTGATCCATATGAATGTCACATCGGGCTTTTTGTATCGGATTGCTTCAGACAGGCAGTCTGAATCATCCCACACTTTATGGGATGTGGTTTAAAATTGGATTTACTGGGCTTCTGCATATTTAGGTGTGGTTCTTACACTGTAATATCCACACTGTAGGAGTCTTCGTCTATTTTTGTTGTAAAAGTTCCTTCCCGTAGTTACAGTTGGCAGCACAACACTGAGTTTCCCTCCAAGACTAGACAATGAAACAAACCATTCAGTAAGTAATCAAACAGCTATGATGATGCAACGTTAGCTCTACAGTAAAATCATTTTCATACACACAAGGAGACATTCATTTTCATGCATTCTAAAATAATTGTAGGCTTCAAACCTTGAACATCAGGTGTCATAGCTTCAAAATGGCAGCTTAGCTTTACAATGTACATCACTCCAAAATTCACTGGAGTCAGATTAGTTGTCAACAAACCCGATATAATTATATCATGAGTTAAAAACTTGAATTTTTCTGACAGAGCTGATTCTAATAATGACATAACTGAGTCGTTCATGAACCCCAGAGTCTATTTAAGTAAAATGAGGCTGGATGATCAAATCAAGATGTCAGCACTGCAAACTGGGAAAGCTTCAATATCTTATTTAATTTACAGCAGGCATTTACGGTGAGGATAAGTGCACTACACATAGACCTGTATCTGTGTCCGTCTTGCAAACTCACCTGCTCTGACTCAAGATAGACAAATACTGTGATCATATTTAATGATTACAGGCAGTAAGAAGGCACCCTCTATAATGCCAGTACTGGGGATTATGGGATATCGTGTTCACACGGACATTTTGCTGTGAAGAATCTCGCTGGTGATCTTCAGAGAATGAGGGGACATGGTGCAAAGATTTGTCTAACAGCAGCTACATGATGCTTCAACGGGACACAGATCCTGCTTTGTTTTTTGAGCATAGCATTCTTTGGCAAAGTTGTACAATCACAAAACTCAACAACAACAATGCCAGCGTGAGCACAAGTGGTAAAAACAAATTTGGATCACTTAGCACTAATGACACCTCAGCATAATGTGGGTTGATGGGACATTGAAATTAAGCACTGATGAAAAAATGCTTGCAATGAGCCATGCTCTAACTCCGCTTGGTCAGAGGTCGCCCCTCGCGGACATGCTTGGCACTCCTCTTTTCTGTCTTCCCCTTCTCTCTCACCTTCCTCAGGCGCCGTGGAGGTGGTGTACCTCTTGACTCGCTGTCCTCCTGAGCGCTGGATGTATCCATTCCGTCTCGCTCTTCGGGAATATTCGGGAGCCCCGCTGCTCCCGTCTAAAATGTTCCTCAGGGAAGGGTCCTCTGGTGTACAGGTGGCTGTTGTGCCACTCTCGCTGCTGCTCAGGTCCTGCTCTTCACCATAACGCCCCCCTCGGCTGTGGTGCGGCAGGGAGGAGGCCCTGATCGAGGGCCTGTCGCGCTCTGTCTCACGAATATTCTGCTGGGGCTCGTTCATGTCCACCCCTGAGTCCAGGCTAGTGTCGTTGCTGCTCGGTGGGCGGTGGCGAGTCTGGAGCTCAATTATGGAGTGGCGAACCTGGGCAGCGGGCTTCCCGTCTAAGGAGACAAACCAGGCTCTGGGGTGAGACTTGCCCCGGGTCAGCTCCAGCAAGGTGCGCTCTGATATCCCCTGCAGCTCGCTGGGTACACCATGCCCGCCGCTGAAGGCCTCCATACCAGCTGCCTCATTAAGAGTCCCAGGCACGGAGACGGAGGATTCCAGGAGGTTACTGTAGCGTCCCCACACGACAGCGTTAGGGCCTTGGCCTGGAGGAGGAGTCTCCAGAGGCTGGGGCTCATCTTGGTTGCTCTGCCGTGGGCTGCCTCCACCTTGGGAGTGATGGTGAGGAGCTTTGGGTAGTGTCTGGGTGTAGCTGTCTTTACTTGGAGGCTCTGAGTGAGCATCATACTCCACCCCGTTGCGGGGGAAAGTAGCAGACTTATGCTGCTCTTGAGCACCGAAAAGCTCCGGTGCCTGAATAATGGCCACCGGCTGGTTATAGATATGAACCAGCTTATCTTGAAAGAAGTTGTCAGAGTTCATGTTGGCTTGCTCTGACTTCTCCCGAAGCCGAGCCACCTCCTCACTGTTGATGTAGTGAGACGGCGGCTGGGAACCTTTGATCCGATCCAGAGCGATGTTCTCATAAAGAGGGGCCGCTGGGCGACTCCCTGGATCCTCCACATAGATGTTGTAGTTGGCTTTGTGCCTTGGTGTGGACGAGGGTTCACACTGGACGCTGCAGGAAGCGAGGCTGTTCTCGCCAGAACGGAACAGCAAACCCTCTTCCATGTGGGTGGAGGTGGTTTGGTCTTTTTTCACCACCGTGAGTTTGGAAAAGCGCGCTCTCCTCCGCCTGGGCTCTCGATGAGAACCTCTCCTATATGAAAGAAACAGAATATGATCAGGGTGGACCACACAGTGTTGCTTTCCAAACAAGTCAGCCAAGTTAGGAGAAGTTAAAGGGGTACTTTTAATTTTCATGAGACACATCGGGCTTTCAGACAAATCCAATGTAAACCCATTCTCATCATTATTAGACGTTCAGAGCAATAGATGTAGTATAAAGAACGAGAAGGTCTGCTGAGAGAAGGTGGGAGGGGTGGTGGATCCCAACAAGCACAGGACTTTAACCCAGGAGACCAGTGTTGATGTCATTTGAAACTTTGGCTTTGTTCACATTACGAGCAAATGCGGCCCCAATCTGATTTTTTTTAGCTGTTATGTGACACAGATCTTATTTTTTTTCACAGCACTTTGGACACAAAAATGTGTTTTTCCAATCGGATCTGGGCCACTTTTGTGTGGTTTTAAATCTGATACATATCTTAAAACAGCTGTATCGGAAATCATATGTTTTTTTCCATACAGCTTTGATTTTTCCATGTCATGCTTTACTGTGCAGGCACAGATCACTCACCATACATTGTCAAAATGGTTTGTTGAAACAGAAGGCTGCTGTAGCCGTACTGCCAACTGACAGGGACAGCTTGCCTAAATGCCATGACAGCATTGTCTTATGGCACCAGCAATGTTAGAATGTAGCCCTGCATACTAATCACACCACTCCTGACTCCTCTCCTGACTGTACCAACACCTCTGTTTCCTCATAACTACAAGCAGTACCTGCTTATAGAGCTAGTGGACTGAAAGCCCAAATGCCATTGCTCCAAAATGCGCAAATCACTCTCCCAAACAGTAGCACATGGCTAATTAGTTAGTAGAATGATTTCACCGGACCCACTCCGGTATGTCTTTATCTTTTTTCCCAAATGCCTGTTTGCAAGTTCCAATGGGCATGTGTTTGATATTATTGGTTGCACGTGAGATGTTTCAGGGCAGAGATCTGTTCACACTGATGTCAGATATGGGTGACTTCAAACATAAATGTGAACAGTCTCGGCAGAAAGATCACATGTGGGGAAAACATTTTGTCACATCAGTTGTTAGTCACGTCTTCCACAGTCTTTCCTAACCCTAACCAAGTACTTTTGTTACCTAAACCTAACTGCCTACCTAATGAGTAGGGATGAGATCATGTTGACTATTCTGTCTCTTCTTTAAAAGACATCTCAAATGTCAAAGATTTTGCTATGACTTTAAATATTCATGTAACAATCAATGTACCTTAATCAAATATAAAAACTTTAAAAACTAAGTTAATCTGCTTCACCTGGATTGTGTCTGTGTTCATGTCTCAATCATTTCAAGAGAAATTAATTCAAATGACTCATAATAAATTCTCACTACACAGAAAATAAATAATTTAGGAAGTAGGAAAAAATGCCTATACTGTACAAACTGTAAATCGAACCTTAACAAATAACATTTGTGAGCAGCTTTCTTACCCGCAGTGACACAGCAGCAAGGAAAGAAATCCAATCACTATTGCCAGCGTTGCTCCCAGTATTCCCATCAACAGGTAGGTGTGGTATGATATGAAATCAATGGAGTTTCCATGTGCCAGGTAATCTAGATGGTTACATTTATAGGTAGTCTTTAAACGCTTACCAATACACATTTCACAAGCAGCATTTGCATGAGTTAATCTAGGTGGATGAGTTAAGTACCATTTGATGAGGGAAGGGGGGCAGCGATCCAGTAGCCCAGATGGGAAGCAGTGTATGTCCAAACCAGCTCGTTGCCAACTCTTTTCACTATTCCCAGTCCCTGATTCTCCCAGGCACCTGTTGTCATTGTACATCACAATATCAAATCACATTGCTGAGCTGACAGCAGTGACAGAAACTAAGTTGTTCTTCCAAATGCTGTATCTCTGCAATGATGTATTAACCTTACTTTGCATGTGTTTTTTTGCCTCACAGATGTCTGTCTTTATCCTTACCAGTCTTCAGGTTAAAGGCCCAGGCTGGCACAGTGTCAGAGGCCCTGAGGTGTGTGCTGTGTCCCAGGGGCAGGCTGATTTGAATGGGCCCACGAACCTGGAGCTCCTCACCACCAGAGTACAGTAGGACATTGACAGCTGCCACCGCCTTCAGCTCGATACTTCTGAGCACTGCAGACATTAGGAAGAGAAATCCCGTAAGAGGAGCCAATCCCAGACATTTAAATGGTAAAGTAAGTAAGTAAATTCTTAAGTTCCACAATGAGTACTTTAAACCACGCCATACATATATTTTCTAAATAATTATCATTAAACGATAAATAATAAAAGCTACTGACTCTTGTCCAACAAATTCTTAACACTCAAAGACTAGCATTAATGACCAAACCATAACAATAAACACTCGAAACCAAAAAAGCCTGCTGTAAACATTAATGAGGGTTTAGTAAACGCTTACATGATTTTTTGCTGATGATGCCTGGAGTGCAGTTGGCACAGTCCTTCGCTAGGTGGTGCTGTGGTACAGTCAGGTATGCTGTCACCGAGGAGACGTTGCTCTTATCAGACATTGTGAGGAGGTTCTTGGGGAACTTCACCTTGGGTTGGGATGAGCTGTCTGTAAAAACAAGATGGCATGTGATTAGTGGAAATATGGACACACAGTGCAGTATGTTTTAAGGCATACTTCACCCCCAAATTATTATTTTATTATCAACATTTCACCCTGTGTTATGTTGAATTAATGAAGAAAACTCTTAGAAAATTCTTGAGTTGAAGTCATATGGATCCATGTTAAACAACAGCAAAACTATATCAAGGCTTCTGTTTACAAACTCACACAACTCGTGCAGTATAATGCAGGCCTCATTTATCCAATCATATGCTCAGTACTTCCCAAACAGACAGCTCTTTCTGACGGTGATTTGAACTAAAAATGAAACTTATGTATGTTCTCTTCAAAGCCAGACTCCATTGACAAAAACAATAATTTCATCTCACTGAACACAGGAGCTGCTGGTCTACTGCTGCCTTGATAAGTTGGTTTGCTTGTGTTATTGTGTGACTTTTCTGTTTTAAAGGTTTAGTTTGGATTCAACAAAGTCACACAATAACACAGACAAACTTACTGATTGAGCCAATGGTTGAGCAGCAGCTTCTGTGTTCATTTTAGCTTGCTTTATATGAGAGCTGCCGGTGTACCGCTGCCTCGATTGGTACTTTGTATAATTGTGTGAATCTGAACTAAACCTCTAAAACATAAATGTTTTGATAGAGTTTTGCTGTTGTTAAATGTGGACCCCCATGTCTTCAATTCATCAAGAGTTTTTGGATTCTTCGTTTACTGATGGCATGTGAAAAAAACAAAGTTTTCTTCACAAATTCAACAAAACACGGGTTGAGTAATTAATATACAAATAATCATATATTTTATGCAGCTTCAAGTGATGAGACAGAAAAGATGAACGAAGAGTTGTAACACGGCTCTCTTAACAAAAACAGACAGATTTTGGCCACATGCTTTGGTTTAAGCAGTGGGTTCACAATGACACTGTGTTGGAGGCAAACTGATCTGAAAACAGCAAAACTAGTATCATAATTTACCTCTACACTTATATCTGTGATGACTTAAGTCCTGTTCGCATTTTAATATTGCAAATACAGTCTACAGTCCAACTTAAAAACTACCACTTTAAACTAGTTAAAGGCATCACATTTAGCTCTGCTAATTCATGCAAAATGTTAAGAAATGTAAAAGAATGTTTTCATAACAAGGCCTGAAATGCAAAATGCATCAAAAGAAGAAAGCACTGTGAGTGAAAGGTGTGTTTATCTATTAATTAAAGTTCTTATTTGCTCTGTGAGGTGATGGTAAATTGTTTACCTCTAAAAAAGTGTGTAAACTCACCAGGTAACTTCCTGGTGATGAGCACTGAGTCTTCAAACAGCCAGATGTTCCCCTGATTGTGAGGGAGCAGCAGCAATGTGACAGCAGAGAAAACTGCAAGAAGGTACAAAAGGTAAAAAAAAACCCCCATAAATAAAACATTTTTTTTTCAGCCTTTTTTTTCCTAATTTTGACAACTCTAAAATCTCAAAAAAAGCCACAATTATAGAACTGACAGGGATCAAAAGTGGCCAATTTATCTTTAAATAATCCTTTGAGAAAAGGAAAAAATACTACTTACATTTAGTTTAATATATTATATACACTTTTACAGGGATTTAAGTGGTGAGAGGTCAAAGCTGTTTATGGTGACTTGTAGGACTATAATGCTACCAGCAGGTGGCAATACTACTTCAATCCCCGTTTTAGGGTTCAGCTGTCTGGCTCAGCTGCACAAAAGGGAGGCGCCTCTGATAATGCAGAGCAAAGCAGGTCTCGACAGATGACACGCTTTCATCATCCCTCTGATTTTATCCATCACAACACCTGCTTCATCTTTGCTGTAAAACACCTCCTTTTGTCCAATTCAGACCAGTAACAGAAGTAGGAGCACAAACAAAAGAGTCAGACCCAGGCCCTGTTGTGGCTAAAGAGCCCCCACCCCCTCTGCATGTGATTGGGCGCGGGACAAAGACAGTGTGCTGAGGCAGGCATATGTTACCCCCACGCTCGAGTCAGACTCCTCGACTCTATGTGCTGCTGTAGAGACGATCAATAAAATGACGGCGATCAGTTACACTTGACTGTACACTAGGAATACAAATTGCCTCACCATGAACAAACCTCGGTGACAAGTTGTATGTTGTTGCAGACACTTCATTAATCCGTAATGACCATGAATAATGCAGCTGTGTGAATACAGGGGCTGGCATTACAGAAAATACGTGCTCACAAATGGCTGCACAAGGCTGATTTTTCAACCTTTTAACAGACTCCCACACCATAAAATTTACACAGCTAAAACAGTGTACGTTAGAGAAGTGCATTCTTGACTAAAGAACTACCTTTTCAATTCAAAAAGATGCCTTGATTGTGCTTTTTCTTTATGATCCGATCAATCCTTGTTGGAAAATCCTCTTTTCTTGCCTCCTTTCAAAGGGAAGTCAGGGTCAGCTGTGACCCTGGAGCTAGTTGGGATGCAGTGTTCAGCATTTCAGCAGGTCATGTTAACAGTCTTTGGCTGTTCCCTTATCTCAGAAAAGCCAGGCTTTTGACTCATAGGTAGACGGAGGAGATTTGGGCCACGAGTTAATGCTTCTCTCAGAAATTACCAAGACCTGCCACAGAGTTTGTGCCCCTGAGTATATGATTATTGTGTGAATGTGTGGACAGAAAAAGATGACTATTAGTCAGTAGGGATGCACAAATTGTGATATTCTCAGCTAACACAACACTAATGTTTGAAATAACATTTTGGCCATTTGCTAGTGCCGACAGTTTTTGTTGTTGATATTTTGTTTTCTTTTGTTTTATTTCTAGGATCCCCATTAGCTGATGTCATGACATCAGCTATTCTTCCTGGGGTCCTCAATGCAAAGACATAGTACATACATTCATCACTGTTACAGATCACTGTAACACATCATTACATACACAAACAGCAAACGGTCTAGTCTAAAGCTACATGATTAGGTACAAAATAAAATACACCAGACATCACATTACGTTATAGTTCAATCCACAAATAATTCCTACAATAATTATTCTGCGTTGTATTTCTTATTCATTGAATTTACAATTTATTTAAACAGTCTATACTACCTTTTCAAAAATGTGTTTTGAATTAATATTTGTGATGTTATTGGGTAATGTGTTCCATCCTATAATGGCTCTGTACATTACAGTATGTTTTAAAAAGTTTGTTCTTGGTTTAGGTGTAAGTAAGTTATCATATCTTGATTGTCTGGTTGCATATTTGTTTACATTTCTGACACTATCTGATCTAAGAAACATTGTGGTTTTTTTATCGTTAATAAAATTTCTAAATATTATCGTGCATCCCTAATAACTGAATTGTTTTAAAGTCATTCAGTTCCTGACGCATTCCCTGATGCGTTCCCTCTCTATTCATCCTACACGTTTTTTTTTTGTTCGTGGGATGGCAGGACACCATTAGTCTTATGACCCCGCTTTTTAGCCTGTAAAACACTGATGAACACATCATGATATATTATAATTTACCTTCACCCAATACTCATTTTACTGGATACAGCTTGAACGGTTCATAATGTAACTCAGTGTCCCTTGACTGGTCGATTTTGAGTGTACTGCACCCTCCTATAACACAGGCATCTTGGGGAAGACCTCTGTTCATCCCTAACGCATTGTCTATTGTCCCGGGGATGATGGGACAGCATGAGTCTCAAGACCCTGCATTTGAGCTTGGACAACATTGATGAGCACATCTTGATAATGATATAATTTACCTTTCCCCAATACTAATTTTTGGTGTATATAGCTTTAACATCATAACATCATAATATAATTCAATACGACCCTTGTTTGCTGTTAGTTGTGGCTACCGGCTGCTAACAGCGAACGTTAACTCGCTCTCCTCCTGCCAATTTCAACACAGATTTCTTGTTCTCAGTGTAGCATTATCAGGTAGACAATAAGGTGTGTCCCCTGGTGCATCGATGAGTTTACTGCATCCTTTTGCCCCTATGCTGTCCCAGGGAAGACCTCTGTTCATCCTAAATACATTTTTATATTGTCCCTGGGACAACGAGACACTGTTAGTCTTCAGCCCTGCCTTTTTTGCCTGCACAAAATGTGACACAACAGAAAAACATCAGCCATTGCCATCTGTGAGTGTCATCTTATTTGCTGATAGGCTGATGGCAGCCAACAAGGCAACTACTGGCTGATACCGATGTTCAGCTAATCGATAATCGGTGCATCCCTAGAGGTCAGCCAGCCTGTCTTGACTAGTTAAATGTTTAAAAAGTTGTAATGGGTGTTACTCACTCGGTCTCTTGGCAGTGCTCCAGGGCAGGGGGCTGGGGACGTAGCCCTCCTTGGTGCCCAGCAGAGTCAGACTAAGGCCTGGGCTGTATGCGACCCAGAGCAGAACCTCACCTCTCTCCCCTGCCCTGTCAGAGCTCCTCAGGGTGTGGTTCACATAGACGTCCACCACAGCACCTGGCAGAGGCTGACGGGTCACGAGATCCCTCACCAGGACCTTCAGGGCAAACTGGGGCTCTGGAGAGAAAACGCCAAAAATTATTTTGATTTACACTTTGAAAATGTCCCTTTGTCTAAGATGAGATATCGTCTTTCATAACATGATATTGATATTTTGCCCAGCCCCAGTGTGTCTGTGCATGTGCCATATCTGTATGCAGACCAGCCTCCACCACTTCCTCTCAGCAGTACTCAGTAACCTTTCTCTCACCATGAAAAAGTGATGAGGCAGGCACAGCAGAGTCGGTGGGAGAATGAAATATACATCAAAACCAAGTGCCATGTTCGACATTTGCTCCCTTCCAACACTGTCACATGCATATGAACTCAGGAGCATGTATTTAATATGTAGCAGGTTCCTAATTTTTTAATATTACGCTGTTAAATGAAAAGATGAAAACAAGATTAAAACTGTCATGAGAATGAAGTCCTCACTCAGGTTGTTTTCATCATCTTTTTGTTGTAATCTTCAGCAGTATGGTTCATTGATGTATTGAGCTAAATCACCACTCATATACAGAATGTTTTGGTCTGTAAAGATGGCGCTAACATGGCAGCTGGAGTTCCAAGAAAGCCCTGAAATGTGCTTTGGTTTTACAGTATGTAAACCCACCATCCCTGCCCAGACTGGTTGTAAACAGAGGCCATGAGTGAGCCCAGGCTCAGGTATTGTATCAGCAGAGCAGTACAGGATTACCATGCTCCCCATTAATACATCACCTGCTCAGGCCAAAGAGATAAAACCCTAATCCCACAAACCTCCATATTACAAACTTAATCCTATTACCTGTTGGCCAGGATGCCTGTGAATTATGACCAATAGCTTATCAATAAAAATGCCTTTTCATCCATGTTTACTTACCTGTAGCCTTTATTTAAATAACATATACGCCAACAAGAGCACCATGTGTTGCTCTAATAGAGCTGTGGGTTGCTACTTACCTTACTGCTAAAATCAGGTCTAATTCAGAATACAGTATGTTTGCATGTACGGATTAGTGAATGGGCCTACCGGACACAGGCCTATGCCCAAATTGCCAGGGGCCCACCTGGTGTTCACCTGAAAAATGTCACCCAACTGAACATGTACCGACCACAAAGAGATTCAAATTGACCACAAAGAGATGCAAAGGAACTGCAAAGAGACAAAATAACTAAAACGAGCAAAAAGAAAACACAAAGAGGCACAAAATGACTACAAAGTGACAAAAGGACCAAAAAAGACACAAAATTACCCCAGTAAGACACTAAAGTAACTCAGTCTGTCTGGTACCTGGTGGTCCTTTTAATAATGTAACTGCTATTGTGTACTGTGTTATGTAAATATATTTTCACATGTCCTGTCTGGATGTGATATGATGTGTTAATAGCAGATTTTCCTGCCTTTTGAATGCATAAGTAGATAATTATGTGTTTTCTATTTTATTCTTTTGTCACTCAAGTAAATGCAAAGCTTTATTCTGTGCATATTAAAATGTATTTATAGACACAGTTAAAGCATTTAACTCACAAGAAACTGCATAAAACGTCATTTTAAAGTATATATCCTAAATAATGTATCAATGATCTAATTTAATTCAAAGTTATTAATATTATTAGGCCACTCATTGGCTTCAGTTTCACAGTAACACCATGTGATGCCCAGCACTGCTAACTGATCCAGTTATGAGTCACACTGTCTCATTTCCATTTTCTCTAACAATGCCTGGCTGATGGAGAGCGCCTTTTTGTTGTTGTTTACCTTCTATCAGAGCGGAGGGGCCCAGTGATGGCCCCGGGGCTGTCGGTTCGGTGGCAGACGGGTCTCCGACCGCGGCGCTGAGGCCATTGTCCCCGGGCGAAGGAGAGGAGGGCAGGACGCCGCCCTCCTCCGCTGCTCCCACCGCCCCATCCAGGCACGAAATCAAAAGCAACGACGGCAGAAGGAGCAACAGCAGCTGCTGCGGCGGCGGCAGGGAGCGATCAGCGGCGGGCATGGCGAGAGGGGAAGCAGGCTCAAAGACATAACGGACCGCGACAAACGAGCTCCGGAGAAGAAGAACGAGGTCCGGTGGCGTTTGTCCTACTCACGAAGGCCTCATCCCTCTCATGGTTCGTGGTAATGTTAGTCCGGGCAGAGGGGGGAGAACCCCGTGGAGAAGGGATGCGCTGGTGCTGAGGCTGGGCGTGTGTGGCCAAAGATCGTCTATAACAGTAAGATGTATCACTCAGTTACAGAAAGACAGCCCAGATTCATCGCCACGGCTTTAGCCTTCAATGGTACTTATCTTGTATGTGATTGGGCCCATGCACTACAAATTAATTCCAGAAAGTTACAATATGTAACTGTAATATTTCACAATAAATTACATTATTTTCAGTTCAATTCAATAGAACTTTATTTATCCTAAAGGTAATTCTTATGTCAGAGATTGCTTCAAATTACAGTAACACTAAGTATAGTATAACAATTTAACTTTCACAACAAGTACCAACCAGACAACCAGTGGGCTCCCAGTGTCAGGGTCACTCACTGGGCCCAGTTTTATGACAACAGAGTATATGTGCGGTCAATTACAATGCTAAAAAAAAAATAAGGGAACACTTAAATCACACATATCTTGATGAACGAGCGTAAGGTCTGACAATCACTCTGAGGATTTTATCCCGGTACCTAACAGCTGTCAAGCTATCATTGGCTATAATATGGAAGTCTGTGCAACCCTCCAAGGATATGGTATCTCCTCCATGCTCTTGAGACTGTGCTGGGAGACACACACAGCAACCCTTCTTGCGACCCCACATATGGATGTGCCATCCTGGAGGAGCTGGACTACCTGTGCTACCTTATTGGACTGCAGGTACCACCTTGTGCCACCAGTAGTGACAGGGACACTAGAGAAGAATCAGTCAGAAAGGATGAGGAGAGAGCAACTGTCTGTGGCCATCGCATGCACCAAAGCAAATGAAACTGATTCACAATCACTTGTGCTTCTTAAATGGAAAGATTGATATCCCTGAAGATTAACTGACTTGGTGTTACACTGTGACCATTAAGTGTTTCCTTAATATTTTTGAGCAGTGTATTTTACAGTGTGCTGAAACAATTATGTCATTCAAAGCCTGGTCACGAGAGAAAATTAATTTTGATGATCAGTGACAATGTGACAATTTGCTGATTTTCTCTGTTGCATATCATGCCCAACTGAATATCTCTATTTTTGTAACATTTTACATTTAACTGTAATCTGCCTGAGACTGCCAGGACCATTGCTGTACCAAGAAAAAGCTACAGGGTGAGACGTCTTCCTTTCTCAACCATCTGTGGTAAGACGGGAGATGCTGTTACATCATTGGGGTGTGCTTGGCCCTCTGTCGGTAACCTGACTTCCCTGGTTTCCTTTTTTTTTTTTTAATCTCCACTACCCTCTGACAAAAATGCGAAAATCCACCATTCAAGTCACATAAACAACTCAGAATTTAGGCCAGACGGTGTGAAGAAGAGGCAAAAAAGCTGTGGTTAGTTTGTAAACCTGCTGATAAATATACAGGAAAAATAAATGGTTGGCCCTCAAACAAAAATATTAGGCCCCTGGTGAAAGCTAAGCTTTTTCATTTCGTTTTTTACATCAAATATTTACATGACTTTAATATATTTACAGTGCAAATACAAGGCTTGTGTAAATGCCAGTAATATTGATCTTGCAACATCCAATACTGCCCCCATGTGAGGAGAGGCAGGCAAACACCTCCTGTTTATTAGAATAGATAAGCCCTCTTTAATCCTTTAATTATTAAGAGAACATCTTGATAACTGGTTGAAAAATTAATTGTACTCATCTAAACGGAACACCTCTTTTACGCACATATAGCCACCGGCTACTTTACTAGGTCCACCTGTTCAACTGCTCGTTAAGGAAAATTAATTAATTAATACAATGACTTTTATCAACATACTGTACCAAGACATTTTATGAGGGTTGTTTTGGACCACCCAACACATCTGCAGTTCTTCAGAGACTAAATTTCAACATACTGTATCGAGTTATTTACCTTTTTTTTGTACATATACTATGAATTTTTGAAGAAGGCTGCTTCAAGTGTCTCCAGCTCATCAGCTCAGGGAGATAGAGGACTGGTTTGAAGGTTACAGCTCTACTGCACATCACTAACTTGGCTTCTTCTCTGGAGCCTTTGTGCCCAATTGTCTCTCAGGTTAACTCGTATTGCAGCGGTGCCTGGATGGTGTGATGTGTGTGGTTGTGCTGCTGCCGTGATCCTGCCTGATGCCTCCTGCTGCTGCTGTTATCATTAGTCATACTTCTACTGTCATTATACACATATGATTATTGTCACATACATATACTATAATTTATTAATACATACCTACAACATACTGTACCCACAATAGCTGTAATTATTATTGTAATATTATTACTTTAATGTTGTTGTAAGCTATTATCATTACCATCTGTCCTGCATCTCTCTCTGTCTCTCTTTATGTATCATTCTGTCATATGGATTACTGTTAATTTATCATGTTGATCTGTTCTGTACGACATCTATTGCACGTCTGTCCGTCCTGGAAGAGGGATCCCTCCTCAGTCGCTCTTCCTGAGGTTTCTACCGTTTTTTCCCCATTAAAGGGTTTTTTTGGGGGAGTTTTTCCTTATCCGCTGAGGGGGTCCTAAGGACAGAGGGATGTCCTATGCTGTAAAGCCCTGTGAGGCAAATTGTTATTTTTGATATAGGACGTTTCATCCTTGTCAAGGTTCAGTGAATTTAAAGGCCCCACCAGGGGAGAGAGTGAAAGGCTTCATGAAACACAGTAGAAGTGTGAGGTCAAACCAGATTACAGCTAAAGATGCACTGTACTCTGGATGAGATTTATGTTCCAGTATGTGTAGCAGTAAGGTAGCTCAGTGTGATAAACATACCTTTGTAATATCTGAAGTTCCATGTTCAAGTCTGAACCCTGAACTGAAAAGTCAATCATTTTGTACTTGTTTTTATAAGGACGTATTCTTGTTGAGGGACTTTTTGTCGGGCAGGTTGGGGCTTCAATCCTTAACAAGGCTCAGTGAATTTTAAAGGCCGATGTCCAGAGGAGAGAGTGAAAGGCTTCGTGAAACACAGTAGAAGTGTGAACTCCAATAGCTCACAATGCTACATGCCTGTTTGGATGTCCTGAGATTGTTGGTTTGATCCTTATCCAAGTCAAATGAATTTTAAAGTCCAAAGCCAAAATGAAATGGTTAAATGCGCCTAGAGAAAGGATACCAGTGCAAAGGGTGCTCAGTGGCATGGTGGGATTGACCGTGGCAATAAGGTGTAGGTCTTTTCTCAACTTTTTCAGGTCGAGTTCTGCAACAAAGAACCACAGTCAGCTGATATTTAATTGAAAGGCATAAAGAAGCACAAGAGTGAAAAAAACCTTCAGTACAGTATGGAAAGTAGAAATAAACTGAAAGAATGCAATAACTAAAGAGACTGGAGATGAATTGAGAGTAGGCTAAAGTGGTTCAACTTTCTTAAGTAAAAGTGTATTTGCTTCAGCTCTTTTGTTTTTGCATCCTTTTAGTTATTTTTTACCTTTCGTCCATGTTGTGTGTGGGCCCTTCGACTTAGTTGCAAGTCTCCAGATTCTTCTTGTTTAGGGATTTACTCTCACTTTTAGATTGTTCAATTAAATATCAGCTGGTTCTGTTTTTTTTTTTTTTTTTTTTTTTTGTTGCATAACCCCTTGTTTGTGTGTCTGAGAAACAGAGACACTCTCCCCTCCCAGCCCCAGTACTCCAGGACTGTTGAGACTGCTCCAGGTACCGTCAACGGGGAGGATTGAAAAAAGGCATGGTCTAGTATGTAAATAAAACTCAAAAGGGCATAGTGAAGAATGTTGAAAAAAATGCAGTATGTCATGTAACAAGTTTTTGTAAAAAGTAAAAAAAAAAACAAACAAGCCAACACAGTATGTTTCATAAACTGTCAAGAAAAGTAAAAAAAAAAAAGTCATAGTGTATTATGTCAAAAAAAGCCATAGTATATTATGTCAACATTAGCAGGTTGAAAAAAGTCAGTAAAGAATGTCAAAAAAGTACTGTATATTTTTTGTGGAAAAAAAAGGTCATAGAATATTATGCCAAAAAATGCTCATAGTATAGTATGTTGAAAAAAATAAATGTTATAGTTGAAGTTTGTTGAAAAAAGTCTGTATATTTTAAAATAATAATAATTCACAGTATCTATGTTTACAAAACTGTTAAGAAAATCATAGTATTGTATATTTAAAAAAAAGTCAGCATAGCATGTAGAAAAAAGTCATAGTTTAGTATGTTAAAAAGAGGTCATATTATGATATTAAAAAAAAAAAAAAAACCAACAGCTCAAAGTCACCTTGAAAGTATGGGGTAAAAAAGTCATAGTGTAGCAGGTACAAAAAAATCATAGCGTAGCAGGTGTAAGAAAGGTCATGGTGTAGTATGTTTTTAAAAAGTCATAGTACAGTATGGTGAACAAAAGTCACATCAAAGCATATATCTTCTTAAATGGATATTGATGTGCATATTCAACATGTAGTGTCAATATAATAATAATGCATCCATTTAATAAGAAAGTTTAACAACTTTATTCTGGCAGGTGGTCCCTCTTCAAACCAGACTCCACTGACAAAAACAGTTACTTTACCTCGCTGTACATGGGAGCTGCTGGTCTCCCACTGCCTCGATGGGTTACTTTGTTTGTGTTATTGTTGGGCTTTAGTAAATCCAAACCAACCCTTTAACCTCACATTTTTAGTTTGATAAAATTACTATTTTTGTCGATGGAGTCCAGCCTTGAGGAGAGCAGTTTAAAATATTTAGGTTTGTTTAGGAAGTACTGAGCATACGACTGGATAAACGAGACCACACGAGTGTAAAGAGATGTTTTGATGTAGTTTCGCTGTTGTTCATCAAGAATTTTCTCAGTTTTTGAATTCTTCGTTCACTGTTGAGTCATGCAAGAAAAACAAAGTGTTCTTCACTAATTCATAACATGGGGTAAATCATTGATATACAAGTGGTCATCTGAGGTCATGTACTTTTACCAGGGCATCAGAGGCACTTTAGTTCTGTCACACAAAACAAAATAGTTTGTTACTCAAGCTGTGTTTTTTGGTGCATCACTTCAATCAGAAAATGTTCTTTACACCAACTCTCTGATGAATCTCTTGCAGTTTTCTTCCTTGCAGGAAATACTGTCCTGTTTCCCAGTCAGTTCAAAGGTCCTGTAATCCTGTCAGGAGAGGTCCATGTGTGTCACCTCCTTTGGAAGCGCAGGACGGACAGCCTCTCATTTCCAGCTCTCGTTGACAAGCATGACTCTCCCCTCAAGCCACATTTGCCCAGTAAACAGATGATCTCCTCTGCTGATTAAAGGAAAATGACAAGACTGTTTCCTGCACTGAAAATATTTTAAGAGACATAGGTAAACTCACCTGGATCGTTCTCAGCAATGATAATGAGGTAGAATAACCCTTTACTAGACAGTAACTGTGCCACCACAGGCAGCAATCTGTCGGTCACCTCTCGTCCTCGCTTCCCGCCGGCCCAGGCGGCCTCTATACCTGTGCTGCCAACCTAGAAGCAAAGCGCACATTGATCAAATGCTCCTCATCTGTGAGGTGAAGAATAGCTGCAGCACAGATCTGAACCCTCTTCTGAAGGTGTGACCACATAGGGAGGGTTGAAGACAAGAACATCCACTTTCCCACTTAAGCGAGGCAGAAGACTCTCCACCTAAAAGGAAAGCAGCTTTTAGGAATCTAACCCTTACATTAAAAGCATGCAAATACCTAAAATGTGAATTCACAAGTCTCACCAGGGATGTGATGATGGGCTGCAGTGAAACGTTGTTACAGGAAGCTGTCTTCGCTGTGCACTGTGCTGCTGCAGGATTCACATCAGTGCAGCTGAAACACAAACATATAATCAAGATTATATTTTGTATATTTTCTGCCATGCATTTGCAACAAGTAAGCCCATTTTTATTGGCTGAATATGGAGGAGAAAGATATTTAACTCACATATACAGAGCTGAAGGTCCAACCACTGATGCCAGAAAAGCTGACACCACTCCTGAGCCACTGCCCACCTCCAAACACACACACGGGCTAGAGCAAGCAGAGAAGTTCATAGTCATGGTCATCCAGTGTTGATTTTCAGCCTTGGCCCTCGGATGCAGATATTTCTCACGATTATCTGAATTTTTTCTTGATGTTACAGACTGTAGATGGTAAAATTAATTCCTTGCAACTGTGCATTGAGAAAAGTTGTTGTTAAACTGCTGGACTGCTTGCCCACACAGTTTTTCACACAGTGGTGAACCTCTAGATCAAAATGATTTGCAAATCACTGCACTCTGTTTTTATTTCCGTTTTACACAGCGTCTAAATTTTAGGGGATTGTGGTTGTATGTGATGCGTTCAGGAGCACCAAGTGAGCGGAGTCTGACCTCATCAGCTGCAGCGTGTCTGCGTCTTTCTCCAGGGCGTCTATCAGGAGAAAAGAGTCCTCCGCCGGCTCGTAAACATCTCTGAAGTCTCCTCGTCCAGCATGGGAGTAAACAGGTGTGGGATAGCCTGCAGACATGTTCACGATCCGTCTGCATGTGCTCCTTTAGTAAGTATTGTTTTTACACAGTGTTGTTGTCTAACGCTTCAGTCAGTGTGTGTCGCTAATGTTCTTCATACAAGCTGAAAGTTAAAGCTATGTGGCTGCTTGAATGTGTTAGCAACATGTTACGCTCACAACCCACTTCCTTGTGTACAATGTACGTCACAATGACGTCTATTAACCCCTTCTTTGGGGTCAACTTCTGTGTGTTTAATGGCGGATCGCGAATCAACTTTACAGGTGCATACTGCCACCTACTGTGTGGGAGTGTGTAGGATCATGGCAATGCTTTACAGGCGACCTGTAATTTATGTTCATGGTTCAACCTCCATTTTACATTAATTTTTATGGGAATCAGCATCATATCAGTTTGCTGCTGCGGAGCAGACACAGGCTAAATAAATCATGTTTGACAATAAGGCTCATATTTTCAGAGGGAAAAAAAACAAGACAATAGCTTTCATTACAGATCAGTTAGATATAGTCAGGGCTTCACATCTGTACATAGGTTATTTTAAGAATCCTGTGTTTGTGATGTTAAATAGTTAAATAGTTACTACTTAAATAACTAAAACAGTCCAATGTTAATATACAGTAGACTCTGTATAGTTTATGATGAATGTATTCAGTCTCTGACGACTAAACTTCACCATCAGTCACACATATTTTCTGTTCACAGAATAAACCTTCAAATAAGACAAATAAAATAGAAATATCTGTAATTCAACAAAAATTGAGAGTTTATCTAAGATGTCATATTGTTGAGTCAACATCAAAACCAATCAGCTGTTAGATCAGGTGAGAGCCAGGCATTTCCCATCATGCCCTGGGTCCTGCAGTCTGTGGAGAGCAATTGCACCATGCACCGCCTGGCTCTAAAAACTGTGGCCACCTTGCTCTCGCGATTCTATCGTTGTCCACTTTTGTAATAGCCTACGTCAGAGCAAGTTGGGATGAAGTTGGACACAAAACTTTGAAAACTTGTCATAAAACTCACAAAAATGTACAGTACACCATAAAAATGCCATAGACAGTAGGCTACAGAATGCCATGCAAATGTCATAGAAAGTACAGAGTAGCCTACCATAAAAATGCCATGGAAATGTACTGTATGCTATAAAAAAATGCCATATAAAGTACAGAATACCATAAAAATGCCATAAAAAGTACAGAATGCCATAAATAGTATTCTTAGCCACACTGTACCTATGGCATTTTGTGGCATACTGTACTTTTTTGTGAATTTTTTTATGGCATAGTGAGTCGGGGATTTTAATGACCGCAAATGACTTCGAACATGTCTAAAAAAAATAAATAAATAAATAAAATCGAATCATACCGTTTAAACAGATATTCTTTGGGGAACAACAGCACATTTAAATGGGGTCTGAAGATCCTCTCCCGGCGTAAGGCATTGCGAATTAATTCTGCCTCAATACTGAACGGATTTCCTACATACGAACAACCTATGTCTGTCTGACAGCTCTTGATCAGTGAATCTTTTTGATTCTTCTTTGAAAGCTATAATCAGTGTAGCCGGATGAATGATGCCATGCTTCACACCTGCGCTCCTCAGTCTGTCTCTTAATTCACAAAAGCAGGTCCTCTTTTTAGCCATATCCGACGTCAAATCAGGAAAAATCTGAATCTTCATTCCATGAAACTCCAGCAGACCTTCCTTCCTCAAAATCTGTAAAATGTCCTCTTGCCATGTATCTCTGCATCTTTCCAATCATTGCCCTATTACCACATTTCACCACAGGAACCCTTAGAACCCTTCTGTTTGTGTGTTTGACTCCTTCATTTTAAGTATTGGACTTCAAATAAAGTGCAACTCATAAGAATTGAACACACAATGTCTGGTCTTCTGACCAGCAGTCTATCACACTGAGCTATTCAATGTTACACATTTAGCATTTGTTTCTTTGTGTAGTTAACTGAGTTCACTCATTTTGGGTACTTGACCTCAAAATTATTAGCACATAAGGCTTGAACTCACAACTTCTGGTATTCAAGACCATCACCAACACCTCTGAGCTATATGATCAAACAAATAAAGAGAGTGTGTTAGAGATTTTGACTTTTTTATTTTAGTTTTATGTTTCTATATAAATGTTGCGAGAGTGGCACCTGTGTGCAGTGCAAACATTTGACAAATGCACAAATCGATACAGGAATAAATAAATAATTCCAGAAATAAACAAATTTTAATTAGTTTCATCTTAAAAGACTTGAACTCTTATCTTCTGGTCTCCTAATCAGTGTCCTTCCACACTGAGCTATCTGATTTGAGGTACTGCCATTGTTCTCTTTTGTACTTCTGCCCTCTTCACTTTGTTGTAATTGTGGGTATACATGTACATTCACATGTTGTAAGATTTACACCTGTATGTGATGCAAACATCTAGAGATGTATAAATAGATATGAGGATAATTGTATGAATGAGCAAATGATCTGCACCTTATGAGATTTGAACCTGCAACCTCTGGTCATCAAAATAATTTCTATGCTACTGAGCTATCTGGTTTAAGTTGTTGGTTTGTCAGAGGTTTGGACTCTCTATTTGTAGTAATTTTAGGCATATATATAAGTGATGTAAGAGTGGCACCTGTGTGTGATGCAAACCTTTAAATATGTATAAATAGATGCAGGAATAAAGAAATCCATGTATAAACAAATCTAAAAAAAGTGAATGTCAGATTTGAACCCTTAAATTCTTAAACTTGACCAATTTCATTTTACACTGATCTGATCTGAGACACAGCTTCACATGCAGTCATTGTAGGCATACATGCACATGCATATGTTGTAAGAGTTACACGTGTATGTGTTGCAACTATTTGTAAATGTATAAATAAATACAGGAATAAAGATACAAATGAATCAAAGTTGGCTGAGATTTTCTGACCCGCATTCATCACACTGAGCTAATTGACATAATGTGCACGATATGTATTTCATGAGGATTGATCTCACAGCTTCAGGTCTCAGGTCTTGATCAGTCTTCAGTCACTCTGAGCTATTTGATCTGAGATACTGAATGTCAAAGAATAGTATCTTTAAAAAAAAAAAAAAACGACAATAAAGTGGCAGTGCAGACCTTTTTCCTGAAATGTTAGCCAGCTGGGGGTACCACTGTGAATTACTGTGGGGAGACACAGCCCAATTGCCTGTGGATGAGGGGCCACTTGCACCTTATTGCCACTGACAATCCCACCACATCAACAAACACCCTTTGCATTGGGAGTTTTTTTTTTTCTGGGTGGACTTAAATATGGGTGTTGTACTTAAAAATTCACCTGCCCTGGATAAGGCTTGAACTTTCAACCGCAAACTCTTCAATCAGCTTTCAAACAGCCTGAGCTACTCAAGCACACACAGCATGTGTTTCACACATGTCTCTCTTCTGAGGACACTGGCCTTTAAAATTCACTGAGCCTCAAAAAGGACTGAACTAACGACCTCAGGATTTTCAACCAGTTATCTAATACCCTGAGCTATCAGCTACAGTTTTTAATTTTTCCTTCAGACATCAGCTTCACAAACAAACAGACAGATCATCTGAGAATTGAACCCAGATCCTCTAACATTTGAAGCAAACCTCTATCTGCCTAAGCTAATGAGTTGGAGACACTTGAGGTGGTCCTCTTTGAACATTCTCTCTCGCTTCTTCCCCAAAAACAAGTTCCTCAACGGCTTTCTTATAAACAAGTACAAATGGAGTCTTTCCAGTTCAGTGTTTGGACTTGAATGTGGAATTACAGAGATCCTTTTATCACACTGAGCTACATTTCTGCTATACATACTGTGATAGGTGTAAACATGTAAACAATGTAATGTAATGTAAATGTAAACAATAAAAGACACATCCAACAAGTTAATTTATTGATGTTTTATCGCCAAGTCAGGAGCTGATAGTTGGCTTTGGGAAGAAGCACTTGCCATTACGTCAATGAGTCCTCAGTGGAGTGGATGAGATAGCTTCAAGTTCCATGGTGACCACATCACTGATGGCCTGACCTGAGTGCTGCATACTGTTTCACCTCAGACACTTGAAGAAGTTCCGGGTATCCCCTCCAATACTGAGGAATTTCTACTCCTGGTTCCTCCTGGCTGAAAGCGTTTATGAATTATTCCAAAAAAGGTATTAAAAACGGCAGCCTAGTAGGCCTCATTGTCCAGATCGCCCCCAAATGACTGACCTTTGACCTTTCCAAAGGTCGCACAGGTCTGAAACTCAGCACCTTATTTGCCTGTGGCGTCCTGATGCGCATACTCGGATTTTAGCTCCCTACCTCAAAGTGTTGATAAATCATTAAAGACAGTGCTTTTTTTTAAAAAACCTGTAGTAGTAGTACAAGTGATGGCTTAGCCAGGGAAAGGTGCTGCAAAGATGTTTCGAGCTGCGTGAGGAGATCTGTCTGTTCATGGAAAGCAAAGGGAAAGACACAACAGAGCTCCGAGATGAAATGTTCCTGTGTGAAATGGCGTTTCTGTGCAACATCACGAGCCATCTGAATGTGATGAACCTGCAGCTGCAGGGACGAGGGCGTGTTATCTCTGATATGTACAGTTCAGTGAAGGCGTTTAAAACCAAGCTGAGTCTGTGGGAGACGCAGAAGCGGAAAGAAAACTTGAGCCACTTTCCCAGCTGCCAGACCATGTTAGAGAAGCTCTCTACCGCTGTGTTCCCGAGTGCACAGTTTGCTGATAAACTCAACATACTTGGCGCCGACTTCCGACGCCGATTTGCTGACTTTGAAGCCCAAAAAAGCAGGTTTGAACTGCTCAGCAATCCTTTTGCAGTTGACGTGGAAAGCGCACCACCAAACCTACAAATGGAGTTGATTGAGCTCCAGTGCAATGACACACTGAAGGAAAAATATGAGAGAGTGGGTGCTGCTGAGTTTGCACGTTTCATCCCTGACACAATGCCCCAGCTGCGCATCCAAGCTGCTCAGACGCTCTCTATGTTTGGCAGCACATACCTGTGTGAACAACTGTTCTCTTTGATGAAGCTAAACAAAACATCACACAGGAGCCGTCTTACTGATGAACACCTTCACTCAATCCTGAGGATTTCCTCAGCTCAGAGCCTGACCCCGAACATTGATGAACTTGTACAAAAGATGAGACACCACCAAGTATCAGGCTCAGCCTCAGACAAGTGAGCATCACAGAGCATTAACATATTTTCAGTTTTTAATTCAGTTAAATTTTTACATTTGTTTCTACAAGACATGTGATTTTTCTTTGAAGGAAGTATTGTTTTATCTGTGTGCCATAGATTTTTGTATTTAATTTTATTGTATTTTATTTATTTATATTTATTTTTCAGTTGAATGGACTTGAATTGCAGATAAGAGCCATGAGAAAAAGAAACAACTGATTTGATTTATTTTTTTTTTATTTTCTCATTTTACTATTTGAAAGCAGTGATTGGTAGGATCATAGGGCAGCACAATAATGCATTTTCAGTTTATAATGCATGCAATTTCATTTATGCATTTATCTTTATTAAGGAACATATTTTGTTTTTGAAGGACATTTACTTTTTTGCTATTTGCCTGTTGAAAATGTTTTCCCTTGAAATTACTGACAGAGCCATAAGAAAATATTGCTTTATTCATTTAATCATTAAATAATATACACTGTGTTAGGTCTTGGTTCAATAGGCTATGTGCAATCATTTCAATATGTTTTAATAAACATTGAACCAGTCCTGCCCTCGGCTTGTAGCAAATTTGGTTTTTTGGCCCTCTGTGATATTTGACTTTGACATCCCTGCTTTAGCTGCTGCGTGGCGACCTTTGGCCCCAGGGGTCCCAGATTCGGAACAGAGGATCCCCCAGAGCCACTAAACGATACTCTGGAACAAAGGCATGAAAAAACTGTCCAGATCGCCCCCAAAGGGTTGTCCTTTGACCTTTCCCAAGGTCGCATGGGTCTGAAACTTTGCACCGTGGTTGCCTGTGGCATCCTGATGCGCATACTCAAAGTTCAGCTCCCTACCTCAAAGCGTTGATGAATTATTATAGACAAGACGGTACTTTTAAAAAACGTGTCTCTTTGGCCGCTGTGCAGCGACCTTTGACCCCAGGGGCCCCAGATTCAGAACAGAGGATCCCACAGATCCACAAAATGATAATCCGGAACAAAAAGCCCCAAAATCCTGTAGATTATTTTTTGCCTGTTTCAGAATTATAGTTTCCGAGGGGTGGGCCTCGAAAGGTTAGCATTTTTGAACCAATTAAGGCTCGCCATGGCCACAAAAATTGTCTAAATTACATGAAAATTGGTATCTTGGCCTATCTTTAGGCTCTAATCGTGAACTCTGTGGGTCAATGGGAAAGATAAGTAGCTTCAGAGAAGTTCAATCAAGATGGGACAAAGATATGCTTGTAGAGCTCTTAGAGATGAGCAACATATCTGAAAAGCATGTAGAAATATTAATATTTAGTTTCCCATGTATGAATGTCCAATTTCTGGGCTGACCTTTGACCCTTCTGAAGGTCGCACAGACGCCAGAATTTGCACACATGATCGAGACAACGGTCACAGTGACATTTGAGCATTTCAGCCCATTTTGATTAAGCGTTGATGAGATATTCCAAAAAAGGGGATTTCCTGCCTTTTCCATAATTCAATAGTATGTCTCTGCAGACCCGAAGACTGCAGATTCAGACCTGCAGTTCTGGAACCGCAGTTCTAGACCCCTTGTTTTTTGTGACAGTGTCCCCTACAGACAGCGTCTCACCCAAACACCACTGTTTGAAACAAATTACACTTTTAATGCTTCATTACAATTTACAATTTTAAAATTTTATTACACCCAAATGAAAATACCAAGATTTAATTGTTGATTTGTGCCTGGGTGCTGTTCTGCATTATTATTGTTTGCTGGTTGTTTTGATCCAACTATTTTAGTTCTTTATTTCTTAATGTTCATCAGACTGCTCTGACTGGCACAGCAAAAACTTGCACTGCATTGATAAAACCCGCTACAACACACAATAGGAAATGTCTGGTCTTGAGTGTCAGTCCTCACTTTTGTTGTGGGAATTTGAAACAAAGGCTGTGAAATACTGAAATGGCTTGAAATGTTTTATTGTGTGCAGTGGTTACATCACACACCAGGGAGATCTGCAGAGAAAAAAAAAAGAAATCAAACATATCACAAAACTGAAAACAGAAACACTTAAAAAAAAAAAGATAAATAAATACCTATCACAGTCTACACTGAAATACTGAAGATTCTGGAGCATAGCAAATACAATATTATATCGACATATTAACAACATTACCTACCATTTGAATAGTGCCCCTTCCTTCCTTGTTGTGCATTTCTCCAGTTGGGGCAAGGTTTCCCCTTTATGGATTGTTATGTGCACCTTAAAAAGATAGTGCCTAATTAGTCAAAGTTAATATTTTTCAACCGTTTCGCACACATAAACAAGGCCAAAACCTAATAATAGACAAAAATACATTTCTGATCTTCTGCGCTGGATGAGCTTAATTTCTGTCCACAAAATCTCTAAATATATGCTATAGAGTAATGTCAATGTAGTGATATAAACACACGTGATATATAATATTATGAATAAAGGAAAAACGTGTGTGTAGGTTTATTACATGATACACATGAATACAAAATTAACTTTTAGCATAAAGTACACTAATTGCCAATATGTAAACAGTGTCATGCCTGTATGAAAACGTAAGCCTATACATGTTTTTCCTCATATCATCCACTTCATTGCTTTAATCATTTATTCATGTTAATTTAACACATGCTAAAATTATTTGTTTGCTTCGGTTTCATGAAACAAAATGTGCAGGTCAAACAGTTCATTGCTAAGAAGCTAAACTATTACCTACTACTTTAACCCATATTTGACGTGCCTTTCACACTATCATGGTAAAGACAATCATATCATTTTAAACGTATCACAGTAAAACATCAATTTCGCTGTCTAATTCAAGTCAACAAAATAGTTTGATGACATTAAACAAATAATGTGGTTCACATTAAATACTCACACTCGGATCATCATCCATATTCAATGGTTGTAATAGTATGTTGGCTTACAATGAAATGGAGGGCGCCGTCGTGAAATACAAGGGGTCTAAAACTGCGGGTCCAGATCTGCAGGTCTGAATCTGCAGTCTCCAGGTCTGCAGACACACCCTCCTCCCATAATTCAAACATGTAAAACGTGTCTTTTTTGGCCTTGTGCGGCCATTTTTATCCCGATTTACACCCAAATCAGATATAGTATCAACTAAGGCCTCCCATACAACATACTAAATCCCCATAATTTTAGACATTATTTTTGGATGTTTTTAAGCTAAAAGTCTTCTTGGGCCACTTTCTCTATGGCATATGTGGCTCAATTTGACCTCTTACACTTTACAAATCTCAAACCTAGTCAAGTGCTTCATCGCTCAGAAAAACCTGCTTTCTGACTTCGAAGTGGTCAGTGTGGGGGAGGGGTGGAGTGGTGGGACACTTCTGGCCAAAAGCAATGGCAAAATGACCAGGATCAATCTTAGGCCACTCCCCCTTAAGATTGGGCAACTAATTCAATAAGAATGGTGACAGACAAGGACAGAGGGCCCCTGTGGGCTCCAGGAACCAGGGCCTACACCTAGAGTGCTTTATCCGGTCTTGACAGCCCCACACTGGGCTTGATGAAGTCAAATTGGGACACTCTTCTCAATGAAAAAGTGTTCCAGTTTGGGAGAAGTCAACTTGCTGTATTTGAACTCGACACGGGCAGACTGAATGAAGTGAGAATGGGACACTCTTGTCATTATAAAAGTGGCCCAATTTTACCCCAGGGGCCTCTACATGGGCAGATTTGATGAAGTGTTACAACTCAGTAGGAGTCTAGGGGTAAGGGAAGAAACATAAAACCAGACAATGAAAGTAAATTGAATAAGGCAAGCTGCCGTTTATTCATACACAGTGTAAAGTAACAATACAAGCTATGCTTTTATAGAAAGCGGCACACAAAAAGAAAACATGTTCACAGGCTCTGCAACACAACCAGGAAACCGGGCCTCAGGAGAGGAGCCTCAGCGGAGAATTACATTTATAGTATAACAAACACTGGGAAGGGCTACGGGTGACGGCAAATCATAAAACGATTAAAACAAAACTCTGACCTGTCACCACCTCTTGGACGAGAGGCTGGCCAAGCGGTGATTGGCCGGAACCGATGACGACAGCAAGGGGGCTGGCCTACCTGCAAGCGGGGGAAATCTGAACAGCAGCAGAGGAGGGCAGGCTGGAGGCGTGGTTCGCCGGGGATAACCGCCACGATGACGTGCACAGCACATTAAACAGAAAATAAATGTACTAAGGTCCAGAGACTAACACCATCCCACATAAATACAAACCTGCCGGATTTGTTATTAAACAGACTACACACGGGACAGAGCATCAGCCCCTTTCTTATGCTTAATGACAAGGTTCCACTCTTGAACCAACAGGGCCCAGCGCATGAGACGTTGGTTGTGATTGTACATGTGTGCAAGGAACACAAGGGGGTTATGGTCGGTGACGATGGGGAGACCACAAGACCCAAGATACACCTCGAAATACTGGAGTGACCATAGTAAGGCGAGCGTCTCCTTTCCTATGGTCGAATAACGAATCTGGTGAGTGTTAAATTTTCGCGAGTAATAGCTCACAGGATGCTCGACACTTGCCGCATCCGCCTGCAGCAACACCGCACTGGCACCGACCGCACTAGCGTCAACTTCTAACTTAAACGGAAGCGTAAAATCAAGACTGGCGCGTGACACAGGAGGGTTTTCACACTCTCAAATGCGTGCTGACACTCAGGAGACCACTAGTAATTTACTTTGGGACTGGTTAAAGGATAACTTTGTTATTTTTCAACTTGGGCCCTATTTCCCCATGTGTATGTGTGCATATGATTCATAGGCACAACTCGTTCTAAAATTGGTTCAGTATTCTGCACTGGCTCCCTGTAAAATCCAGAATTGAATTTAAAATCCTACTGTTAACTTATAAAGCTCTAAATGGTCAAGCTCCATCATATCTTAGAGAGCTCATAGTGCCATATTATCCCACCAGAACTCTGCGCTCTGAGAACGCAGGGTTACTCGTGGTCCCTAAAGTCTCCAAAAGTAGATCAGGAGCCAGAGCCTTCAGCTATCAGGCTCCTCTCCTGTGGAATCATCTTCCTGTTACGGTCCGGGAGGCAGACACCGTCTCCACATTTAAGGCTAGACTTAAGACTTTCCTCTTTGATAAAGCTTATAGTTAAGGCTGGCTCAGGCTTGCCCTGTACTAGCCCCTAGTTAGGCTGACTTAGGCCTAGTCTGCCGGAGGACCACCTATAATGCACCGGGCACCTTCTCTCTCTCTCTCTCTCTCTCTCGCTCTCGCTCTCGCTCTTGCGTATCCTATTACTGTATCTTGTTTACTCGGCCATTCTGGATGTCACTAACTCGGCTTTTTCTCCGGAGCCTTTGTGCTCCACTGTCTCTCAGGTTAACTCGTATTGCAGCGGTGCCTCGATAGTGTGACGTGTGTGGTTGTGCTGCTGCCATGGTCCTGCCAGATGCCTCCTGCTGCTGCTGCTGCCATCATTAGTCATACTTCTACTATTATTATACACATATGATTATTATCATACATGTATACTGCCAGATACTAATATATACTTTCAACATATTGTACCACAGTAGCCAGAACTATAACGACAATATTATTACTTTCATGAATGTTGTTGTAAGCTACTGTCATTATCGAGGATGTCATACAGATTATTGTATTGTGTCATACAGATTACTGTTAATTTGTTATGGTGATCTGTTCTGTACGGCATCTATTGCTCGTCTGTCCGTCCTGGAAGAGGGATCCCTCCTCAGTTGCTCTTCCTGAGGTTTCTACCATTTTTTTTTTCCCCGGTAAAGGGGTTTTTTTGGGGAGTTTTTCCTTATCCGCTGTGAGGGTCCAAAGGACAGAGGGATGTCGTATGCTGTAAAGCCCTGTGAGGCAAATTGTATTTGTGATATTGGGCTTTATAAATAAAATTGATTGATTGATTGATATTGAGGGAGGCGAATACAGCCGCGAAACGAGCTAAAACGGTCACAGGGGCAAATGCGTCCTGTATAAGTTTGCACATTAAAAGTGCTTTTTTTTTGCCACTGGCCGGTTCAGATCGCCAGTGTTATCTCTGTAAATAGCATAGTAAACGTTTCCCTTACCTCTGGGCTGTGTGTGACGTTATCTCGCGAGAGCTTTGCTCCACTGTGTCTGTAGCTCTCTCTGCTCGTGGAACAGCCGTTTTCTTGAGTAAGAGGTGTTTCGGGATTGGATGTCTTCTCTTCTTCGGCTGGCAGTGGTCATCTTTGGAGAAGTGAGCACTGCAGACCCGATGGTCTGCAAGGCGCAGTGTCTGGACAGGAGTGTTAGCATCTATTTGTAGCACAACTAGCCACAACTTCAGCATCTCGCTGTTTCGACAAAGGCAGCCTATGAAAGCTGTACGGGGTGTTGCGCGACATCCTGTTCTTGCAATTCAGATAAGCACAAACACGAACCATTGTTTTAAATCATTGCAGTAAAGCTCTCAACTGTACTCCAGGACAACCAGCCCCACTCGGAGCAGCACTCTGCATGGCTCCTGTGTTTTCTTCCGGCAACAAGCAAAGCTCTTGCGAGATGAAGTCACAGCCCGGAGCAAGTGAAGGGTAAGGCAAATGTTTACTATGCTATTTACAGAGATAACACTGGTGATCGGAACCGGTCAGTGACGAAAAAAAGCACTTTTAATTCGCAAATGTATACGGGACGCATTTGCCCATTTACCGTTTCAGCTCGTTTCGCGGCTCCCAGCTGCATCCACCTCCCTCAATACTGAACCAATTTTAGAATGAGTTGTACCTATGAATCATATGCAAACATACACATGAGGGAGATACGGCCCAGGTTGAAAAATACAGAAGTTATTCTTTAAGTGAGTCAGCGGAGCAACCACGTTGGAGAAATTCCTGCAAAAGTTCTGATAACCAGTCATGCCGAGGAAACGCTGCAACGCACGCCTGGCCGTCAGAACGTGGAACTCTGCTACGGCACTGTCTTTGGTCTCTATCGGACGGACTTGGCCTTGGCCAACCTGCCTGCCCAAGTATTTAACGGTGCCCTTTCCAAACTCGCACTAGGCCAGATTTAAAATGAGCGATGCGGCGGCTAAGTGACAGAGAACCTCACGCAGGCTTTTGAGATGCTCACTCCAAGATGAGGAGTACACATTCTGAAACGGTGTCAACCAAACACTGGAAAGTAGCGGGGGTCTTACACATGCCAAATGCCATTACAGTATACTGTAAAAAACAGTCGAGGATTGCGAAAGCGGATATCTCAGAGGCACGCTCTGTAAGTGGCACTTGCCAGTACCCTTTTAAGAGGTCCAGCTTACTGATGTACTGAGCATATCCCAAGCTATCCACACAATCCTCCATGCACGGGAGAGGACACGAATCAGGCATGGTGACAGCGAAAATCAGCGACAAACCTAGGTGAGCCGTCTGGGTTTCCCTCCAGCAGACACAGTGAACTCCACGAACTGGAGCTGGCTGTGGCTAAACCATGCTGTAACAGATACTGAGTTTCTTTTTTCATTAACTCGCGTTTTAGCTGGTTAATGCGGTACGGATGCTGCTTAATGGGTTTTGCGTCTTCTACGTCAATATCATGCTCTATCACAGTGGTGTGAGTGGGGATGTCACCAAAGAGGCACAGAAACTCTCCCATTAAGCCAGTAATACCGCGCTGCTGCTCAGGCTCCAGACGAGTGAGATGTTGTGGCAACTCAACCAGCATTTGGGAATTTGGCAAACGCACACCTTGAACAGGGGAAGGACGCACGTGTAAACCATCTCCCTCAGATCAGGCCAATTTGATCATAATTGCTAGCAGTTAATGTTATTATTACTTTCTTGTTCTTGATTTTTCTCTTGCCTTTGTATATTATGAGTGTAGGGCATGCCGCAATTATATGACGTAACTTCCATGTTGCAATATGCTTTGTATTGCTGTGTGTGCATACACACAGACAGAAAAACATTGTAACGTACGTGCCCTTTATCCTCTGTCATAGGTCAGCATGGAGAGAAACTGTCTGTGCTGCCTTCTGTGAAAGAAGCACTGTGCAATTAAACCCCAACATATTTGGTACCTCCGTGTGAAGCCTAGTGTGTTGACCCCAACATTTATGGTGCCGCAGAGTGAGATAAATATGTTGATTCCCAACACGATACTCTCACCAAGGTGCTCAAATAGAGGTATTTCTTTCGCAAGTGCAATGTCCATAGTACTCCTGTGTACTAGGAAGAAAAAGTATTGGTGTGATTTCTATTAGAAATTGAATATGTAAATGTAAACATTTCCCAACGAGTCTTTCTGAACTGCTAACAATGTAAGCAAAAAAAAACAACTACTGGCAATCAAACGATGCTGTAAGTGCCATTTACTGCCAGCACCTCACTTCACTGCATGATTTATCTCATATGGCTTAGTTTCAGGTTTTTCTTCAGAAATATTAACTGGTCTACATGTTCTGGGAGTAGCAGATTGCGCTGAGCAGTCATTACGTCACTGGCTATACTGAAAACTCGTTCAGAAGGAACACTTGTTGCAGGGATGGACAAGTAGGTTCTGGCCAATTTGGACAGAAGAGGGAGATCCACCTGCTCTTTCCACCACTGCAACACATCACCATGCAGATCTAAACAATCCATCCTCCTGTACTTGGCAGTTTCCTCCTTAGCTCTTTCTCTTGAACTCTTTTTCTGTGCTCTTGGAGTGGAGAAACCTCCAAACACCAGGTCCAATGCTGACTTCTTCATGGGAGGCTCTGGGTCATCATCTGGGTTAGAGAAGAGAAGAGAAGAGAAGAGGAGAGAAGAGAAGAGAAGAGAAGAACAATGTTATACAATTTTACAAGAACAATGTCATATCAGTTTTTAAAACAACAAACTATTACAGATTGTAGTCCTAGGTTTCAATCAAAACAAACCTTTTTCCTCTTCTTCTTTTTCCTCCTCCTCTCTGTGGGGGCTCTGTTCCTCCTCTGGGTTGGGTTGGTTGCCTGTCTTTCATTCAGCCTGCCATCCTCTTCTGCCTGAGAATAATGAGCAGATATAAGCTATTAAATTTCTTTTTACTAAATCAAATAAAACACATCAGTTTGTTAACGCAGAATAAATACAGGAGTGAGAATATACCTAATTAGCATATTACCATATTCTCCACTTCAGCTCTTATCCCCAGGTATACGGTGTCCCTAGTATGGTCATCATCCAGGAATTCCAGTGCCCTGAAGCGGGGATCGAGTGCTGAGGCTTTCCAGAGGAAATCTTGAATGTATGTATGGGGTGCCAAATGTAAAAATTCAGTCACACTTTTCTAGCTGATATATTTTGAATATTTAGCTCACTTTTCTCACATTTAGCTTACTTTCCTCACATTTAGCTCATTTTCTTCACATTTGAGGTACACATTACATAGTGAATCTAACTGGCAAATCTAAATCTAAATGCTAATAAATCTAAATGTTAAATCTAAATGCTAAATGTTAAATCTAAATCTAAATGTTAAATCTATATCTAAATGCTAAATCTAAATCTAAATGTTAAATCTAAATCTAAATGTTAAATCTATATCTAAATGCTAAATCTAAATCCAAATGCTAAATCTAAATCTAAATACTAAATCTAAATCTAAATGTTAAATCTAAATCTAAATGTTAAATCTAAATCTAAATGCTAAATGTTAAATCTAAATCTAAATGCTAAATCTAAATGTTAAATGCTAAATCTAAATGCTAAATCTAAATCTAAATGTTAAATCTAAATCTAAATGTTAAATCTATATCTAAATGCTAAATCTAAATCTAAATGTTAAATCTAAATCTAAATGTTAAATACTAAATCTAAATACTAAATCTAAATCTAAATGTTAAATCTAAATCTAAATCTAAATGTTAAATGCTAAATCTAAATGTTAAATCTAAATCTAAATGTTTAGAAAATATGCAAATAGGCCACGCCTGTCAGCGTCCACAGACCCGCCCACACCTCTGACAGACCGTGCTGTGGATGCGGAGGTAAGAGAGGAAGACCGAACATGGCCGGCCCGCTCCAATTAGGAGATATTGAGCGGGCTGTTATTGCAGGTGTGCGTGCTGCACTCCAAGGTGCACTTCCGCCGGTACCGTCCGCACCGTTAACGGTAAGTTATGTAACGTTATGCTTGTTAAAAGTTGAACTTTTTGCTGTATTCTGGGGGAAGCTATTGCTAACTATCCGACCTAGCAAGCTAACGTTTGCCAGTGACTGGGTGCCAGCTAACGTTATGATTTTGTGATTCACTGAAATGGCTTTCAGTGACTGTTATTCGGAGTTACCCATAACTTAGTTAGTGATTGCAGGTAAGAAAGCTGACCGTCTCCCATGAAGCATAAGCTGTGGGTAGCTAAGTAATGTTATGTAAGTTAGCTAAACTTTCTCAGATGGCTAACGTTAGTGCGGTTTTGCCGCCATGAAGGACATTCATAAAATGCTTTGATTAACACACTACAGAAACTTTTTTTTATTTTTTTTCTAAGGGTATGGCTAGGCATTTTGGCAGGTGATTTCTCACTGGGTCTTGAATCTACCATGTAGCCTAATCCTATCTGCGCCTTTCTTGGCTGTACAATGTGTCAGTCATCCTAAAAAGCGGCTGGAGTCGGCACATTTGTTACGTTTCCTTCACATCAATCACAATCAAAGATTCTAAGCTTTCCAAGGATGTGTCCTGTTAATATTTTTGTGGTATAAACCAGAGCCTGTGATCATTAAATACTTTCATGGATTGTTAACAAGTTAAAATGTTGGCTCTTGTTTCAGGTCTCCACACCCCAGGTTAACCTACAGGCACCTCCAGCTGTGTCCTCAGGCACTGCCACCTTTGCTACCACTAACACTTCACTGAGATCAGTAAGTGAAATTGTGATATAGCATTACAACGCTTTGTTACCTTAAATACATAAATATTTGGATACATCTCCTTCCATTATATACATTATGTTGTGGGTTGGCAATTCAGGATGTCCTGGCAAATTTAACTGAGTCTAGATTTCCTCATTTAAGAAACAATTGGATAACATTGGTCATAGCTCCTGTAAATTGTAATGTGAAATGCAATAACGTTGCTTGCATATAATGATCACATCCTCTGTATGGCAAAATGGTATCAGTGGCTCCACAACACTAAATGTCACACTAGTGGCCGGTGGGTAGTTGTCTACCACTTCACTGTTTCACAGGGTCACTATGTGCTCCAAAAAAATATCTCACAGAAAAATATCTCGATCTGCTTGTTTTCTGTAGGCTCCTCTGCCATCCATCATACCCATCCATCGACGTAATGGGGCTCGATCAGGATATCTAAATCGAAGGAATGTCAAAACATACACCAGAGAGGTTGTATGTTTGCCTTTGTCACCAGAGGCATTGGTGTTTGCCATACCCAGGGGAGAAACTCGGACAGGTTAGCTCAGGCTGGACTTGTTGGAAAAAATATCATTTTCCACAGAGTGGACTGAAGACCAAGTAAGAGCTGAAATATCAGCTATCTTCAGTGGAGTATTTGGGTTGTCAGAGCACCAGCTATTCCCATTTCAGTTTTTGAGCACTATCAAGGGGTGTAAAAAAACTGATGAATCCAAGGGTCACCTCCAATTTCCTCTGGGGTGGGAAAGAAGTAGCCTCAGTCTGTTCCAGTACTTGTCTGTACATCATGGCAGGAATGGACGTTCCAGCACAGGTGAGCATATTATTGCATAATTCAGTGTTGTATTTCAACAAGAGAGAAGAGAGTTTCTGTCCAAATGGATTGCTGCCTGTTTTTTACACTAATCATAGATTTGCACTGATGGCTACACTGGTTAACTGGTTAAATGTTTAATTTAAAATAGATATTGTTTTGTTCTGTGTTACTTTACGTTACTAATATGTAAGCATTGAATAAAATAAAAAATGTGTGATATATCCTGAATGTCTCTACATCCACCTTGAATCCATGCTGGATCCATCCTTTTAGTTGGATCAGGATGGTCCAAATTTTTAGCATCAAAACTATCTTAATCTTCACCCTAGAGTGAAATTGAAATGCCCAAAAGCATGTGATCTGGATTCTGGATTACCAAATCCATATCCCAATTTTGGGGGAACAGGATCATGGTTTTGAAATGCCCAACTCTGGTATTTAATCCTATCCGGATGATCTGATAAATGTTTTGAAATACTTGGCCGTGGTGATCCAATGATGAGCTCACCTGAACTCAATCACTGAATTGCCTTCCACATCCTAGCCCACCACAGTTGTCTACCCATTCTACTGGCAAGATGTTGTATGCTCCCCACACTTAAATGTAATATGTATGTATTTGTATAAATATGTATTTTCTCGATAGAATTACCTCTGTGTCATGCTGTTAAGATTTTGCCTTGTGTCATACTGTTCAAGTTGCAGGTTTTACATAGCAGGTCACACTTTTTTTTTTATGCAGAATCAGTGTGTGGAACTGTCTGATGACAGCGATTTTGAAAGCCCAGTTCCACAACGAAGGAGAGGTGAGTAAAAACACTTGTAATGCACCTCACCATGTGTGAAAATTATTATAAATAACAGTCTCAAGGTTAATTGCAGATCAGAATTTTCTTTTTAATATGAGAGGAACGGGTGACTTATTGCGCTTTCTGAAAAAATGATCTTCCTATAGTGATTCAGAGAGATGTACTGCCCACAACCCAGGGGGAACATTCTGAGAGTGTTGGAGCCAGTACGCCACCTGATGATGGGATGGAATTACAAGGACAGCAAAGGCCAAATGGAGCTACTATCCACTTTGCAGATTTCATGTAATTCTATTTATTAGGGTTTTCACATGTAATATTTATTATATCATTATATTTTGATGTAGTCAAGGAATTTACCTTCTTCATTCCTCTTGTGTCTAATTTCTAGTCCTATTGATGTTGAAGAAGATGAAGCCATTGAAGAGGCCATAAAACGCAGTCTTTTAGAAGAGTCTATGCAATCCTTACAGGACCCAAGGTATAATTGTCATAGCTCACATTTAAATTGTAGTGTTACACCAATTGCATTAAGACAGGGTCAAATTGGCTTTTGTGTGTTTGTAATAGTAACATTCCTTTTGCTTTTGAAGGCTTCCAAAAACTTTGAGTAAAGAAGAAATTACCGGAATGTGAAAGCACACAGTGAGAGGGTCGTCACAACAGCATACAGACCGATCTACATCAGCCGAGGGAATGTGTGGACAACTGCCCTTCGACAGTTTAATAAACGCAGATTTGCTGAGAGTACCGATGTGCTGTATGTCACCTTTGCCAGTGATGAAGACACCAGTGAAGATGCAGAAGACCTGGGAGGGCCCAGACGAGAATTCTTCCGACTTCTTGTAAAAGCTATCTTCAGAGAGAGTGGAGCATTTGAAGGTAATTTTTTATGTGATGTAGTAGTAATAGTAATAATAATAATAATAATAATAATAATAATGCATTATTTATAGGCGCCTTTCAGAACTCAAGGTCACCTTACAAAACAATTACAGAACAACAACAACAATAAAAAAGTAAAAAACAATTAGAAAATAGTAAAAGCTGCAGTAGCAGTAGCAATAAAATCAGATATATTATGGGGGAAAAGCCAGTCTGAACAGGTATGTTTTGAGATTTGACTTGAAGGTTGACAGTGTTGTTAAAGACCGGATGTCCTGAGGGAGTGTGTTCCAGAGCCGAGGGGCAGAGCAGCTAAAAGATCTTAGTCCTATTGTGGATAAGTATGCAGTAGGGGTGACGAGGAGGGAAGCAGAGGAGGTCCTAAGTGTACGGGAAGGTACGTATGTTTGGAGGAGTTCAGTGAGATATGGAGGTGCAAGGTTATGGAGGGCCTTAAAAGTGAGAAGGAGAACTACATGTTTTATTTACTACAATGCGTTGGCATTGCAATACTTTGTCTTTATTACTGGATTAATTATCCTCTAAATGTTATATTAGAGGATATATGTATGTGTATGTGTGTATGTCTATATGTGTACATGTATGTGTAAACATAATATGTGTTGATTATGGAAAACACTTTATATGGGAGCACATTGGCCACTACTACTATATTTGCTGATTTTCAACCAGATCTGTATCAGTAGAATGTGCATAGTATACATAAATGAAAGATGGTAAACTTCCCTCCATGTTGCCTGCATTTACAGAGCCCTGCTCAGATGTGGGTAAAACTCCTCTAGGTGATGAAAAATGCTTCATCAGGCGGCTCTTTGTTGATCCGCCACCTTTTGTTCAAACTACAGTGTGTACTTCCACAGGTTTGTGTTCCATATCCACGAACACAAAGAGCCGGCTCACCAAACTCACATCAAATTGTCAAAAATAAGCCTCGTTTATTGAATATGAACCACATTACCTTGACCATTTATCATGTTCATAATATGTTAAATGTTTCTAGAAGCATATTTTAGTGTATTTAGCTGCATTAGTGAAAGATAGCGAATCGGAAGTATACTTATACTGTCATGTTTGATAATGGCACATTAAAAACTGTTAAAATTACGCATCATGGGGCAAATTTATGTGATTTCTTCTTCTTCGCTTTCAGAAACATAGTTTAGTGAAAATTTAGTCATTTACACTCTCTTAAAGATTGCGAACAGGAAGTGATTGCTGCACTCTTTCTATGCAGCTCATTCCATGTCCCCTACCAGTGGGACAATTTACTGATCTGGTGTGGCTCAATGCATTCTGGGTATTGTAGTTTTCTACCTTTTGAGTAAAAGAGCCTTTTTATTCTGTTTTTCTTTTTCTTTGGCTCATGTTGCAACAGTTTCAAAACCATTTGCATCTTTTGTATTACAGAGACAGCCCAGTTGTATGAGAAGCTCATCTTTGTGAAATACCCCTTCAAGTATTAGTGTTTTAACTCTATGATATCTAACAAAGGTCAAAGTAGTTGTTATTTGTGTGTTCCTCAAAAGTGATAGCAAAGTTTGTATGCCCTCCCAGATTTGTGACTCTTTAGATCTATTAGTCAGAAGACTTGATTACCTATTTGTTTCTATTCCAAAAAATTCTGTGATAGGTTAATGGTATTCAGACTGCAACTAAGGTGTCTTGATTGATAATAATGTTACCATGATGGTTAAATCTCTTGGAGACAACTACTTTATCGAACTACAGTGTGTAGATGAGATTAAAATGAAGGATTTTGAAGATGGTGTGGTGTCAGTGTTGGTTGTTGCAGCTGTTGTGAATCCATCACAAGAGGGTCTCTAGTTCTCCTTAATGTAGAAGCACAATTGATTGTTTTGTCCTTTTCTCCTAGAGTCTCCAAATGGCTTCATTCCAAGAATGAACATTTCTCATGTGCAGAGTGGAGTGTACCGAACTATTGGACAGATGATATCTACCATCATAGTCCAGGGTGGAGAATCTCCAGCCCTCCTCTCTCCTGTTGTAGTGGACTACCTTATGACAGGATGCACCTTTCAGGTGAACGTTACTTTAAATGAAGTAGCCAACATTGAACTGAGAGAAGCCCTCAAGAAGGTATGATATGGATGTGATTTTTAAAAAAACAAATGACTTCAACCCCAGTTTTGGAAGCATCCTCATCCTTATGTTTTCATTATGCTCTTTGAGGTTGATCAAGCAGCAACCAAGGATGAGCTGGAGCAAGCAGTGGAATGCTGTGACTCATGGAGATATCAAATGAAGGTCTTCCAAACCCAGTCAACATGGACAACAAAGCTGCATTTGTGAAGAATTCAGTACTTTACCATGTCATCATTCAACGACAGAGCTGCTATGATCAGTTAGTTGAGGGTTTGAAGCACTACGAGGTAAATTTAGAATTAGGTTTACTTGTAATTGTATTCTGATGTTGAGGTTGCGTTGAAAATATACTGAATTATCTACAGATTGCACTTTAAGGAACTTTGGCTATGTAATAGAGGGCAGCAGGTTTGTAAATTCTGCAAATGTGAAATAAGTAAATTCCACACTTTTAACCATTTCATTCAGGGATTTCAGGCCCCTTGGCTTATAGAGAGGCATCAATACACAGGATTTACATTTTTGATAAAATATTTTAAAAATATTATCAAGCAATAATTTGGTGGACCCCCAAGGGATCATGGACCCCAAGTTAAAGACCTCTGCTTTAATTCACACCTTACCCTGCTTCTTTCTTTTTTAAGCAAAGCCCTCAGACCCCTGGTATTACTCAAACTTCTTTGTTTTAAATAAAGTTGAAATGTCAAAATGGTTTGTACACATTTTTCAAATTCAAGCAATTGAACCCCTTGAAGATAGACAGATAGATAGAAGGGTTCAATTGCTTGAATTTGAACTTAAAAAAATGTGTACAAACCCTGATATTAATTATACATACAGAGTAGCCCATTTAAGGCATTTAATTGAGGTTTTTTTTTTTTTTAAATGTCTTCACAGGTTCTGCCACTCCTGAAAGAAAACCCTTGCTTTAGGGTCCTTCTTGAGAAGCCTGAAGAATCCAGTGATGTTACAGCAGCTGTTGTGGCTACCCTCCTGAAACCCAGCTACTCTGTTCTGGAAGCAACAAAAGACCCAAAGAGGAGTTAATGGTGGTTAAGTTCAGAGAGTTTCTCCAATGTGTACAAGGTAAATGTATGTGTTTATGAAGTTTGTCTGAAAATAAGATTTTCTCTGATAAGCCTGCTTAATTAAAAAAACAAAAAACTTCATATTACTACATATTAATAAGCTGGGTCCATGTAAAATGTTTTTGGAATTTTCTTACTCAGAGGGACAAGCCAGAATATTGTGGTTTGGACACTGCCCATTTCGTAGCAACACAATCAGTCCACCTTTTTTGTTTATTTAACTCTGCCAAGTCCATACAGTTCCAGAAGCATGCTTCAAACTTCATGTCTTGACATAGAATAAAACACACAGAAAGGATTTCCTGATTCACAACCTTCATGAATCCAGAAATCACTCCATATGTTTCTTGTTACATCTTCTACAGGTCAGACGCTACATTCTCCTTACAAAGTCATTAGAGTATGCAACAGAGAATATTGCTGTCTATCCTGCTGCAGTTGTGCTATAATATGCAAGTGTGGTGTTGAGTGTTTGTTGGGCGTTTCCCTACATTCTCTGACCCATGTTGAAAACTGAATATCACTGTCTATAATCTGATATACAGATATATAGATAATTTGGTTTTGTGCGTATATTTGTGTTTTCTGTGTTTTGTACCTTGTATCTTTTTCACCCTTATAGAGAAAGAAGTTGGTGAACGTCTTCGTGCCAGGAGCCTCACTGAGGAAGAGCAGGCGTTTATCCTGACAGTGAATCCTGGACACATCCTAGCCTTTGCAACAGGAAGCAGCAGAGTTCCTGTGATTGGATTCTCCCCAGTCCAAAGCTGACTTTTGTTCACGATGACACAAAACACATTCCAATTGCTCATACATGCTCAAATGAGCTCCAAATCTTTGTTAACAGAAAGAATCTGGCAGATGATGATGAGTTTGATTACCATATTCTGGTGGCTCTCATGAATGGTGCCATTTTCAGTGTAGTGTAGTGTCGTGTCACAGCTAGACATGCACAGACAGAATAAATCCAGTAAACCAATGGGTGCTTTTGCTGATGCAATATCATTTATTTTTGTCTTTATAAATTTCAGGTTAATGTTTAGCCTTTCTACTCTCATAGTATTTAACAATGCTGTACTCAGCATTGTTAAATGTACACCACTACTGATTGACAAGTTACATTCTTTACTTCAGTACCATCATTATCATGGGCTCAAGAGTTATTTACAATTTTGTGGTATACGAATTCCTGTACCCTGCGATATAATGTTTTTCCTTTGTTACCATCATTTTCAAGAGGGTTTACTTCAACAATCAATTCGTGCAGCTCCTGCTGGTTAAGTGGGCAAAATGTGTTAAGTGCATGAGATGTTGAGGTTGAGTCCACTGTTCTTGCCTCAGTTGCAGCTTCAGGATAGTTCAATAACAGAAGATGTCTGTCTAGTGTGAAAAGCTGAAGTGGGGTTCTGTTTCCTTCAGATGAGACTGAATGATTGTTAAATGCAGCTTTAAACTCATCTAATGTGCGATTAATCCTGGGAATGTACACAAAATGAAGACAAAATAAATCAGATTCATTGTCTACATCCAAGGCCTCCATTGACTCCAGTTCATAGAAATAGGTGCAAACACATGACGGCAGTTTCTGTTCAAGTCCCGATTGAATCGTTCGATTCGCTGATTATGTACAGAACTTCCAGTCAACACAGAATTTTCACCTCTGCGCATTCTCATGTCTTCCCAAATCTGGACATTTTCCCCTCCATGATCAGTTCTGATATGAACCGGCCGGCCGAGTTCACTGATGGCTGTACTGAAGAGAGCCATGACAGTCTCGGCCCTGTTGTTGCTGCCACACTGGAGGAATGTCAACATTCTGCTATAACCATCCATTGCGCTATGTACAACTAATTTCCATCGGATTAGTTTGTGATTGCCATCAATGTGCCATATATAGTTAGGACAAGGCACAGTGTATACTCGTCTTTGGATTGTTGTTGTACTCCTGGATGCGACACCAGCACCATCAACCCTTTTTACAGAGTCTCTGAGACGATGTCTCTGCACCATAATGTTTCTGGCACGCAAGTGTCCATTAAGCATAACTTCTCCTGTATGAGGATGTTCTGCTTTTATCTCTATTATGGTTGCATCCAATTCTTCATCAGAAATGGTACTGAATTTTGTGCGCCTTATGTTGTATTCCCGCATCAGTTTGTATAATGTGGGTCTGGAGATCCGTAGGACTGACGCCACTTCACAAAGCGTCGTTCCAAGCAGCAGCAAACCCTCAATGTCCTCCTTGGAAATTAGTGCATGCCCATCCTACAAAACAAGGAAAAACAAACATCCTGAATTGCACTGAACTAATCAACCTGTTGTCATTTCCAACAGCATCCTATGCTGACTACATTTCCAATCCCTTAGCATCACTATACACAGGGCTGGGTAGTAAATTATTATATGTTATTGGGATTACATAATCAAATTACAAAACCTATAATATCTACCTATAATCAGCCCATATTGCATTTGAAAAATGTGTAATTAGATTAGTTACATTTTTGATTTCTCCATTATTTTGTCTTTAATGCAGAAAAGGAGAACAACACTTAGACATAATTTGCATATTTGGTTTCAGGTCATCCAAAAGTAAAGCAATGAAGTTACGTTACACTGTGATACTTGATGAGGTTATTGACTACATTATTTATACAGGTCATTATTAATTGTATCGGAATACATTTTTAAAGTACCTTCCAACCCTGACCATTCATTACATTACAGAGACCTTAAGAACCAACCTGGGACAAGCTGGGAATGACAAGGGAGGTCTAATATGCAATTATAGTTTTAGTCACACAACCATCATAAATGTATATAATGGAAGGAGATGTATCAAAATGGATTATAGCTGAACAATAACTCTAGCTCCTAAATATGCCTTCTGAATTAGCTGGATGAGTTTTCTTTTGTGAACTAACGTTTCTCAGTTAACTTAAGGTAACAAAGCGTTGTAATGCTATATCACAATTTCACTTACTGATCTCAGTGAAGTGTTAGTGGTAGCAAAGGTGGCAGTGCCTGAGGACACAGCTGGAGGTGCCTGTAGGTTAACCTGGGGTGTGGAGACCTGAAACAAGAGCCAACATTTTAACTTGTTAACAATCCATGAAGTATTTAATGATCACAGGCTCTGGTTTATACCACAAAAATATTAACAGGACACATCCTTGGAAAGCTTAGAATCTTTGATTGTGATTGATGTGAAGGAAACGTAACAAATGTGCCGACTCCAGCCGCTTTTTAGGATGACTGACACATTGTACAGCCAAGAAAGGCGCAGATAGGATTAGGCTACATGGTAGATTCAAGACCCAGTGAGAAATCACCTGCCAAAATGCCTAGCCATACCCTTAGAAAAAATAAAAAAAAGTTTCTGTAGTGTGTTAATCAAAGCATTTTATGAATGTCCTTCATGGCGGCAAAACCGCACTAACGTTAGCCATCTGAGAAAGTTAGCTAACTTACATAACATTACTTAGCTACCACAGCTTATGCTTCATGGGAGACGGTCAGCTTTCTTACTGCAATCACTAACTAAGTTATGGGTAACTCCGAATAACAGTCACTGAAAGCCATTTCAGTGAATCACAAAATCATAACGTTAGCTGGCACCCAGTCACACTGGCAAACGTTAGCTTGCTAGGTCGGATAGTTAGCAATAGCTTCCCCCAGAATACAGCAAAAAGTTCAACTTTTAACAAGCATAACGTTACATAACTTACCGTTAACGGTGCGGACGGTACCGGCGGAAGTGCACCTTGGAGTGCAGCACGCACACCTGCAATAACAGCCCGCTCAATATCTCCTAATTGGAGCGGGCCGGCCATGTTCGGTCTTCCTCTCTTACCTCCGCATCCACAGCACGGTCTGTCAGAGGTGTGGGCGGGTCTGTGGACGCTGACAGGCGTGGCCTATTTGCATATTTTCTAAACATTTAGATTTAGATTTAACATTTAGATTTAGCATTTAACATTTAGATTTAGATTTAACATTTAGATTTAGATTTAGTATTTAGATTTAGTATTTAACATTTAGATTTAGATTTAACATTTAGATTTAGATTAGCATTTAGATATAGATTTAACATTTAGATTTAGATTTAACATTTAGATTTAGATTTAGCATTTAGATTTAGCATTTAACATTTAGATTTAGCATTTAGATTTAGATTTAACATTTAGCATTTAGATTTAGATTTAACATTTAGATTTAGATTTAACATTTAGATTTAGATTTAGCATTTGGATTTAGATTTAGCATTTAGATATAGATTTAACATTTAGATTTAGATTTAACATTTAGATTTAGATTTAGCATTTAGATATAGATTTAACATTTAGATTTAGATTTAACATTTAGATATAGATTTAACATTTAGATTTATTAGCATTTAGATTTAGATTTGCCAGTTAGATTCACCATGTAATGTGTACCTCAAATGTGAAGAAAATGAGCTAAATGTGAGGAAAGTAAGCTAAATGTGAGAAAAGTGAGCTAAATATTCAAAATATATCAGCTAGAAAAGTGTGACTGAATTTTTACATTCGGCACCCCATATGTATGTGTAACGGCTGCTGAAGTCCTGCTTAAACTTATCCTTCATCTCAGAGATGACTAGCAGGTCACTGTCACCAGGGTCAAAATGCTCCTGCAGTTTGGCCAGTGTTGGGGCGATGATGGAAATAGTGGGGGTCTTTTCTTCACTGAGACACTTGGTTGCTGTTTTCAGTGGTGTCAGCAGCTTGATGACCTCTGGCATCAGGGTAATGTCCTCCTCAGTGAGGCCAGGCAGGCTCTCTCCTCGACCCCTCTCCTCATGTCCAAGGAACTGTTCCACCTTGTGGAGACATCATGAACCAGCTTGTGGTGTTTTAGTTTCAACTGGGCTTGCACTTCATGCAGAGCTTCACAATCTTTGGGGCTTTTGTGAAAAAATGTTTCAAGTTTCCTTATTTTAACCAGGAGTGCTGAAACAGTGTCAACCTTGAGAGCTTTTTGGGAGGACAAATTAAGAGTGTGAGCGATGCACCTGATATGTGGCTCCATCTCTGCACCTGCTCCAGCGGGTAGCATGTTCCTTGCATTGTCAGTGACCAAAGCAGGCTTCTTATCTTTAAGTTTCCATTCACAGCAAACATCAAGCAGAAAAGCTTACAGATTTTGTCCAGTGTGGGCCTCATTAAATGTTCTAGTTTGCAGAACATGGTTTTTCATATTCCACTCATCGTCAATATGATGTGCTGTGACTGTGATATATGACTGACTGGCACAGGACGTCCAGCCATCCACAGTGATAACAACTTGTTGGGCATTACTCAGGGATTCCACTACCTCTGTTTTCACTTTGTTGTACAGAGCAGGAATTTGTGTGTTGGTAAAGAACGGCCTTTGTGGTATTTTATACCTTGGGTCTAAAATGTGGACCAGTTGTTTGAATCCCTCATTCTCTACGACGCTGTAGGGCTGAACGTATTTGCAGATAAAGTAGGCAATGCCATCAGTTATGCCCTGGGAGCAGGCAGAGTTAGCTGCCAGAGGCGTGTTTTGTCAAAATAAACGTGCGTTAGTCCTACTGTTCATGTCACCAGCTTTGCTACCGCTCAATGTGGCTTGTGCTTCGGTAGAACCCGAAGGAGAGAATGGGGGAGCAGCCGCAGAGGTATCCACGCTGTGCCATCTTTTCATGTGCGTCGCCATGTTCGTCGTGCTACTGACGCACTTGATAGCCGCACGGCATTGTTTGCAGATTGCGTGCGTCTTGTCAAGTTGACCTCCTCGCTTGAAAAACCTGAAATATTGCCACACATTTGATTTGTGTGTCTTTTTTTGGTGCATTAAATATCTCATAGCTGCTAACGTCGTTTTCGTTTGCAAGGTTGGCTCGGAAAATACATCAGGACAGAGAATAGATACTAGAACATAAAATAATCGATTTAACAATTACAGATGCTGACAGACTAGAACAGATGCACCGTAAATTCACCCGTATGTTAATCTTTTGTTCTAAGTATGTTTCCTGTTGGCTGTCTTTCTTTTTCTTGCGTGTGGAGTATGATATGATTTTACCTCTTAACACTGCTTTCCCTGTTTCCCAAAGTAGTGATGGTGCTTATTTCAAGTCAATCATTTATTTTTAGGAAGGATGCCCACTTTTGTTAAAATTGTAAAATTCAGGGTTCTCAAGTAAGTTGCCTGCCTTGACGTTGTACCTGAAGTTTTTGTTTGAAGTGTTCGAATTTTGCCACAATGGGAAGGGGGTGTTTGTTTGCAGGGTTTTTGTTCAATGTTCCCTTTATGCCTTTTGGTTGGACATTTCACCTAAAATAACCTTCTTGTTCTTACCTTATCAAGGTCATAAAAAAGCGTTCAACTTCACTGGAGTAATACAAATGCAAAACTTTGATTTCCATATGTTCTGGTGTGTCCCCTTGCATCCATTTCCATATTCTCATTATTTCCATAACTGTTATTTTGCCCACAAGCCAAACTATCTGCATTTGATGCAAGAAGCTAAAAGGCTAGGGCTCACTCAGGCTGAGTAATTAGTTAACCTGAGAGAGTGTTCATGATCCACGATGGGTCTCAATATACCAGGGATGATAATGATGGTAGCTTTCTATGTGCTGGTTTTGGGAATCGGCATCTGGGCGTCCATGAAATCTAAAATGATAGAGAAAAGCACACTCAGTACACGTGTAGAAGTTTCCTTTTTGGCTAACCGCAGGGTCAGCTTGCTACTGGGAGTATTTACAATGACAGGTGAGTTGAGGTACACTACACTGATTGTACTATGTACTACTTTCTCTCTCAGTCCATGATACTTTGATATTTTGTGTCTGTTTCCTTTGAAGAGCATTTACAACATTAGTTATTGCTTCTTTGTGTATGTTTATCTCCTGCCACAGCTACTTGGGTTGGAGGTGCCTTTATCATCGGTGTTGCAGAATCTGTGTATGATCCTACCAAAGGTCTAATCTGGGCTCTTGTTCCTCTGCAGGTCTCTCTTTCCTTTTATTGGTAAGACTCTCAGTATTTTTTTTTTTTACAAGAAAAATTTAATATCCAAACCTTTTCCTAAAGTTGTCTTTTTTTTTTAAGGTGGATTATTCTTTGCAAAGCCAATGAGGGAGAATAATTACATAAGTATGATGGAACCCTTTCAGAGGAAGTATGGAAAACCACTGACTGCGGTTCTCGCCGTTGTTCCAGTCATAGCTGAAATCATCTGGGTTCCTGGGTTACTGATTTCTTTGGGTAAATTATGCAAACACACTGAAATACACAATTTCAGTTGTTCTCAGTGTTGAGGTCAGGACCACCTACACCTAGACCAGGTCATGACCAATACCAGAGTATATCGACCAAGGCTTAGAGGGTTTGAGACCAAGTCAAGACCCAGACCAAGGCAGGGCGAGTTTGAGTCATGACCATTACTCTGAGGGATTGAGTACGTCAAGACCAAGACCAAAACAGGGCAAGACCAATTTAAGACCAAGACCAGAGTGTATTGAGACAGACACAAGACCGTGACTTTGAGGGGTTGAGACCAAGTCAAGACCAAGACCAAGGCAGGGAAAGACTGAGTCAAGACCAAGACCTTGAGGGGTTGAGAATTAGTCAAAACTAAGACCAGATTATATTGAGACCAAGACAATACCAAGACTTTCATGAGCTGAGACCAAGCCAAGACCAGGACCAAGTTCACAACTAAGACTTTTGGGGTTGAGAACAAGTCAAGACTAAGACCAAGGCAGGGAGAGACTAAGTCATGACCAAGACTTTGGGGGGGTTGAGACCAAGACCAAGGCAGGGCAAGAACAAGTCATGACAAAGACAAGCTTGTATAGACACAAAGACAAGACCAAGACTTTTAGGGATTGAGACTGAGTCAAAACCAAGACCAAACCAGTGCAAGTCCCAGACTGCATGGCACTCTTCTGATAACATGAATTTGAAAGATCATCTGAAAGATCCATATTCACATAAAAGCACCCATAGAAAACAACTGAAGATTTCTCTGCCTTCAATTTTATGTCATATGTATGTGTGTGTGTTTCTATATGTGAAATTTCTTGATGAAATAATCAAGTGGCATTGCAGAGGTGCAATCTCTGCATTGGGAATTTTCATTTGTCTTCTATGCAGACACAAATACAAGTTTACAAAGGAGCAGAAATCAACTCAGCTATCACTAGAAAAAAATAGGGAATGCTGCACTGGGTCAAGGCTCTGTTTAGTTGTTAAAAAATCAGGTTCTTTTCAAGGATAGGGCAAAGAGTTACTGAAAGATAAAAATGCCTGGCCAGCTCACTCAGTGCAAAAGTCCATGATACAGGCAGGCAGTTCAAAAATACATCCAAGGCACCCTGACTTTATTAATACATAAAACTAACACATTTAGAAGAGTCTGAAGAGTCTTTATCAGGCTGTAAAATGCATTGGAAACTGGTCTGCAATTTAAGAGCTCATGTGAGGGTCATGTGACACAGGTCACAATATATATTGGTGTAGCCCTACTACACAAAAACCACATTCAGAAATTAGAAAGACATAAATGAAAACTATAAATTAGTAGCATATTTAGTAACAAGCCAAAGGATCAATACCAAATAAATTAAGAGAAAACAACAGTGAAATAAAGTAAGAATTCTTACATTTTGCAGCGACAGACCTTGACATTAGTGGCAGAAACTGAAAAATATAAGATCTGTATGACAAGGACACAAAACAATATGTGTGAATGGACAACAAACTCATAATGTGTATAAAATTGAATTTTTTATGAATTGTATCACTCATGATAAATTATTGACAATAGGGGATAAAGATAAACCTAAACATTATATTATAACAAGTCTGTTTACATTTTTATTTGGCATTGAACCTTTTTTTTCTTTTTTACTAAATATGTTAATTATTTAATTCTAAATTGATGTTTATTTTTTTAAATTTATTTTTTATTTTAATTTTATTTCATTATTTATTTTGTGCACATGCAATTCAGTGATAACCCTGTAGTTATGTTGACTGGTCTTGAAATATAGAGTCCTCTTTGTCTGAGACCAAGACAAGACTAAGTAAAAATGCAGCTGAGTCCAAGATGAGACCGAAACCTTAAAAAGGTGGTCTCAATACCAAAACTGATCTCAAGTACTACAACATCGATTTCACTGCCTGAGTTATACATCCAATGTGTCCTTCATATTTGTTCATGCATTTGCTGCAGCGGCGACCATGACTGTCATCTTGGATCTACCCTTCAGTGTTTGTGTCTGGATCTCTGCTGCAGTGGCGATCATCTACACCGTTCTTGGAGGTCTCTACTCAGTTGCATACACTGATGTCATCCAGCTGTTACTTGTGCTTTTTAGCTTGGTGAGTTTTACACAATGAAAACAGATTTCTCATGCAATGAATGGTGTGTTTGAAAATTTTCTGAAATAAGAACAAGCTCATCTTCTCACAGTGGCTGTGTGTCCCCTTTGCTATGACAAGTGACGTTTATATTGACATCACTAAAACAGCATTGAACCACACATATCAGGCTGCCTGGCTTGGCCAGCTTGAGTCTCATGAAATCGGAAGATGGATTGATGATTTCCTATTGATGGTAAGATGAATAACAGTATATTGGATTGTGCCTTCTCAACCATATTTGTTTGTGGGGGAAAAAAAGTGCATCATCCTCTTAATTTAAAGAATGTTATTTTGGTTTGTTTAAAATCTTCGTTTGGCCAGACTGTAGGCAATATGGCCGTTCAGGATTTCCATCAAAGGATTCTCTCCTCCAGCTCCACATCCACAGCCAGAATCATCTGTTTCATAGCAGCAGGTGGAGTCATCATTGCTGGACTTCCATCGGTGTTGATTGCTGCTGTTGCAGCTTCAACTGGTGAATTTATGAGTTCATGGCATCTTTAAGTTTCCATATTGGTAAATGCAGCCATAACTCTTGTTTGTTTTTGTTTCAAGACTGGAACTCCACCACATATGGTTCTCCTTCTCCATATGAGCGAGGAGAGGCGGCCATGGTGTTGCCCATCATCCTTCAGCATTTGACCCCAAGCTACATTTCTGCTTTTGGCGTTGGAGCTGTTGCGGCTGCAGTGATGTCATCCGCTGACTCTTTTCTCTTATCTGCAACCACCATCTTCACCACCAACATCTACCAGACCATCAGGAGTCAGGTAGCAGGAGCAGGGCGAGGAAGTAGCAATTTTTAACCAAACATTTGAGTTGTTAATATCTGCTTATGTATTATTTTCCTCTGGAGGCATCAGATAAAGAGCTGCAGTGGGTGATTCGTCTCTCCATAGTGGTTGCAGGACTTGTTGGAACATCCCTCACTTACCTGGATGGCGGCATCTTAGTGTTCTGGATCCTGGGCTCAGACTTGACCTACACGATTATATTCCCCCAACTGATCTGCGTCCTCTTTACGGAGGTATCCAGCGGTTACGGGGCGATCGCAGGCTACCTTGTTGCAGTGGTGATGAGACTGTTGTGTGGAGAGCCGTTGTTAGGTCTCCCAGTGTTCCTGCAGTTCCCAGGTTGCACTTTAGAGGATGGTGTTTACATTCAGCGCTTTCCTGTCAAGACCATTTGCATGCTGTCTGCTCTGGTCTCCATTCTCATGGTTTCATATGTGGCCTCACTCCTGTTTAACAAGGGGATCCTTCCAGAGAGGTGGGATGTGTTCAAGGTGAAGTATCAGGGAGCACCAGCAGATGGTGCCAAAGAAATTGACTTTGAAAATGAAGAGGACACAGTGGCTTCTGCACCAATGCTTGATACAAGATGCTAGATTTTGCATCCCTTTTTTAAAAAAAGAAGTTTTTGTGTGTTTCTGATAAGATTGCTAGTTAAGGGTGATGGCAAAGGATTTATTGCAATGACTATTTTACAGAATGAAAAATTTATGTAAATCTCATAATTAAAAAGCTCCCCTCTTCCAGACTTCCTCAAATCTGTCATTTAAATCTAACAATTATAAAATGATGCTCATTGGAAACTGAAGACTGGCTGCAGGTATTATGCACATTTTCATTTTCGAAAGAACTCCCATTATAAGTGTCTTATTTCGTAGGGAGAATTTAATGTTCTATCTTATGACTCTTAAATGTCTCCATTCATTTTTGGCAATGCTTTGATAAGGGCTGCATAAAAGTCACTGTATGCTGGTTGTTTTCTATGTTCTCAAGTCTCTTTCAAATGACAGAGTACCAGGGCCACATTAAGCACAGAAAAATCTGAGATTTCAAGAATGAATTCACAATGTTAAAAAAAAAAATAAGGTCATACTAATAATATGTAAATTAAGTTGTACTTAAGAGAAACAAGTTAAACTGTTTAAAAAGAAAAAGTTGTAATATTGTGTAAATAAAGTCATAATTTAAAGACAGTAAAGTAATACTTTTCAAGAGTAAAAGTCATGTTTTCATGAGAAAAAAGTTGCAAGTTGCAAGTGTAAACTTTATTTGTGTAATAATAAAACTTTTCCCTCTAAATAGTATGACTATATCCTCATGAAATTATGACTTTTTTGAATTTTTGGATTTTTTAAATCACAACTTAGTACTTGTAATATTATTATTCTTGATCAATATCTTTATGTGTTAAATAAATGATTGTCACGAGCCAGCTCTTTGGAAGAAAGGGAAGCAAAGTAAAACCAGATGAAACCGGTTTAAAAAAAAAAAAAAAAAAACTTTTTTTTTGTTCTTTTTCTTTTTTCCCTTTGTTTCTTTCTTCAAAAATTTTCAGTCACTTACACAAAAAGAACCAAAGTGGTGAATTACAAATGAAAAGGGCCTGTGGGTGCTGTTCAGATTAATCCTTGAGTAACAAATAAGAAATGAAGAAAATTTAAAAACAAGATTTTTTTTTCTCTCTTTATTGAACAATAAAACGATAACAAGCAGGTACCCCAAATAGGACAGTACAAAAAATACATACGACTTTATGTTACAGACATAAAGACAGTATAACAGGACAATAAAAATGAACAACATAATTCAGTCAGAGGATGGGAAAAACGTATCATAATGAGCAATAAGTTTGATACTTTTATTGTTTTCAATTAGACGTAAGGATTTCAGAGAGTAATCAAATTCTAAGAGGAAGGTTTTAAAATTAGGACAAGATTTGGCAAATTTTGGTTTGTGAATGTAAAATTTAGCGTGAAGGATTACAAAATTTAGTAAAAAATTCAAAATCTTTATTTTTGTTAGTGTAGTAGCAGATGATGTCTTTTAATGTGAGGGAGTATTGGATATTGGCAGAGTTTAAAAAAAAAAAGGAAATTAAGAGCTGACCAGAAAGCTTTTGTGATTCTACAGTCAAAAAATAAATGTGAAATAGTATCAATACATTGGTTACAAAAAGAACATAAATTGTCTATTTTGGTAAATTTGGTGATAAAGCAATTAACGGGGTAAATTTTATGTAAATTTTAAAGTGAGTTTCTTTGATTTTGTTAGAGATGCAGTATTTGTAGGGTAAAAGCCAGGTCCTTCGCCATTCAATGTCCACAATCTGAGAACTCCAAAAGAACTTCCCTCTAGGAACAGTATTATTCTTTCTTTGAAATATTTGACAAATATGCTTATTATTACACTTTTTGTCCTTTAGTTCCAGTCCATTCAACATCCACAAAGGTTGAGTAGTTATGTGTCCATTGAAAGTCAGATGATTTTTTACAGCATGAGACAACTCCTTTGGAATAGCTTGGATTACAGCATTAAATTCTTTGAAAGGAACAGTAAAATTATATACAGTCATAAAGCGTTCATATGTAAACATATTGCCATTCTCATCAAAGAGATCAAACACAAAAAGAATACACCTTTGGTACCATTTAGATAAAAATAAAGATTTATTCCTTCTAAGTATATTACAGTTGTTCCACAGGAAGGTTTTGTGTGGTGAAAAATTGTGGACAAAGGATAGCTTCCAGGCTAAAAGGGCTTGTTGATGGAATTTAGACAGATTGATGGTCAATGGACCATTTACAACTAGGGAAAGCCGCGGGCCCAAATGGCTTCACAATAGAGTTTTTAAAGACATTTCGGGAAAGGCTTCTCAGCCCATATCTAAATATGCTTAATGACTCCCTCCAAAGAGGACAACTACCCCCAACACTGGAAGGGGCAACAAATAATGTTTTCCACAAGGACGTCCATCATATTCAAAGTCATCGTCCACAACCCCAAAATCTGACAAATATTCAGCCATGTTTCAAAAAACTAACAGTAGCAAATTCCAGTCCAGGTTGTACAAAACGGAACTTCCCCTTTAATATCAAGATTGTATAATACTATAAACAATGGAATGAACCATAATTCAGCACGACATAAATACATAACATAAATACAAGTGGGAAAAATATGTGGGACACGAATACACTCTGAAGGAATGGAATCTATTGGAGAAGTCACAAAAAAGTTTGGTTAACACCAAACATAGACTTATGCAGTTTAACATATTTCACCGTGTGTATTATACTCCCCACTGCCTACAGCAGTTGAGCCCTAATACACCATCTAAATCCCCAAGAATGCAGATAATGGTGATATGATACACATGTCAAGCCAGACAAAGACCCCACACTTCCTTCTAGCTACCGTCCTCTATCACTAATCCACAGTGATATCAAAATTATCTCAAGACTTTTTCTAGACTGGAGAAAATAATCGCATCAATAATTCATAATGATCAAATGGGCTTCATTAATGGCAGACACTCAAGTAATAACGTCAGAAGAGTTCTTAATTTGATAAGTAAAGTACAACGCGTTAATACAAAAGCAATTATTCTGTCAATTGATGCAGAAAAAGCCTTTGAAAAGGTCAACTGGTCCTTCCTATTTGCCACCCTGAGTGGATTTGATTAAAAAAACCTGGACTGGATCCCACTGTTATGGCTAACTTTAGGCCCATTTCCAAACTGCCTTTCGTATCAAAGATCTTAGAGAAGATTGTCTATTCTCAGCTTTTTGACTTTTTTAATGACCACAACATTCTTGAAATTTTCCAATCTGGTTTTAAAACATTGCACAGCACAGAATCAGCACTCTTAAGGGTTTTTAATGACATCTTTTTAGCTACTGATTCTGGTCACTCGGTAATTCTTGTCCTTTTAGATTTAACTACTGCTTTCGACACAGTGGACCATGATATCCTAATTGCTCGCCTGGAGCAGTGGGTGGGCATCAGGGGTCAGGCGCTGGCTTGGTTCAGGTCCTACCTATCACACCGGTCATTCTGTGTCGGCCTTGGTGACTCTGTGTCCTCCACTGCTCCTCTCTCTTGCGGGGTTCCACAAGGCTCAGTGTTGGGCCCACTTTTATTTTCTTTATACCTTCTTCCACTTGGGTCCATTCTCAGGAAGCACGGCATTTTATTTCATTGTTATGCGGATGACAGCCAGATTTATGTCCCCCTTAAAAAGGCTGACTCTTCTGCACTTAAGCCACTTCTAAATTGTCTGGATGACGTCAAAGCTTGGATGGCTCGAAACTTTTTAAATTTTAATGAGAACAAGACGGAAGTGATTGTCTTTGGTGGCACTTCCGTGACCTCCCCAGTCGACCTGGGTTCCCTGGCGTAGTTCGCCAAACTACGTGATTTGTTAATAATCTGGGGGTAAAAGTGGATGCGGAACTAAAGTTCGACAGCCAGATTAAAGCTGTGGTAAAAACCAGCTTCTTCCAGCTAAGACAACTTGCTAAAATTAAACCCTTTCTGCACAGACAGCACTTTGAAACAGTAATACATGCCTTTGTAACCACTCGGCTTGATTACTGCAATGCACTTTACATGGGGGTCAGCGGGTCCTCCATTGCACGTCTGCAACTAGTGCAGAATGCAGCTGCACGTCTCTTAATTGGCACTCGAAAGTCTGAGCACATTACACCGATTTTAGCTTCACTTCACTGGCTACCCGTCCATTTTAGAATTCATTTTAAAATTCTTTTATTTGCTTTTAAAGCCCAAAATGGCCTTGCTCCAGTGTACCTCTCTGAGCTTCTGCACCCTTACGCACCTACTCGATCCCTCAGGTCGGCTGACCAGCTGCTCCTGAGGGTTCCCAAAACAAGGCGGAAGCTCAGAGGGGACCGAGCGTTTGCTACTGCCGCCCCTAAGCTTTGGAATGAACTGCCGCTGCACATCAGGCAGTCCTCTTCCGTGGCCACTTTTAAATCTCTTCTTAAAACGCACCTCTTTTCCTTGGCTTTTAACACCACCTAGATTGTTTATTTTATGTGCACAGGTTTTTTACCCTTTATTTATTATGTTTTCTGTTTTAATGTCTATTTTATTGTTTATTTTATTGTTTATTTTTAATGTACAGCACTTTGGAAACCTTGAGTTTATTTAAACTGTGCTTTATAAATAAAGATGGATTGGATTGGATTGGATTGGATTTGGCTTTGGAGAGTCATTTATCCAGTGGGTATCAGCCTTATATAATTCCCCTAAGGCCACAGTCACCACCAACGGATCAGATCTAAAAGCTTCACTTTGCAGAGAGGAACCACTCACCTCTACTGTTTGCAATATTCATCGAACCATTGGCTATGGCAGTCCGTCAGAACAGCAAGATCATAGGTATCCATTCCGCCAATTCAGAGCATAAAATTAATCTATATGCCGACGACATTTTACTTTATCTACAAGAACCGAAATCGTCGTTACATGAAGTATTTAATCCCATAACAAATTTTTCTAAACTTTCGGACAACTCCATCAACTGGTACAAATCAACAATACTGCCAATAACGGAGAACTCTTGGAATCCTGCAGACCAAAAATTTTCTCTCCCTGTGGGCAACATAAGATATCTTGGCATAAATATTTCATCCAAACTATCAGACTTGGCCCACCTTAACTTAAGCCCGCTGCTAGATAAGATCTGTGGTGACCTGAAGTGCTGGAATAATCTTCCCATCTCCCTCCTGGGATGAATAGCCACAGTTAAAATGAAAATTCTATCCCAAATTAACTATTTTTTTTTTTCCATGGTTCCATTCACACCCACATCGAAATGGTTCCTTTCATTAGATTCTGCAATTATAAAATTCTACACAAAGAAAAAAAACAGCAAAAATTACCCTAAGCACCCTTCAGAAAAACAAATTGGAAGGGGGATTGGACACTCCTAACTTTAAACATTACTATTTAGCTAACCAGCTACAATATCTATTGAAATGGTTATATCTTAACGAAGACTACAACTCCTGGCTCGAACTAGAACAGGCGGACTGCAACAATATAAAACTCTCTGACCTCCCATTTATCACTACTACACTCAGACTTCATAACTGTTTTAAGAACCCAATGATTGCTTCCACCTTGTCAGCCTGGTGGAAAACACTAGAAATCACAAACTCTCCGATAGAACCTTGCTTGCTCTCTCCAATTTGGCACAATCCGGATTTTGAAATGAACCCTTCTAACTCCACGGGTGCGCGGGCGCTCCCACGCGACAGCGTCGGTACTTTGCAGAATATCTCGGGAACCATACAACAAAACTTAATGGGGAAAACTGCTATCACAAGCATACTCTTTGGGCGATCTATGGTGAGCTCGAGGCAATTCTAGCATTTCGAGAAGGTTTTCAATCCAGCCGTTAAGTGTGGCGTTTTTTCCGGGAACTTCGTGAATTCCACCGTGATAACTCCATGATAAGTTCATTATTCATTACATTTTGTGATAAAAACGTGTAAATTATGTTAGCGGACCTCCATATTGTCAAAGACCAGTTCTATACATTTACCAATTTTAAAATGGGAAAAGGAGCTGGGTGAATCTCCGGACCCTGACTTCTGGACTGCAAAAATACATTTAAGATGACAAGACACACTAATATACAACTTATCCAATTTAAAGTACCCCACAGAACACACATCACCCAACAAAAGATGAATAGAATGGGTTTTAGTCAATCTGACACATGCACTCAGTGTACTCAGAACACTGCAGACACCTACTTTCATGCACTCTGGTTATGTTCACCCGTCCAGCACTTCTGGTCAACAGTCACTCAAAAACTCTCTTCCATTTTGGACTGCAGGATCCCATTATCTCCCAACCTGTGCTTAATTGGTGACCTGATGACAATTGACCTCCCAAACAGCCACTGCAACTCTCTTCTTGTAGCTCTCGCCATCGCCAAGAAAACAATCCTAGTCAATTGGAAAGATAAACAGACCCTCAACATCAACCATTGGCTGAATCTCCTTGTAGAACATATTTCGCTGGAGAAAATATCTGCTGGCCACAGAAACCAATTAACATACTTTACAGAAAAATGGTCACCATTTATTCACTCACTAAACGTGTCTGTATAGTGCCACTCAGCCTGTGAGCATATGCCACCTGTACATATAAATATTACAACAACTCAAGAAAGACTGTTGTGTAATATGTAACATGTTTCTGTTAATGATGTAACCCCTAATCCCTCTATCTCTCTCACCACAATATACCACAGCAGTTCATCAGAACTCAAGGTCTTAAGCATGTGTGAGGTGCACCTTCTCCCCCTTGAATCTGGGCCTGCTCCTTGGCTCTGTGGGGGATTGTGGGCCGGGTGGTTTCCCCTGGGGGCTGGTGCGTCTGGACTGCTCGCCCTGTGTGCCTGGGGGGGGCGGGGTGTCCTCGTGCTCCCTGGGCCTGGGGCGACGTGGCCGGTCCCCCTTGGGGGGCTGTTTCCGCCCCTGGTGGTGCGGGTTGGGTTTCGCCCTCCACCAAGACTCTCACAGTTTTGGTGTTCAGTATAGACTTCTCTTTTGTTTTTGTTTTTTCAGTACAGTATAGTAGGCATGTATATGTTTGTTTTTGATAATCTGCATGGAGCACAACCACTTCAAGGCCACAATACATCAGCTACACTGCCTGTTTCTCCCGTTGTTTTTTTTGTTTGTTTATTTGTTTGATTGTTTTTCCACCTTCTTCTCCGCATGCACCTTCGCCATAGAACTCAGGACTGAAGCACCTGCCCCCTCCCCCTTTCTTGTTTCCTTACTTTCCCCTTGACACACTTTGGTGTATCACGGCCCTCTCTGGCTCATATTAGGAAGTTTTTCCAATAAAGGCTGTTAGGCTAGTCTCCTGGAAGGGAGGGTGACGGTCACAACCACGCATTATGGGTATAAAATACTTGACTGCAAGATCAACAGTGCATCAATCTTCACAAGAAGCTTACACCCTTTTGTGGAACTAAGCTATGAACACCAATGCAGACAAGTAGGAAAAAAACAAGTACTGGTTTCTAGTAGTACTGGTCTCTGATACTGATGTCTAGTAGTACTGGTCTCTGTTACTGGTCCTGAGTAGTACTGGTCCGTAGTAGAACTGGTTTCTGATACTCGTCTCTAGTAGAACTGGTCTCTAGTAGTACTGTTCTCTGACACTGGTCTCTGTTATTACAGGTATCTAGTAGTACTGGTCTCTGATATTGATCTCTAGCAGTACTCGTTTCTAGTAGTACTGGTCTCTGATACAGATCTCTAGTAGTACTGGTATCTCATACTGGTGTCTAGTAGTACTGATCTCTAGTCGTACTGGTCTCTAGTAGTACTGGTCTCTGATACTGGTCTGTGGTAGTACTGGTATCTCATACTGGTGACTAGTAGGAATGGTCTCTAGCAGTACTTGTCTCTGATAGTGATCTCTAGTAGTACTGGTCTCTAGCAGTGGTGGTCTCTAGTAGTGTTGGTCTGTGATATTGGTCTCTAGCAGTACTGGTCTCTCATAGTACTCGTCTCTGATAGTGATCTCTAGTCATACTGGTCTCTAGCAGTATTGTTCTCTGATACTGATCTCTAGCAGTGCTGGTCTCTAGTAGTACTTGTCTCTGATATTGGTCTCAAGCAGTATTGGTCTCTAGTAGTACAGTTCTCTGATACTGGTCTCTAGTAGTACTGGTCTCTAGTAATACTGGTCTCTAGTAGTATTGGTCTCTAACAGTACTGGTCTCTAGTAGTTCTGGTCTCTAGTAGTACTGGTCTCTACTAATATTGGTCTCTAGTAGTACTTGTCTCTGATATTGGTCTCAAGCAGTATTGGTCTCTAGTAGTACAGTTCTCTGATACTGGTCTCCAGTAGTACTGGTCTCTAGTAGTACTGGTCTCTAGTAATACTGGTCTCTAGTAGTATTGGTCTCTAACAGTACTGGTCTCTAGTAGTTCTGGTCTCTAGTAGTACTGGTCTCTAGTAATATTGGTCTCTAGTAGTACAGTTCTCTGATACTGGTCTCTAGTAGTACTGGTCTCTAATAGTACTGGTCTCTAGTAATACTGGTCTCTAGTAGTATTGGTCTCTAACAGTACTGGTCTCTAGTAGTTCTGGTCTCTAGTAGTACTGGTCTCTAGTAATATTGGTCTCTAGTAGTACAGTTCTCTGATACTGGTCTCCAGTAGTACTGGTCTCTAGTAGTACTGGTCTCTAGTAATACTGGTCTCTAGTAGTATTGGTCTCTAACAGTACTGGTCTCTAGTAGTTCTGGTCTCTAGTAGTACTGGTCTCTAGTAATATTGGTCTCTAGTAGTACTTGTCTCTGATATTGGTCTCAAGCAGTATTGGTCTCTAGTAGTACAGTTCTCTGATACTGGTCTCCAGTAGTACTGGTCTCTAGTAGTACTGGTCTCTAGTAATACTGGTCTCTAGTAGTATTGGTCTCTAACAGTACTGGTCTCTAGTAGTTCTGGTCTCTAGTAGTACTGGTCTCTAGTAATATTGGTCTCTAGTAGTACTTGTCTCTGATATTGGTTTCAAGCAGTATTGGTCTCTAGTAGTACAGTTCTCTGATACTGGTCTCCAGTAGTATTGTTCTCTGATACTGATCTCTAGCAGTGCTGATCTTTAGTAGTACTTGTCTCTGATATTGGTCTCAAGCAGTATTGGTCTCTGGTAGTACAGGTCTCTGATACTGGTCTCTAGTAGTACTGGTCTCTAGTAATACTGGTCTCTAGTAGTATTGGTCTCTAGCAGTACTGGTCTCTAGTAGTTCTGGTCTCTAGTAGTACTGGTCTCTAGTAGTATTGGTCTCTAGTAGTACTTGTCTCTGATATTGGTCTCCAGCAGTATTCGTCTCTAGTAGTACAGCTCTCTGATACTGGTCTCTAGTAGTACTTGTCTCTAGTAATGCTGGTCTCTAGTAGTATTGGTCTCTAGTAGTACTGGTCTCCGATATTGGTCTCGAGCAGTACTGGTCTCTAGCAGTATTGTTCTCTGATACTGGTCTCTAATAGTACTTGTCTTTGATACTGGTCTCTGAAACTGGTCTCTGGTAGTACTGGTCTCTAGTCGTACTGGTCTCTGATACATGTCTCTAGTTGTACTGGTCTCTTGTAGTACTCGTCTCTGATAGTGATCTATAGTAGTACTCATATCTCCTCCTGGTCTCTATGACTAATGGTCTCTAGTAGTACCGTTCTCTGAAACTGGTCTCTAGTGGTACTGGTGCCTAGTATTACTGGTCTATGATACTGGTCTCTAGTGGTACTGGTCTCTGATACTGGTGTCTAGTAGTACTGGTCTCTGATACTGGTCTCTAGTGCTTCTGGTCTCTGATACTGGTCTCTAGTATTGGTCTCTAGCAGTACTGGTCTTTAGTAGTACTGGTTTCTAATACTGTTCTCTAGTAGTACTGGTCTCTGATATTGCTTTTGAGCAGTACTGGTCACTAGTAGTTCTTGTCTCTGATACTGATCTCTAGTAGTACTGGTCTCTAGTAGTCCTGGTCTGTAGTAGTACTGGTCTCTAGTAGTACTTGTCTCTGATATTGGTCTCCCGCAGTATTAGTCTCTAGTAGTACAGTTCTCTGATACTGGTCTCTAGTAGTACTTGTCTCTAGTAATGCTTGTCTCCAGTGATATTGGTCTCTAGTAGTACTGGTCTCTGATGCTGGTCTCTAGTAGTACTTGTCTCTGATACTGGTCTTTGATACTGGTCTCTAGTAGTACTGGTCTTTAGTAGTATTGGTCTCTGATGATGGTTTCTAGTCGTACTTGTCTCTGAAACTGGTCTCTGATACTAGTCTGTAGTAGTACTGGTCTTTAGTAAAACTGTTGTCTGATACTGGTTTCTAGTAGTACTGGTCTCTAGTAATACTGGTTTCTCATATTTGTCTCTAGCAGTACACGTATCTCCTACTGGTCTCTATGAGTAATGGTCTCTACTAGTACTGGTCTGTAGTAGTACTGGTCTCTGATACTGGTGTCTAGAAGTACTGGTCTCTGATATTGGTCTCTGATACTGGTCTCTAGTAGTACTGGTCTCTGATACTGGTCTCTAGTAGTACTGGTCTGTGATACTGGTCTTTTACTGGTCTTTTACTGGTCTCTAGTAGTACTGGTCTCTGATCGGTCTTTTACTGGTCTCTGATACTGGTCTCTTGTCGTACTGGTCTCTGATACTGGTCTTCTACCCTGGTCTCTAGTAGTACTGGTCTCTAGTAGTACTGGTCTCTAATACTGGTCTCTGTCACTGGTCTCTGATATGAAGCCATCAATAAACCCAGTAATATTTCCATGTAACAGTAAAGTTAATCAGTATGACAGGTGTTTTTACAGTGACAATAACAGTTCAATTCAAAGAGCCTATTGAGATGCCTCTCTCCAGTTGACAGGGAAACACTCTCCAATACTTTAACAGTGAGATAAACTGAAGTGTTCCCTGGGAAGGTAACATTGGAGAGACCTTCTTCCAAGTTGTTTCGATGTCTTTAAAATGACAATAACATAAAGTATGAATGAAATAGTTAAATCCAAAGAGCCTATTGAGACGCCTCTATCTAGTTGACAGGGAAGATAGCAAAGGAGAGTGTAAGTAACATTTTAGATATCTACAATTCATTTGCTAGTAGTCACAATTCAAATCTTGATATCAAAGTGAAATTCAAATAGTCTGGAAATTGTAAAATAGCCGACATTTCCACTGGTCACAGTTCTTTATCAACACGAGAAAATTTAATTATAGATATTTGTAATCCTTAATCTGGTCGTGCCAAAAGGGATCACCTTTTTTCATAATTAAATTAAGTATATCTTTAAATCAGTTTTGGTTGTTGAAATGTGATTTGTTTCAGTGAAAATACGTTTGTAACATGTCAAACTCATCTTACAGATATTTTAAGGTAACTTAAACTGGAGCCTATCCCAGCTGACATTGGGCGAGAGGCAGGGTACACCCTAGACAGGTTGCCAGACTATTGCAGGGTTGACACATAGAGACAGGCAACCATTCACGCTCACATTCACACCCGGAGAGAACCCACGCTGACACAGGGAGAACATGCAAACTCCGCACACCCAGGATCAAACCAGCAACCCTCTTGCTGTGAGGCAACAGTGCTAACCACCACACCACCGTGCCGCCTAAATGACTACTTGACATATTCAAAGGGCTTGCCTAGAAGGACGAGGAGCAGAGGAGTAATTTGGAAAGCAAAACTCAGACTAGTGGCCTTCAGGGCAGACAACATCTCTGAAAAAAATCCCAGAGAGCAATCTTGCCCTGCAATACAGTAACACACATGTCGGTCCCTACCTTTTTGAAGTTATGTGCCGAACTTCCAAGCAAAGCCATGTATCCACTTTCCAGTGTGGTGTATGATTGTCATGTTGCTTGATGCTCAGAGACTGTAAAAGTGCTCAGTTAGGGGCCCAGGTGAAGATTATGTCACAACCTAGGTCAAGGACTGATAAAACAGGCTGAAGGGTTGGATTCCTTCTAGATTTTTCTCTGTCACCTGTTTCATTTTGTTTCAAAGTTCATCAAAACAACCAACCTATATAAGCAGAATATTTGAAGCTGTTATTCAGAGTAGTTCATATTGGCTTAGGACTCTCTCTCAGGCAATCCTAGGTGCTTGATTTGATGCTGTACTTCTTGTAATAAACCTTTCTATATGCAAGCAAGATGGTGTCAGCGGAGTCTCCTTCACCACCTTCACATCATCGCTACCTCAGAAACAACACCAGCACTGACAAGATTCCAGCAAGCACATTTGGTGAGCAGAGTTCATGACCATTTTGAAGTGTCTTGAGGTTTCCTCCTGTTTGACTGCTGATAAAAAATGACCTAAGAGAGACACAAAATTACAGCAGAGAGAATATAAATGACCTCAGAGAGACACTAAATTACCACAAAATGTCTAAAACGACATCAATTGACCCTTGAAATGACACAAAAACTTTTAAGAGAAACAAAATGACCTGAGAGAGTCAGAAAATAATTGCAATAACACTGAATGACCTCAAAGAGACACAGACAACAAAAAAGAGGTACAGCAGACTCTGTGTGTCTGACCCTGTGTAGGAGAGGTGGTGGGGCCTTTTGCATATCTGTGCCCAGGGGCCCATTGTCTCATAATCTGCCCATGCATACAGTAGACATAGCTGTCTTTTACAGAGGGACATTTTTGCCAGATATTCAACTATATGCCAATTTGAAGCTCTCTTGCTGCATGAGAAAAAGCCAGCACCACATCAGAAAAATCTCTGTGTGCAGTTGATTCACACCTCTCTGTTGCTCTCACAGTATGATGACATCATAATATTTAAATGAGGTTTTGTGTAAAATACTCATAAATGAACAAGATCCTAAATATTAAGGAAATTGTTGAATCATGAGCATATTTAAATGATAAGGCCTCAGTGCTTGTGTCACTGCTTGCAGCACTGATGGTTAAAAATATATAAGCTGGGCTATATTTTTATTAGCATGTTGATGCTGAGCTGTTTGTTGGACAGATAAAACACACAGTTGGTAAACCAAAGACAGTAGCTTTAGATTTACCTATTCAAACTTGGTAACAGTTAAACATCAGTCCAATTTGATTCATTTACACTAACATAGTAGTGATGTGGGCAAAATATTGCAATACTATTGCTCATATTTGACCTTCATCACTACATTTTTTGTCAAGTCTCAGCGGTAAGATACACAGAAAACAACATGGGCTTTAAAAAGTGTCAAAATGTCCCGTCTACCTTGAATGAGTCCGTTTGTCAGTGACAGCAGGTCTTAAGAAGAGGTCCAGGAGCAACAGGTCTCAGTTTGGAGTCTGTTTTCCAGAAAAATCGTCGAGTGAAAGTTGAGCTGCTGCTTGTCTCTCCGATAGAAACTTCCCTCTGACTGAAATGTTTAAACGCGTGAAAAGATGCACTTAGAGACCACATAGCAACCATGGAAACCATCAGGTCCCTAACAACACGTCTGACCTCACAGCTCTCATTACGTCATCATCAGACAGTCCTCCACTGCAGGAACAATACCACCTGTTAGTTTGTGGCGATTTATTAAACCGGAAATTTATTTATTAAACACGCTACGGCTTTTTTTTTCTTTATGTGTGTGTTTTGTTTTCCGCTTTTTTCTGCATTCACTTGGAGAGTTTTTCTCAATCAGCAGCCTCATTGACAGTCGGTTTACTCAGCCGGCTTTTGGTTCTTCTTGATGAGGATATCATCATGTGAATTAATTAAGGTGTATTCATTAAACGCTTTCTAGTCTGCTCGAGACTGTGAAACTTATATCACACTGGTTATGTGGCGCATAGACTCTGTCTCTGAACATGGTAAACAAAAAAGGATAAATGCAACTGAGTGAAAACACAAAAAAAAAAACTTAAATAGAAATAAAAATATGAGTGTTGGGTTCCGCTGGGCGCTCCCTCCCTTCCTCTTTCAGCACTTTCCAATAAAGGCGCACTGCGCTTTTACGCACGACTAGTGACACTGTTGAGGAGATCAGAGAGCCATGAAGACCGTCAGTGTGTGAGCGTTGTGCTGCCACCACTGCAAGAATTTGATCCTGGTGCCTGGTCTGTTGTTCTCTGTCTGAGGAGAAGCGGCTCGGTGCCTGGAGGAGGATGGTGGCTTCACTCTTGATGGAGACCTCCGCCACTTTGTCGTGGCCACCAACACGGTTGACATCGCTACAGAGGAGAGACTGTACCAGCTGAGCCAACACCTGACTCTGGTCCACAGTCTGACCCAGAGACAGTTTCTGAGATGGATGAGTGAAACGCAGGTTTCAGCGTCAACATATTTTTGCCGTTTGTTGCGACCTCTGAGCGGCTGCGCTGTGATGCAGGGCCGTAACCACCTATTTAACATTGGGGGGACCATTGTAAATCACCAGTAACCCCCTCAGGTGAGATTTTTAGAAACCTAACAGGTAAACTGACCATTTTACAGCAAATTGAAAGCAAAATCTTGGATCAGGAGTTTTCAGAGTTTAGATGGCTGAGTGCAATTTTAAGGAGCCAGCGTATGATTGAGGGGCTCACAGGGAAAGTGAACACTGTGACTTTATTATGTTATTTTTAGGCATGACATACATATAAAATTATATCTATTTTTTGAGTAAAAATAATCACTAATAATCAGTAATTATGAATTCTGAGTTTGAATATAAAGTGATGGATTTTTACAGAGAGGTATATGTCAAAGTTTTGTGATTTTTTTTTTTTTGAAAACCATTCCAAATTTTTGAATGGCAGCCAATACTAACACCTGTGGTCATCGCAGGTCATATTGACCTGGTTTTGTTTGACTGGTTATAAAGTATAAAGTATCACCCAATTCTGTTACACATTTTTAGCCAACTTCAATCCAACTCATCACCACAAATACCACACACTTAATTGATGGTCAATAGACCTCATTTACATGAAATTATACTTGTTTTTGAGTAAAATAAGGAGAAATCATTTATTATTTTGGGTAATCAGAGACTGCTGTATGTTAGGTATTAGCTAGAATATTCTCAGGTCAAAATTGACTGATGCAATTTTATTCAGAAATAACAGAGAGCCAAGTTTCAGTTTTAAATCCAAACAAAATTTATTTACAAAAACGTTTATTGGCAAAAATGCCAGTTTGCCAGTGTAAACCTGCATGTTGTATGCGTAGCTGGTCTTTGCATCACATGCTGTCCAGATTTTGATGCTGTATTTTCCTGGCTTGCTCGGCATGTACTGCTTGAATGGACAGCGACCTCTGAAGGGGACCAGATGCTCGTCCACTGTAACATCTTTGCCTGGATTGTACATCATGGGCAGCAAGCACACCCACTGGTCCCACAGGTCATGAGTGGCAGCCAGTTTGTCTCCAGGGCGGCATGCTGGTCTTGTTTCCCGGTCATCAAAGCAAAGGAATCTGGAGATGAATTGAAACATCTTTAGTTGCATGGTGGCACAAAAATTTGCCCTCCCATGCTCAGCATGCCACAAACTTGCCACAAACTTTCCACAGACTGGTGGACCTGTACACCCCGGCAAGAATCAACAGGCCCAGATATCCCCTCAGATCTGTGAGGTCCATGTCGCTCCACTTTGTGCCGTAGACACGTCTGCCCTCTTTGTTTCTCATGTCCAGCATAAAACATACTTTAACCCAAATTTGAATGTTCAAATTTGAATACATAAGGAAGACTACTGGGATGTTACAGAGTGAAAATCTTAAAATAAATGAACTGATAAATAATAATGGACTTGCCTTTTAAAAGTGTATCAATATTTAAACTACATTTGCAGTGTCATGTGTTTTTATCAGTGTTTGGCATGGTATTTGATGAAATACAATATTCCTTAATCAGAGAAAACCTACACAAGGCATCTGTGGTCACCTCTCAAACTGTTTGACTGTAAGAAACCGTTTCAGAGCTGCCTCTAAAGGTAGCCTGCTTTAGTAAATATGGAGATGTCCCTGGTGCTGAAATAAACATCTTGCTTTCTCTGACTAGCCAACCTGTAAAATAAGAGACCTTGTCAAGAAACCATCTGGTTAATGAAGAAACACAAAAAATGTGATATGTTTTTGTGTTTCATTTATCATTCAGACTGGCACTTATCATCAACATGTAACAACCATCACACATCAAATCAAGAGCAGACTAACTACATGGGGTAAGACTTCTAACATTTCCTCACTGAAGCTTCCAGAATATCATAAGTGCTCTTTCACCTCTGCAGCTCTTGTAGTTGTGGCGTTTAGGGTGACTGTATGGAAGCATTCTTAAATATACTGCTTGAAATTAGGTGTGGACTAATGTAGTGTCTGGAAAACAACTGGCTGCAGTGATGTTTCTATCCAACCATACAGTACCAAACAAGTTTAGAATATTCAAGGCAAACTCTTCTCAGTTTGGAATCAAAATGCTGTATTCATCGGAACAAAGCCTAAAATATACACATCACTAATTACTGTCATGCTATTACAATGTAAAAGCTAAATAAAAATACACTGAGCAGCTAGAACCTGGTACGCAGTTCAGCCAGGACACAGCTCATTTTATAGTGCATTTCTTTCTTTACAACATCCATATCCTTCCATTAAGGTCCATGTCTGGAACTTGAATGTTGAATAAGCTCTTGTGCGCTCATGGTGCAAAAAGAAAATAAGTCATCAGCAGTCTGTATAGTCTTAGCCATCCATTCAGATCTGGCCACCAGTAACCTCGGTCTGTCACCTGATGACTGGATCAGCTCTTTCCCACTACCAGAGACAAAAAAGAGACACAGAGGTAAAAGGGACGTTTGGATTCAGCCCTGGTTTACATTTGGCCTTAGTCTTAAAATTATAAGAGCAACAGCTCCCCCTAGAGGCCTAGAGAACTTCCATTGTTTTTACTGTATGTGCAGCATTTTTCTGTTGAATTCATGTAGTACAAGGCTAAAACAAATAGTTTGGGCTTTCTACAGCATGTTTTCTCATTTGCAGCAGACTTCCATTGTTGTATTTATTTTGGATTTGGAATTTGAATTGGCATTGCTACTAATGCTGCAGCACAGTTCTAATGGAAATGTTTTGGGCTGCTGTAGTGCGTTTGCTCCTGTCTGTACCTTTGGCCTTGGCCGAGGCCTGCACCCTCAGAGTGCCCTTCTAGGTAAATATGAGTTGGCTCAGATTTGAATCATTCTTACCTCTGGTAGTCCAGTTCAAGGAGACTGACCCCATTAACAGCCAGGATCCTTTCTCCTGGTACCAGCTTCTTACACCGAGCTGCAGGAGAGTCTGGGACCACTGCACGGATAAAGATACCTTTCACGCTCAAGGAGGTGTCCTGGAAGATGAGGTCAAAATGTCCTTACCCAACAAAAATCACTAATGAGGACATTGCAGAAAATCTTTTTGATTTCTTCTTCTGTTTATTACAGCCTTAAACGAGCACCACTTCCCGTAAGCCCTGGACTGTCACAGGATGACCGTCAAAGTTTAACAAAGGAGGAGAGTTCATGAGGGAGCTGAGGGGTCGTGGTGTGCTCAGATGTGTCTTTAATAACAGCAGAACAGTGTCACGACCTGGCTCAAAGGTATGACAAAATATGGAGACCACACATGACTTTAAAGTAGAAAAAACAAATTTATTTAAATAAACTAAACTTAAATATGTATGCCAGTTATCAGTAATGTCTGAAGTGTGTGAGTGCGTGAATGTGTTTAGATGTGAGATAACAAAAAACTAAATAACCCAAGATCAAATAAACCCAGCAACTCAAAAAGGAGAGAGAGACTGAATGTTCAGGCCCCAATATAAATAGGTGAGCATTCACACCAAATCAGGTGTCAGCCATCTCTCCTAATGAGCCACTCCCCAGATCCCAGGCAACCAAACAAAGTAGGTCAGAGGCCAGTTCAACAAATCTCAACAGTTCAACAAATCTCTTCATACTTTGGTAATCAGACTTCAAACGGTCTACTTTCAGTGCAGCCAGACATTTAAACACCAGTCCACCTAAGGGGCAAATGAAGGACAGGCTCAGTTTTCTTTTTACTGCAGACAAACAGAAGAATACCAAGAATGGTGCTGTATCTCTGTACTGTACCTTCATTTTGTGTATCTACTCCAAAAAGGATTTTTGAACTGGGGGGGGACCAAGCTGTCAGCCAATGATTCCAACTCAATTAGTTATTTTGTGTAAATACATACATACACACACACACACACACACACACACACACACACACACACACACACACACATACATACATACATACATACATACATATATATATATATATATATATATATATATATACACACACATATATATATACATACATATATATATATATATACACACACACCACACACACACACACACACACACACACACACATATATATATATATATATATATATACATATATACACACACATATATATATACATTCATATATACACACACACACACACACACACACACACACACACACACAAGTCGTGTGCATACCATGGAATGACCTGTATGATGAAGTACAAAAAGTAAGTAAGTAGCATATATATATATATATATAATGCTACTTATATATATATATATATATATATATTATGCTACTTACTTACTTTTTGTACTTCATCATACAGGTCATTCCATGGTATATGCACACGACTTGCAATCCAATCCTCTCTTAAGAGGAGCAATTACTTCTATGTGCATGTAATGACTGAAGCTTTTCTACTTGGTTTTTCAGAGGTGTCATCCCACTTAGGCCTTTCGACAAGGGGGGTCCCATCTGTGACTATCACGGGACAGTCATCTCCGAAGCCGAAGGGAAACAGAGGCTGCAATCTGGGTATCTCTTCTTCTTCAAGGCAGAGGGCAGAAGGGGACTTTGCATCAATGCCACTGCATCCCCCTGTACCTGTCATCCACACATGGAAACTTATGGCCGGATGATGAACCACTCCAGGAAAAACCCTAACGTGAAACCCCAGATGTATACCATGAACACTCCTAATGGGCCACAAATAACGATACTGTTAACCGCTCAAAGGGACATCAGGGTTAGTGAGGAACTGCTTTTTGACTATGTGGCCACAAAGGGAGCCTTTGGAGGGGAAGGACAAGATTTGGAGTGGCTCGACAATTGACATTTTCTTGAAAGTTGTTAAGTTGAGGTTTGGCACAGTTTGTTTTTTACTTGTGCATGTCTTTGTGGGGTTTTTTGTATGTAAGCATCGTTCAAGAACAAAACAAACAACAACAAAAAAATCCTCCACATGGACTCTGCCTTGACGTGGCGTGGAGGCTTGAGTGTCTCAGTGATCATAGGGACTCTCCAGATTGGCTCTGCCCAGCACAGGTTACTCTTGCTTGCTAAGGGAGGAGTAAGCTGTTCAGGATAGAGCCAATCTGGAAAGTGCCTACGATCGCTGAGACCAGACTAAAGAGTCTGCAACTTATCTGGTGTTGCCAGAGTTCCAATTTTCACCTCAGGATCAATTCATTCAAAACCACCAACAACAACAAAACAAAAAAAATCTACAGATATAAAACTGTTCATGACTTTGTTCATTGCAAATACTTCAGACTTGAAAATGCGCCACCTTGACTGTTCAATTGTTCATCCTAATTGTGCCAAACATAAACCGATAAACAATAGAAATTATTCCAGTAGTCCTGTACTTTCGTTATAGCATACTTTAACGGAGCAGTATATGAAGTCCTAAAAGATCTGTCATCATAACAACAACGACAACAGTAATTATCCACCTTATTTTTAAACATGGAAGTAAATATTGATCAACTTCCGTTTTTTGGGTGCGTGACTTCCGGTCAGCCGCTTTCCCTCATGCTTTCCCTTACCGGAGCTAACAGTGCAAGCCAGTTTTTTCAGTTTTCAGTTGTTCGTCAATCAGTTAGTTAGTTAGTTAGTCTGTGTATTTTATATCGATAACTGTGCCCAAGTTTCCGTTATAACGGAAATTTATTCCCTCTAAATGCGAATACATCGCACGTCAATCAAAAACTATGAACCAAAAAAGCACAATCTATCCCGAGTGAGACAAACTGCTTGATCCCCGTCACCAGAGAACCTGCAGAACCGAATCAGCGAAAAAACACACCACGCTACACAGCCTCTTTACCTGAGCAGCTGAAGCTGCGGCTGGCACCCTCGACACACAGACACACAGACGGTGCGTCTGCATGCCAGTCAAACGTGTGCGCAGCTATGAGAAATAAATATGTGAGGTGTACGCTGCTTTTCCATCTTTGTTTTTTCCTATTCTTTCTTTGTTTCTTTCTTTCTTTCTTTCTGTCAGCAACATACACTCCTAACACAGGACGGGTTGTTTTTATTGACTGAGTTGATCATTAAGCCATAGTGATGTGCAGATCGGCTCTGATAGCACCCGAATCAGCATGTACGCATCAACCATCCAGCCGTTACAACATGATTGAGCTAGCAAAGCAGTTTTGTGTTGCTATGTGTGGTATTTATTCAGTTTTGGGAAACCACAACGTCTAGAAAGCATCAGTGGCTGCAGGTGACAGGAACAGCTAGCTAGCAGCAAAGCTAACATCAGGATGTCATCTATTAAAAGCCTCCCGTTGTTGAAAACGACATGAAACTACTCCAGTTAGCAATCATGTTGTAACTAAGACATCCACTGGAAAAAAATATTTATTTCACGGACCGTTTATTGAGTTATTGAGTTACAGACACGGCTAACGGCTAACAGCTAACGGTTAGCCCAGGTAATCTACGATAACCATGTTAATTACAAACAAAACGTGCACACAGAAATAGTAACGTTTGTTCGAGCATTGTGTTTATAGACTTTACAAACACCAGATAAACGGCCAGTCTAAACGGTGATATATATAGCTAAACTCAACAAGGTAAACAACAAGGCGATTCCCATTTACACAGTGGTCAAGAGAACTGGACCGGAAGTGTCGCACAAAAAAACGGAAACTGGCTGCGTTCTGTCGCGCCTCCGTGTTTCCGTGAAAAATAAGGTGGATAACAATGGCATCTGTAATGAAAAGAGGAGAAGAAGAAGAACAAGAAGAAAAAGAAGAAGGACAAAAACAAGTCTAGTTTATTTGCATAGCCCAAAATGACAATTTGCATTGCCCCAATGGGCTTAACAATCTGTGCAAAGTGTGACATACTCTGTCCTATCAAGCCTGAAGTGGTATTGCATCTAGATCTTATTACTCTGAAATCACAATATCAGCTTGACAGTTCAGTTTACTTCCATGAAAAAAAATTGAGACTTTCACACGTACAGAGAGGGAGGGAGAAAGAGGGAGAGAGAGGCTGACAGAGGGACACTCATTCTTTTGGCCTATTCTGACTGGGGCTGTCATTTGGTACTTTGGCCAATAGATGGAGCCAAATGCTAAGGATTGGAATGTGGGAGAGAGCCGGCAATGTGCTCCTGTGTAGCCAGCTCACAAGAGATTCATGAATGAAAAAAAAATAGTTAGTATTCTTTGCTGCAAGTAGCCAGCATTGTTAGAAGGCAAAAAACATCTGCATTTTCATATTTTTTGATATAATTCTGAAATAAAAATTCCTACTTTCTGGAAAAAAAAAACATAACAAAAGAAAAACAAACAAACAAACAAACAAAATCAATAAACAAACAATCACAATCATATAGATAAACCGATAAACAACCTAAATTATTCCAGTAGTCCTGTACTTTCATTATAGCATACTTTAACAAAGCAGTATATGAAGTCCTAAAAGATCTGTCATCATAACAACAACAACAACAACAACAACAACAGTAATTATAACAATGGCATTTGTAATGAAAAGAGGAGAAGAAGAAGAACAAGAAGAAAAAGAAGAAGGACAAAAACAAGTCTAGTTTATGTGCATAGCCCAAAATGACAATTTGCATTGCCCCAATGGGCTTAACAATCTGTGCAAAGTGTGACATACTCTGTCCTATCAAGCCTGAAGTGGTATTGCATCTAGATCTTATTACTCTGAAATCAAATATCAGCTTGACAGTTCAGTTTACTTCCATGAAAAAAATTGAGACTTTCACACGTACAGAGAGGGAGGGAGAAAGAGGGAGAGAGAGGCTGACAGAGGGACACTCATTCTTTTGGCCTATTCTGACTGGGACTGTCATTTGGTACTTTGGCCAATAGATGGAGCCAAATGCTAAGGATTGGAATGTGGGAGAGAGCCAGCAATGTGCTCCTGTGTAGCCAGCTCACAAGAGATTCATGAATGAAAAAAAAAATGGTTAGTATTCTTTGCTGCAAGTAGCCAGCATTGTTAGAAGGCAAAAAACATCTGCATTTTCATATTTTTTGATATAATTCTGAAATAAAAATCCATACTTTCTGAAAAAAAAAAAAAAAACATAACAAAAGAAAAACAAACAAACAAAAAAAATCAATAAATAAACAATCACAATCATATAGATAAACCGATAAACAACCTAAATTATTCCAGTAGTCCTGTACTTTCATTATAGCACACTTTAACAAAGCAGTATATGAAGTCCTAAAAGATCTGTCATCATAACAACAACAACAGTAATTATAACAATGGCATTTGTAATGAAAAGAGGAGAAGAAGAAGAACAAGAAGAAAAAGAAGAAGGACAAAAACAAGTCTAGTTTATGTGCATAGCCCAAAATGACAATTTGCATTGCCCCAATGGGCTTAACAATCTGTGCAAAGTGTGACATACTCTGTCCTATCAAGCCTGAAGTGGTATTGCATCTAGATCATATTACTCTGAAATCAAATATAAGCTTGACAGTTCAGTTTACTTCCATGAAAAAAAAATGAGACTTTCACACGTACAGAGAGGGAGGGAGAAAGAGGGAGAGAGAGGCTGACAGAGGGACACTCATTCTTTTGGCCTATTCTGACTGGGGCTGTCATTTGGTACTTTGGCCAATAGATGGAGCCAAATGCTAAGGATTGGAATGTGGGAGAGAGCCAGCAATGTGTTCCTGTGTAGCCAGCTCACAAGAGATTCATGAATGAAAAAAAAAAAATGGTTAGTATTCTTTGCTGCAAGTAGCCAGCATTGTTAGAAGGCAAAAAACGTCTGCATTTTCATATTTTTTGATATAATTCTGAAATAAAAATCCATACTTTCTGAAAAAAAAAAACATAACAAAAGAAAAACAAACAAACAAAAAAAATCAATAAATAAACAATCACAATCATATAGATAAACCGATAAACAACCTAAATTATTCCAGTAGTCCTGTACTTTCATTATAGCACACTTTAACAAAGCAGTATATGAAGTCCTAAAAGATCTGTCATCATAACAACAACAACAGTAATTATAACAATGGCATTTGTAATGAAAAGAGGAGAAGAAGATCAAGAACAAGAAGAAGAAGGAAAAAACAAGTCTAGTTTATGTGCATAGCCCAAAATTACAATTTGCATTACCCCAGTGGGCTTCACAATCTGTGCAAAGTGTGACATACTCTGTCCTAACAAGCCTGAAGTGGTACTGAATCTAGATTTTATTACTCTGAAATCAAATATCAGCTTGACAGTTCAGTTTACTTCCATGAAAAAAAAATGAGACTTTCACACGTACAGAGAGGGAGGGAGAAAGAGGGAGAGAGAGGCTGACAGAGGGACGCTCATTCTTTTGGCCTATTCTGACTGGGGCTGTCATTTGGTACTTTGGCCAATAGATGGAGCCAAATGCTAAGGATTGGAATGTGGGAGAGAGCCGGCAATGTGTTCCTGTGAAGCCAGCTCACAAGAGATTCATGAATGAAAAAAAAAAAATGGTTAGTATTCTTTGCTGCAAGTAGCCAGCATTGTTAGAAGGCAAAAAACATCTGCATTTTCATATTTTTTGATATAATTCTGAAATAAAAATCCATACTTTCTGAAAAAAAAAAAAAAAACATAACAAAAGAAAAACAAACAAACAAAAAAATCAATAAACAAACAATCACGATCATATAGATAAACCGATAAACAACCTAAATTATTCCAGTAGTCCTGTACTTTCATTATAGCATACTTTAACAAAGCAGTATATGAAGTCCTAAATGATCTGTCATCATAACAACAACAACAACAACAACAACAGTAATTATAACAATGGCATTTGTAATGAAAAGAGGAGAAGAAGATCAAGAACAAGAAGAAGAAGGAAAAAACAAGTCTAGTTTATGTGCATAGCCCAAAATGACAATTTGCATTACCCCAGTGGGCTTCACAATCTGTGCAAAGTGTGACATACTCTGTCCTAACAAGCCTGAAGTGGTATTGAATCTAGATTTCATTACTCTGAAATCAAATATCAGCTTGACAGTTCAGTTTACTTCCATGAAAAAAAATGAGACTTTCACACGTACAGAGAGGGAGGGAGAAAGAGGGAGAGAGAGAGACTGACAGAGGGACGCTCATTCTTTTGGCCTATTCTGACTGGGACTGTCATTTGGTACTTTGGCCAATAGATGGAGCCAAATGCTAAGGATTGGAATGTGGGAGAGAGCCGGCAATGTGTTCCTGTGAAGCCAGCTCACAAGAGATTCATGAATGAAAAAAAAAAATGGTTAGTATTCTTTGCTGCAAGTAGCCAGCATTGTTAGAAGGCAAAAAACATCTGCATTTTCATATTTTTTTATATAATTCTGAAATAAAAATCCATAGTTTCTGAAAAAAAAAAAAACATAACAAAAGAAAAACAAACAAACAAAAAAATCAATAAAGAAACAATCACGATCATATAGATAAACCGATAAACAACCTAAATTATTCCAGTAGTCCTGTACTTTCATTATAGCATACTTTAACAAAGCAGTATATGAAGTCCTAAAAGATCTGTCATCATAACAACAACAACAGTAATTATAACAATGGCATTTGTAATGAAAAGAGGAGAAGAAGAAGAAGAAGAACAAGAACAAGAAGAAGAAGGAAAAAACAAGTCTAGTTTATCTGCATTCACAATCTGTGCAAAGTGTGACATACTCTATCCTAACAAGTCTGAAGTGGTATTGCATCTAGATTTTATTCCTCTGAAATCAAATATCAGTTTGACAGTTCAGTTTACTTCCATGAAAAAAATGAGACTTTTAAGAAATATGATCAATTAATTGTCACTTATTATTATTCAATCACACGTACAGAGAGGGAGGGAGAAAGAGGGAGATACAGAGAGAGAGAGAGAGCGACAGAGATAGTGAGAGAGGGAGAGAGAGAAATCAAGCCAGCTCACAAGAGATTCATGAATGATATAAAATGGTGAGTATTCTTTGTTGCAAGTAGCCAGCATCGTTAGAAGGCTTGTATTGCTTGTTTAGGTAGTTTAGGTTTTCGAGACAATCAACGCTTCCCTTCATTTTTTTTTTATCATTTTTTGAAAACATCTTCACAAGGGTAGCAGTCATCCCCTTAAGGGTTAAGTGGTTGGCCACTCTGATTGGCTAAGAGGGTGCGTGATCAGTGAGTGCTGCTGCATGTGCTGAGACTTTGCAGAGGGCGTCGGAAAATCAACAGGTAAGATGCTGCTCCATGAGCTGTTAAAAACTCGACATTTTTAGGATATTTTGTGTGTCTTGATGCATTTTTATGTGAAATTAGACTGATTCTATTGCATTTCAGCCTTGAGGTTGGTTAAGAGTGATTGAGATACTGCTACGACAGTGTTTTAGATTGAGTGAGAGAGTCAGTTATCCCTTGTCTCTTTTCCCTGTTTATTTGGCTTAGCTATCAGTCAATATGCAGAGTCTATCCAATAGGTAATTTTACAATTTAAAAAATGTTTTCATCTTTGTCACCATGGATAATAGCTTCGATCCAGATCAGGCCAGTTTGTTCATTATTGCTAGTAGTTAACGTTATTCTTACTTTTGTCTTCTTGATTTAAAGCAGCTGTGCACCAAGTAATTAGTGGAAACAGCAAAATTACTCAGTAAATTCTTCTGTCGTGTTTCTGTTCTGATCTAATCTAATCTGTGTATTTTGAGCTACTAAGGCTACGTAGTAGTGTGAGCCTCAAGTTATTCTGGGTAATGTAGTAACTGTTGTTGTGCTACTGGAAACAATGAGAAGCAGCCATGTACATTCGGTGTAAGGAGGAATAAACAGTTAACAAGTCATCAGCTGAGTCCGCATTATTATGTGAAAAGAATACTCAGACGATCTGGGAGTTATGCCCTTTCTCTATCATTTTCATATTGAGACAGCGGTTAGCATGGCACTGTCAGTACATCTTGTGCGGAGGGATACACTGGTGAGCAACAGCTGCAGCTGGCTCTGGGACAGGTCGCCAGGTCACTCAGGTAAAAGCAAACAAAGAGACGACACGGACGATATTACTCACCGACTGAAAGCTGTCCATCAGCTCCTGCAGGCCTGGAGCATTTTTTCCAGTTCATCTTAGGAACATGAAAAAAAGTTTCAATCACACCAAGATTATTGATTGCTGCAAAGTTTTCATTCCTTGTGATGCACTCTCTGCGGCGGTTTTCCTCCTGATGATATATCTCCCTAACGATGGCAGCACCGAATCCACTATGTGCAGCAAAACGGGAGCGGAGGATTCAGCCTCTCTCATCTCTGCTCAGCATTCAACACATGGAGTTCCTCATCTGTATGCTCCGGCTCAAACAGGTGTGGCTCTGGATCTGTGTCCGCTACAAGAAACTCTTCAAAATCGCGTTCAAAGTCTTCCACTGCAGCTGCTAAAATCCGGAGATATCGCTAGGCTAAATAAACAGCTGAGTTTTGTTTACAAGCTACGTCTGTGCCTGCTCACCGGTGTATCCCTCCGCGGATCACAGCGCAGGATGCACTGACCCTCTATAGGCACAATGCTAAATGCTGAGACCCAGCCACTGGACGTACAGACACAAAAAAGATATCGATCATGTTGTCTCAATATGAAAATGATAGAGAAAGGGCATAACTCCCAAATTGCTGGTGAAGATAAGACAACATAATCCTAACACAGCAAAGCTGTTACCTGCAGCCTTCGCTTGCAAAGCTAACGCTACTAACGTTAGGTCAGTCCAAGTAATTAGTGAAACATGCTAACATGCTAACGTTACACACAAATTAGTAGTAAAGTAAGACCTGTTCATAAATGTTCTGGTGTAGCTCTGAATTTCTTATAAACTGAGGACAACTGCCTGCTGTATATTTGTGTTCATGGTCACAGTCACAGATCATTTTACATGATGCTCCTTCGTTATCCGCCATTACATCAAAAGTACAACCAAGTCCTCATAGATACATCTCTGGTAAAACTGTTAGGTGTTATGTGTTCAGCAATGCCCGTTGCATACTGCTTATTCGAAGAACTGTAAACACAGCTCCTTCTTCGTCTGTGGTTTAATCGCTGTGGGCCGCAGCAGCCGAGCAGAATCGCTTCTGCCTCGGGTGCCGTATTCTGCTTTGCTGACTTCCGCTTGGCATCCGACCCGAGCGAGGCTACGCTAAATAGCCATATAGAGAAAGGCTTTTTTGTCGCTGTTGGGTTCAAATAAATATGCGGTTCTCCAAGGTGAGGTGATACGAACTAGGGACAGTTTTATTAATGGTAAAAAGTTCCGCACAGCTGCTTTAAATAAGAATTTGTTATTAATGACTTGCCTGGTTAAATAAAGGTTAAATAAATGAAAATAAAAAAACTTCTCTTTCCTTTGTATATTACAAGTCTCTGATCACTTCAGCCACAATTCGAAGGGCATGCTGTAATTATATGACGCAACTTCCATGTTGCGATATGCTTTGTATTGCTGTGTGTGCATACACACAGACAGAAAAACAATGTAACGTAACATACATGCCCTTCATCCTCTGTCATAGGTCAGCATGGAGAGAAACAGTGTGTACTGCCTGCTGTGCAATAAGCCCCAAAAGGCCGTTTCAACTCATCTGAAGAGGGTGTGCATGAAAAGCAACACCCAAGAGGAAAGGGAGCAAGAAGCATTGAGGGCAGTTGCCTCCCAGAATGTGTTTGCCAGAGAGGGCAGGGTTTGGGACTTTGCAGAGCTGGAGGAATTTTGCAAGGATGCAGCATCCTGTGTTGCCCTGTGCCTCCGCCTTCAGACTCGGGGATTCATTGTCACCAACACTCCTCAAATCTGCCCGACAATTCCGCCAACTCAGAGGTACAATTATCTTATTACCACCGCACTCTGAGTTGCACTGATGTAGTGACTAATACACCTTTTCTACACTGTCTTACCTCAGTGACTTCTGCAACAGGTCTCAAAAGAAGAATGTCTTCACCGCTGCAAAGAATGACATAGATTACTTCCAGCAAAGACTACTCAGCGGCGATTGCATCCCCCACACGGCAGCCACAGCTGTGATGCTATCCTGCTGTTGGAGCACCAACTGACAGGCAAAGACGTGATGGAATTCTGTATAAGCACCTCTTCAGCACTTCTGCAGTATATGTGTGTGTGTGTGTAAAATAATATTACAAATATCATAACTTTGCGCTAATTTAAGTTGGAACAGTTTCACCATCATTTGTTTCTCCTACCGGAGAGTGAGCTCTGGAACTTTTACCTCATTTGAACTCTTAGTGACTAAAGTTAGGTGCACTAATCCATTTGATTGTGTTTTAATTTATCGCCCTCCTGGTGTTAATGGCTCCTTTTTATCTGAATTCAGTGACTTCTTAGCTTCCATAATTAAATTTGAGAAAATCCTTCTTCTTGGGGATTTTAACGTGGCTGTAAATGACACCACAAACACCTTTGCAGTGAACTTCTTAAAAGTCACTGATTCTTTCAATTTTACCCAACATGTCAGCAGCCCAACACACATTAAGGGCAACACTCTGGACCTAGTTTTCACGTTTGGATTAAAATTAGACATTATCGGCTCTGAGGAGCTGCTTGTGACTGATCACGAATGTATTCTCTTTAATGTGTCTTATTACACTGATTGTACACTCAGAAAGCGTGTTATTTGTTCACGTATGTTAAATGACCTGTCTGCCGTGAAATTCTCCTCTGTTTTTAACAACAGCATAGGGCAGCTTTTTGGTGATGAGAGTGATGCCAATTCTCTAGTTCACACTTTTAATTCACAGTGTTCCGTTATTTTAGACAAGATTGCTCTTCTGAAATCCCGTACAGTCGCTACCGTTAATCCTACCCTCTGGATTAATGGTGATATTCGGTGTTTTAAACACAAATGTCGCCGTATCGAGCGCCTGTGGAAGTCTACAAAGCTACAGGTCCATCGTACTTATTTGAAAGAACTCTTAACAGAATATAACTTAATGGTTTAAGCTGCTCGGGCCTCTTATTTTGCTGACCTCATTTCCTCCAGTAAGCGGAATCCCAAAGTTGTTTTCGACACTATAAATAATCTTGTTTGTTCCCAGCCCCCTGTGGTGCCCATTTTTTCTGTTAATGACTGTAACAATTTTTTCTACCATTTTTTGTCAACAAAGTTGCTAGTGTTAGAGCAAGTATTACCCCTTCTTCTTCTGCTCATCCCCCTGCTCCTCCTTTACAGCAGCCAATACTGGATCGTTTCTCACCCATTTCCCTACAAGATTTAGCTAAGCTAGTGAGCAGTATGAAGACTTCCTCCAGCCCGTTAGACATCTTGCCCACGTCTCTACTGAAAAAAGTTATTGGTTCCATCGTCTCTTCCCTGCTCTATTATTAATTGCTCACTGGTCTCTGCCTGCTTCCCCTCCTATTTTAAACATGCGGTTGTCCAGCCGCTTCTTAAAAAGCAAAATCTGGACCCTTCATTATTTAGCAACTTCAGGCCCATTTCTAAATTGCCTTTCAAAGATCTTAGAAAAAGTCGTTGCTAACCAACTAGTCCCTGCCCTAAATAAGCATTGTATTTATGACAAATTTCAGTCTGGTTACCGTCAGCAGCATTCCACTGAGACAGCCCTTCTTAGAGTGTCTAATGACATCATGATGGCCTCTGACACTGGTAAATGTACCATCCTAGTGCTGCTTGAACTTAGCGCAGCCTTCGATACTGTGGATCACCACATCCTGTTAGATAGGCTCAGTGACTGTGTTGGCATTTCAGGCAGTGCCCTTGACTGGTTTGCCTCCTACCTCTCTGGTAGAAGTTTCTCAGTAGCATCTGGTCCTAATATGTCTGAGTCCGTACCCATTTCTTGTGGGGTACCTCAGGGCTCAGTGTTGGGTCCAATTTTGTGTGCTCTGTATATGCTACCTCTTGGAATCATTATCAACAGGTTTTAGGGTGTATCTTATCATATGTACGCAGATGATATTCAGCTGTATTTTTCCTTTAATCCTGACAGGACTGACTGTCTGAATGTACTGCATGACTGTTTGTCTGCAATTAATGACTGGATGGTCAACAATTTCCTCCAGCTTAACAATGCTAAGAACGAGGTCCTTATTGTTGCTCCAGACTGTACTGCTTCTAGGGTGGCGAGCTGTATTGGGTCCCTGAATTTAAATATCCACTCTAACCTGAGAAATCTCAGAGTTATTTTTGACCAGGCCATGCACTTTGATAAACACATCCATGCGTTGACCCGTACATGCTTTTTCCACCTTAAAAACATTGCAAAACTGAGATCTGTTGTATCACATGCTGAACTAGAAATGATCATTCACGCCTTTGTGTCATCACGTCTGGATTACTGCAATTCTCTTTTCATGTGTCTCAGCAAAACTCTTGTAGATCGCCTCCAACTGGTGCAGAATGCCGCTGCCAGGCTGTTTACCAAATCACCCAAAAACTGCCACATTACTCCTGTCCTGGCCTCCCTACACTGGCTTCCCGTCAGCTTCAGGATCCAGTTCAAAATCCTTGTTTTAACTTTCAGAGCCCTTCTTGGTCAGGCACCTGAGTATCTGTCTGACCTGCTGCACGTATACGTTCCTAGTAGGACACTTAGGTCGGCCGATCACGGCCTGTTGGCAGTTCCTCGCACTAGGCTTAGAACTAGAGGTGACCGGGCCTTTGAGTCCATTGCGCCCAGATTGTGGAATGCCCTCCCACAGAATTTGAGAGCTGCAGCATCGGTTGATATTTTTAAGAAGCATCTTAAAACCTATCTATACAGGCAGGCATTCTTTAACTTGTCTTAAGTGATTTGTTTTGCAACAACTGTTTCATTTTTTGTGTCTCTGTATGTGACATGTATGTTTGTATGTATGTATTCTTGTTGGTATTTTAATCCTGTGAAGCACTTTGTGAGTCCTCTCTGTGAGAAATGATATACAAATAAATTTTACTTACTTACTTACTTACTTACTTACTTACCATGGCCCCACGCTCAAATACACAGGTACAGGACTGGATTCACCGAAAGGAGGTCGAAGACGGTGTTTGGGTCCAGCTGAGTTCCACAGCACGGCATCAGGGCATCACGCTAACTGAACAAGAAGCAGGAGTAAGTCATTCTTTCTCAACACACATTCTTTTTGTGGGTAAGTTTTTATTTGTATGTGGTGGATGGATTTATGTAATTGTTATTTTTTTTCTTCATTTCTCTGGAGTGCTTTGAATGCTACTTCAAGAGCATCAGGCCGATTTCACTGAAAAAAAAGTGGGGGCAAGACTGTGAAGGACAAGTTCTTCCTCGGAGAAGATGGGGTCCCGTTGTCCAACCCTGCATCGGATTTGCAATGTTTGAAGTCCAGGTGAGTGATCAGCATTACTACATCAAAAGCATGGTCTATGAATCTTTCATGGCTTTCATTGGACTCGTAGCAATCAAACAGACTAGGACACAGTGCGGTTTGTTAGTTTTTTTCATTGTGTTGAACTGCTGTGTAATTGGTCTACACACACATGTAAATCACAGGTACTTGCCCTATGAATCTGAGGATGCTGTGGCAGCGTCAGCATCACAATCAGACTTGCTGACAGGACAACCAACCCCAGGACAGGCAATGTATGCATTAAAATGTTGGGTGGACGTGCTGACGTATTGCGGTAAGGAAATTGTGTCATTTCCGGTGTTTCTGTGACAGCGTCTCTGTGCTGCTCTGGTGAATTCTACTAGCCTGCTTTCTCACTTTAGTTGCTTAAAACGTGAACTCCAAGTCTTAACCCACACTCGTTCTGTTTAAGCACACATAGCTCTCCTCCTTTCTACGACTTTCTCGCTAATCTCTTAGCTGTTGTTTACACGTTACTAGCCTTGGTAGCTACATTAGCTTTACTGCTAGCGATGGCTTCTCCCTCTGCTCTCTCTTGCCCGGTGTGCCACATGTTCAGTTATGCCTCTGCCTCCTTTAGTGACAGCGGTAAGTGTAACAAGTGTAGCTTATTTGTTGCGCTGGAGGCGAGGCTTAGTGAATTAGAAGCGCGGCTCCGCACCATGGAAAATCACTCAGTAGCTGCGGTAGTTAGCCAGTCCCCTGTAGCCGGTGCGGAGCGACATAGCACAGTCTTAGCTCCTGCTAGCGGTCCTCCGGTAACTCCCGTTCAGCCGGGACGTTGGATAAGTGTGCGCCAGAAGCATAGCTCCAAGCCGAAGCCCACGGCTCACCACCAGCCCGTTCACGTCTCCAACTGCTTTTCCCCACTCAGCGATACACCCGCTGACGATAAAACTCTGGTTATTGGCAGCTCTATTTTGCGGAACGTGAAGTTAGCAACACCAGCGGCCATAGTCAAATGTATCCCTGGGGCCAGAGCGGGCGACATTGAGTCAAATTTAAAACTGCTGGCTAAAGCTAAACGTAGATTCAGTAAGATTGTTATTCACGTCGGCGGCAATGACACCCGGCTACGCCAATCGGAGGTCACTAAAATTAATATTGCCTCGGTGTGTGAATACGCAAAAACGATGTCGGACTCCGTAGTTTTCTCTGGACCCCTCCCTAATCTGACCTCTGATGACATGTTTAGCCGCATGTCATCATTTAATCGCTGGCTGTCCAGGTGGTGTCCAGCAAACGATGTGGGTTTCGTTAATAATTGGCAAACTTTCTGGGGAAAACCTGGTCTCATTAGGAGAGACGGCATTCATCCCACTTTGGATGGAGCTGCTCTCATTTCTAGGAACCTGGAAAATTTTATTAGCAAATTAAATCCCTGACAACCCAGAGTTGAGACCAGGACAGAGAGTCGCAGTCCTATACGCCTCTCTGAGCTTCTAGTTCACTTACCCAGCCATAGTTTCCATAGTTTTATACCAACGGTGTCTGTCCCCCGACCACCTAAATTATTTAAATCTAAAATTAAACAAAGAGGAATTGTGCAAAACAACCTCATAAAAATTAAAACCTCTTCTGTGACAGAAAGACAAAACAGGAGAATTAAATGCGGACTGCTAAATATCAGGTCTCTTTCGTCTAAAGCAGTGTTAGTAAACGAATTAATATCAGATAATCATATTGATTTACTTAGTCTCACTGAAACCTGGCTGTGTCAAGATGAATATGTTAGTCTAAATGAATCCACTCCTCCCAGTCATAATAATACCCACATTCCTCGAGGCAGCGGCCGAGGAGGGGGAGTTGCAGCCATTTTTAACTCTAGTCTATTAATCAGCCCTAAACCAAAACTAGATTATAAATCTTTTGAAAGCCTCGTTCTTAGTCTTTTACATCCAACCTGGAAAACCTCACAGCCACTTGTATTTGTTATAGTGTACTGTGCTCCTGGCCCGTATTCTGATTTTATATCTGAATTCTCAGAGTTTTTATCCAGTTTAGTTCTTAAATCAGATAAAGTTATTATTGTAGGCGATTTTAACATTCATGTCGACGTTGATAATGACTCCTTGGCTACCGCGTTTATCTCATTATTAGACTCCATTGGCTTCAGTCAGGGTGTGCATGAACCCACTCACTGTTTTAACCATACCCTCGATCTAGTTCTGACATATGGAATTGAAATTGATAACCTAACAGTCTTTCCACAGAATCCCTCGCTATCGGATCATTATTTGATTACGTTTGATTTCTTTTTACTCGATTACACACCACTCAGCAACAGTTACTATACCAGATGTTTATCAGATAGTGCTGTCGCAAAATTTAAGGAAATGATTACTCCGTCGTTAAATTCAATACCAAGTCCTTTAGTAACAGAGGTTTCCCGCACCGACTTTAACCTCTCCCGAATTGATCAATTTGTTGATAGCGCCGTAAGCTCGCTGCGAACAACACTCGACTCTGTAGCTCCTCTTAAAAAGAAGTTAACAAAACAAAGAAAGTTCGCTCCTTGGTATAACTCTGAAACCCGTAAATTAAAACAAATATCGCAAAAGTTTGAAAGGAATTGGCGATTAACCAAACTGGAAGAATCTCGTTTAATCTGGGCAGACAGTCTCAAAACTTAAGAGGGGCCTCCGCAATGCCAGAGCAAACTATTACTCAGCTTTAATAGAAGAAAACAAAAATAACCCCAGGTTTCTTTTCAGCACTGTAGCCAGGCTGACTGAGAGTCAAAGCTCTATTGAGCCTTGTATTCCTTTAGCCCTTAGCAGTAATGATTTTATGAGCTTCTCTAATGACAAAATTCTAACTATTAGAAGCAAAATTCATGACCTCCTGTCCTCAGATAGTACCTATCTAACCTCAAACACAGCTGTAACACCTAATATTTATTTAGAGCTTCTCCCCAATTTCTCTTCAAGAATTGACCGCAGTGATTTCTTCTTCTAAATCATCAACGTGTCTCTTAGACCCCATCCCAACTAAGCTACTCAAGGAGGTCTTACCTTTAGTTAACACCTATATATTAGATATGATCAATATATCCTTATTAACAGGCTATGTACCACAGTCTTTTAAGGTAGCTGTAATTAAACCTCTACTAAAAAAGCCCACCCTGGATCCAGAGGTGTTAGCCAACTATAGACCAATATCTTATCTTCCCTTTATGTCAAAGATCCTTGAGAAAGTAGTCGCAGACCCTGTGTGATTTTCTCCATGATAATAATTTATTTGAGGAATTACAGTCAGGATTTAGAGTGCATCATAGCACTGAGACAGCACTAGTTAAAATTACAAATGACCTTCTGATTGCTTCAGACAAAGGACTCGTCTCTGTACTTGTTTTATTAGATCTTAGTGCAGCGTTTGACACTGTTGACCATGAAATTCTGCTACAGAGACTGGAACACTTAATTGGCCTAAAAGGTTCTGCACTAAGCTGGTTTAAATCTTATTTATCTGATCGTTTTCAATTTGTTGACGTTCATAATGAATCATCCGTACGTACTAAAGTTTGTTTTGGAGTTCCGCAAGGTTCTGTGCTCGGACCAATCCTATTTATTCTATATATGCTTCCTTTAGGTAACATCATTAGAAATCACTCTATAAATTTCCATTGTTATGCGGATGATACACAGCTGTATTTATCGATGAAGCCAGATGAAAGTGATCAATTAACTAAACTTCATAATTGTCTTAAAGACATAAAAACTTGGATGAGCACCAATTTCCTGATGTTAAATTCAGACAAAACTGAAGTTATTGTTCTTGGCCCCAAACAACTCAGAGACTCTTTATCTGATGACATAGTTTCTCTCGATGGCATTGCTCTGGCCTCTAGCACTACCGTAAGAAACCTCGGAGTAACATTTGACCAAGATTTGTCTTTTAATTCTCATTTAAAACAAACCTCACTTACTGCATTTTTTCATCTGCGTAATATTGCAAAAATTAGACCTATCCTGACCCAAAAAGATGCAGAAAAATTGGTCCATGCTTTTGTTACCTCAAGGTTGGATTACTGTATCTCTCTATTATCAGGTAGCTCTAGTAAATCATTAAAAACTCTCCAGCTAATTCAGAATGCAGCAGCATGTGTACTAACAGGAACTAAGAAACGAGATCATATTTCTCCTGTTTTAGCTTCTCTGCACTGGCTCCCTGTAAAATCCAGAATTGAATTTAAAATCCTACTGTTAACTTATAAAGCTCTAAATGGTCAAGCTCCGTCATATCTTAGAGAGCTCATAGTGCCATATTATCCCACCAGAACTCTGCGCTCTGAGAACGCAGGGTTACTCGTGGTCCCTAAAGTCTCCAAAAGTAGATCAGGAGCCAGAGCCTTCAGCTATCAGGCTCCTCTCCTGTGGAATCATCTTCCTGTTGTGGTCCGGGAGGCAGACACCGTCTCCACATTTAAGGCTAGACTTAAGACTTTCCTCTTTGATAAAGCTTATAGTTAAGGCTGGCTCAGGCTTGCCCTGTACCAGCCCCTTGTTAGGCTGACTTAGGCCTAGTCTGCCGGAGGACCACCTATAATGCACCGGGCACCTTCTCTCTCTCTCTCTCTCTCTCTCTCTCTCTCTCTCTCTCTCTCTCTCTCATCCTATTACTGTATCTTGTTTACTCGGCCATTCTGGATGTCACTAACTTGGCTTCTTCTCCGGAGCCTTTGTGCTCCACTGTCTCTCAGGTTAACTCGTACTGCAGCGGTGCCTGGATAGTGTGACGTGTGTGGTTGTGCTGCTGCCGTGGTCCTGCCAGATGCCTCCTGCTGCTGCTGCTGCTGCCATCATTAGTCATACTTCTACTGTTATTATACACATATGATTATTATCATACATGTATACTGCCAGATACTAATATATACTTTCAACATATTGTACCACAGTAGCCAGAACTATAATGACAATATTATTACTTTCATGAATGTTGTTGTAAGCTACTGTCATTACCAAGGATGTCATACAGATTATTGTATTTTGTCATACGGATTACTGCTAATTTATTATGCTGATCTGTTCTGTACGACATCTATTGCACGTCCGTCCTGGAAGAGGGATCCCTCCTCAGTTGCTCTTCCTGAGGTTTCTACCATTTTTTCCCCTGTTAAAGGTTTTTTGGGGGGAGTTTTTCCTTATCCACTGTGAGGGTCTAAAGGACAGAGGGATGTCGTATGCTGTAAAGCCCTGTGAGGCAAATTGTATTTGTGATATTGGGCTTTATAAATAAAATTGATTGATGATTGATTGAAAATAAATCAAACTACTGCTTGAAGTAAACACCCATTGCAAGTTTCAGCAGAGTTCAGAGTTTGATGGATTTGTTTTTCTGTGCAGTGCATTGTTACCAACTGCTTCCACATCCATGCAAGACTGGGATGCTTATTGCAGGGCCTTCCCTGTAACACTGAGTGGTGACCCGCCTTCGAAAGATATGTGCATAAACTCTGGTTTTCCAGACTACCGGCCATACTACCACAAGTGGAGGACATTCAACTGAGACAGCAGAGTCAATACATACTGAGTAAGCATTGTGCATGTCTTGTTAACGGAGGCATTGTGTTGCATCAATTTCTTTCCATGTGTGTGTGTGTGTGTGTATATATATGTGTGTGTGTGTATATATATATATATATATATATACACATATATATATACATACAGTTGTGCTCATAAGTTTGCATACCCTGGCAGAATTTATGATTTCTCGGCCATTTTTCAAAGAATATGAACGATAACAACAAAACTTTTCTTTCACTCATGGTTAGTGTTTGGGTGAAGCCATTTATTATCAAACAACTGTGTTTACTCTTTTTAAATCATAATGGCAACAGAAACTACCCAAATGACCCTGATCAAAAGTTTTACATACCCCCTTTAACATCAATGACAGCTTGAAGTTTCTTGTGGTAGTTGTGGGGGAGGCTCTTTATTTTCAGATGGTAAAGCTGCCCATTCTTCTTGGCAAAAAGCCTTCAGTTCCTGTAAATTCTTGGGTTGTCTTGCATGAACTGCACGTTTGAGATCTCCCCAGTGGCTCAATGATATTGAGGTCAGGAGACTGAGATGGCCACTCCAGAACCTTCACTTAATTCTGCTGTAGCCAATGACAGGTCGACTTGGTATTGTGTTTTGGATCGTTGTCATGTTGGAACGTCCAAGTATGTCCCATGCACAGCTTTCGGGCTGATGAGTGCAAATTTTCCTCAAGTATTTTCTGACAACATGCAGCATTCATCCTGCCTTCAATTTTGCCAAGTTTCCTGTGCCTTTGTAGCTCACACATCCCCAAAACATCAGCGATTCAGCTCCATGTTTCACAGTAGGAATGGTGTACCTTTCATCATCAATCAAATCATCAAATCAAACTTATTTATATAGCACTTTTCATGCATTAAAAATGCAGCACAAAGTGCTTCACAGAATAAAAACATACAACAAAAATATTACATTCATATTGAAGAGATAAAATGATAATAAATAAATAACGAAGAAGATTAGAAACTTAATAATAATGAAATGCATAAAGATTAAAATAAATCATTTAAAATCAATAGAAATTAACTCTTTTACTTGTTATATCATATGTAATCTTAAAGAAATCAGTTAAAAGCTAAATTAAAAAGGTGAGTCTTGAGCCTCCTTTAAAAACATCAACAGTCTCTGCAGTCCTGATGTTGTCCGCAGGTTGTTTCATAAGTGAGGGCCATAATGGCTGAATGCAGCCTCCCCGTGGGTTTTTTCTCACTTTTGGAACAATTAAAAGGCCTGTGCTGGAGGACCTCAGGATCCGTGAGGGCTGATGATAAAAGCAGGTCAGATAAATAAGATGGCCCCAGACCGTTAAGACGTTTAAAAACTAGTAAAAGAACCTTAAAATCGATCCTGACACACAGGGAGCCAATGCAGTGATTTTAAAACTGGTGTAATGTGCGCCTGCCCTCTGGTCCTCATCAGCACTAATGAGGCTGTTTTTGGAGTAGCTGCAGATTAGAGATTGTCTTTTTGGGAAGACCAGAGCAGGGCTTTACAGTAATCTAAACGACAAGAGATAAAAGCATGCATCAGCACCTCCGTGCTGGCCTCAGAGAGAAACGGGCGCACTCTGGCTATATTGTTAAGATGATAAAAACCTATCTTTGTTACATTTTTGATGTGTGGAATAAAACTAAGCTCAGAGTCAAAAATGACGCCCAGGTTCTTTACACATTGTGAAGGTTTAAAATCTTGTAGTTTTGTTAAAAGTTTCTCTCTCTTGCCTTCAGGACCAATGATTAAAACCTCTGTTTTGTCCTGGTTGAGCTGTAGGACATTCACTGCCATCCATGACTTGATATCTAAATGCAGTTAAAAAGGGCATCAATTGGCCCTGTGTCATCAGGAGACACGGCGATGTACAGTTGTGTCATCTGTGTAACTGTGGAAGTTGATGCCGTGCCTCCTGACGTCCCCAAGGGGAAGCATATATAGATTAAAAAGAAGTGGGCCTAAAATCGACCCTTGGGGCACCCACACCTGATTTCAAGTGTTCTGGAGGAACATGTATCCATACTTACAAAGAAACAACGATCTGTGATAAGAGCTGAACCAGTTTAAAAACAGTACCAGAGAGGCCCACCAGGTTTCTGAGTCTGTTTAATAAAACGTGGTGATCTATTGTATCAAAGGCAGCGCTTAGATCCAGTAGTACCAAGACTGTGAGTTTTTGTGAATCCGCATTAAACCTGATATCATTTAAAATCTTTAAAAGGGCTGTCTCCGTACTGTGGTTCATCCTAAAACCAGACTGATATTTCTCTAAAATATTGTTTCCTTTTAAAAAAAATTTACTTGGTGAAAAAACCAGTTTTTCTAAAATCTTACTTAAAAACGGTAAGTTGGATACTGGTCGGTAATTATTAAAAATGTTGGGATCTAAATTACTCTTCTTCAGAAGGGGCTTCACCACTGCTGTTTTGAAGGCAGTGGGGAAGACACCCGTCTGAAGAGAGTAATTTACTATATTTAAAATCTGTTCCTCAAAGAACCATAAAATGTTTTTAAAAGTGATGTGGGAATAGGATCTAAAAGGCAGGTTGTTGGGTTTACCTGGGAGAAAACTTGACCAAGTGTCCTTGCATCAACCAGGCAAAACTCTCCAGTGTTTCCTCAGGTAAAGCAATGATCCAGGTGTGTTAAAATTACATTCTGTTGGTAAAAAAGACTGGATCTGATGTCATCGATTTTACTTCTGAACTGCAAGTCCTCGCAGAGGGCATCTGTTGACGTCTTGGATGGTTTATTAAAATTAGTGCTAGTTAAAAGATCGAAAGTGGAGAAAAGGAATTTGGGGTTGTTTTTATTATCAGTAATGGGTTTTAAAAAGTGGGATATTATTCTTGTCTGTTTGACTGTATTGTTGTAGGTTTTGAGTTGTTCACGTAATGTTTCATAATGAATAGTCAGTTTTTTTTCTCCACCTTCTCTCCACACTCCTGCATTTTCTTTTCAGTTTTTGATTGCATCATTTCTCCACGGGGGTAGGTTTGTTTTTATTGTTTTTGTTAAAGTGGAGCCACTGAGTCAAGTGTTGACTTTAATTTACTGTTAAAATTGTCCACAATAAAATCACAGGGTGCAGGTAAAATTTCGGCAGGAGTGCTCTGTAAATCTGGATAAAATTTGCAGCCACTTCAGAAGTTAGGTAGCATTCCTCACTGTTCTCACCGGGCTTCCTGATGGCTAAACTGGTGATGTTAAAATACACACAGTAGTGGTCAGACACAGCCAGGTCAACAACAGAGGACATACTAGTCGACAGACCATAGGTTATGACCAGGTCCAGGGTGTCCTCTGTTGGTTGGCTGTGACGTGTTGTTTAAAATCCATGTAGGTTAAAAGGTTTAAAAATCTCTAGACATAGTATCAGATGTTATCAACATGTAAATTAAAATCACCAGTTATTAAATTCTATTGTAAGTGGTGTGTATGATTGATAATAACTCTGAGAATTCACTGATAAAAGGGTAGAATGGTGGGGGGGTCTGTAAACTGTGATGCAAAGAATAGGAGGACGGCTAAAAACAAAGGCATGCTCAAATGATATGTAACTGTTAAAGGAAACTTCACTTGAGTGCAGTGTACTTTTGGTTATAGATGCAGTTTCCGCCTCCTTTTTACCCCCCTAGTAGAGAATAAAAAGTTAAAATTTGATGGGCAGGCCTCTGTGAGAACAACTGGTGCGTCAGTGCCAAGCCATGTCTCTGTTAAGAATGCTGTCAATATATTATCAAAAATTAGGTCATTTCGTCAGAGTAGAGGCCTGTCTCACATCTTCAGAAAGACTGTTCCAGATTTTAGCTGCATAAAACTGGAACCCTGATTCCCCATGTTTAGTCCTGACTCTGGGCACCAGCAGGAGGCCGGTCCCTGAGGTCCTCAGAGTCCGAGATGGTTCATATGGCACTAACATGTCAGAGATGTACTTTGGTGCTAGGCCGTGGAGAGACTTGTACACAAGCAGAGCTGCTTTAAAGTCTATTCTCTGAACCACAGGAAGCCAGTGTAGAGACCTGAGCACAGGACTAATGTGCTCGTACTTCCTGGTTCTGGTCAGGACCCGAGCAGCAGCATTCTGGATGTACTGCAGCTGTCTTACGGCCCGTTTGGAGAGGCCAGTGAGCAGGCCGTTACAGTAGTCTAACCTACAGGAGACAAATGCATGGATAAGTCTCTTCAATTCAGGCTTAGATACTATACCTTTGATTTTGGCAATGTTTTTTAGATGGTAAAAGGCTGCTGATGTTATTGATTTGATGTGGCTGTTAAAGTTCAAGTCTGAGTCCATTATTACCCCAAGATTTCTAACCTGATTTAGGTTTAGAGAGAGAGACTGGAGGTGACTACTGACACTTTCTCTTTGTTCTGTGGACCAAATACGATGACTTCAGTCTTTTCTGAATTTAGCATCATAGTGAGAATTACTACCTTTTTCCCCCACACACAGTCTGTGAAGAACCAATGGAAAAAATATTTCTCATAATGAGACAGCCGAACATAGCATGATTCCACAGGCCGTGAGCTTTGAGAACAGTTCAGTTTCCTTTTGATAGCAACGAGTATTTTAATGTGGATGAACTGCATACTGTACATTCATACTTCAGTTGTCTTGGTAGTACACTGTTAAATTTAAAATCACAGTCAAATATAAAGTTGAATATCTACAGAACTTAACACAAAACTATTTTATGAATGACAGCCACTTACTCAGCAGTAAGATCATTTTGGTGGTGAGTGGTTTAACCAAGACAGGCTGTAGTCAGTGTTTTCTACCTGTGTTTTTAACCTGTCATCTTTCTCTCTTCTAGGACACTTGAGGAAAGTTACAACGCCTTGGCCAATGTGATATTTACTCCACAGTAAAGAAGTTATTTCACAAGAATTATGACTTTGCAAATTACGACACTGGGTCTTAATTCATAGGTTTTATAATTACTGTTATAAATCTTTTCATTTATTCATGTGTACTTTTTGTAACCTTTTAATAGTGATGATTTCATGAATGCAAGCTTTGACTTTATTTTGTTAAACTGTTTGTGTAATGGTTTTAACTTGCTATATAAAATGGATCAGACAAAAGTTACTTTAGAGTAAAAGCACATTTTTTGAAAGCTGTCATCAGTTTCCTGTGATGACTGGAAATATAGTGGTGATTTAAACCTTTAACAACATATAATAGTTATTAATGCCATCTTAATGTTTTCATTTATGTTTTAACATTACCCAAGTTTGCATTTATTATAGCAAAATGTAAAGAAAAAATGAAAAGCTGATGTTATGTGCTGGTTTTGTTTGAACATTTCTTTAAGACAAATGAAGAAAATTCACTGAAACTATTCTCCTTTTGTGAAAAACAAGGAAATATCTCTGCACACGGAATAGTTTTAAGCCCCGTAATAGGTATTATTTTGTGACATTGTGACATATGAAGGTTCTGCTCAGTATTGACTTATATAGTGAGGCAAAAAAAAAACAAAACATAACACACAATTGGCTAATTATGTTTCTATTTGCCTCACTATAAAAACATCACGTACCTTTTGCCTGAGGAAGGCCCTCTCAGAGTTGGCGAACAAGTGATACCTTGGGGGCTTCAGAACTATTGTGTCCAGCTAATTGTTTGTTTTTTTGAGCCCTTTATCCAGTGACATTCTTCTGTGTTAAAACTAGACTTCTAACAGAGCAGCAAACAAAGGTTACTCTCCAAAATCTTCTCAGGCTCTGCTGCTGGGTCTAAGGTGCTTAGTTACCTTCAAGTACAAAGTTAAAATAATCAGGCCCACACAGAAATGGACTGCTTAATTATTTGCCAATGACAGTGTTGAACATTAATGCTTTAGGGTTTATCTGTAGTGTATGATTTGTTTGCCCTTTCAGTTGACAGTCAGATTCAGTCAGTAACAAGACAAAAGGAGTGCAAATGTAAATAGAATTTATTGAAATTTTAAACAAGTTATAGATGAATATCAAAAACTCAACATTGGCCATGACAGCTTGGGCTATGTTCAGGCCTAACAAAATGTGTCCTAAAGGCCAAATTCAAAAGCAGTGACACTGCCAACTGTAAGCAGTTCACTGCATTTTGAGGTGGTCTTTAAGACAATTAACTAATTTACTTAAAAACATTCATTTTCCCTAGGTGTGAAATGAACTCTATCTTTCAAAAATAGCCTGTCATGTCTGATGTGAGGGTGCTCAATTATGGCACCATTTAAACTGTGAACAAATGTAGCCATAAACTATTAACAATTTCCTGGCCTTATCAATCTTTGCTGGATTGCCACCAGCCTCCCACCTGCACCTTTGGGCCAATGAAGAAAATCTTAATGCCAGGGCTGGAGGTGAAGCTGGTGCAGGTGCTCCTTCATCATGCTGACCAGCTTGACACTGCTGACCTTCCCCATGCCATTGCCACCACAGTGGATGATGAGGACACCTGGTGCTGCTCTTTCACAGGGAGTGGGGAAAGAAGGAGAAAGGCCTCTCCACTGCAGTCCACCCCAGCCAAACCAGCAGACATGGACACCTGGCATGCTGAGGGTGCTTCCCAGAGTCTCTGCAGCTCTCTGGACACTGCCGGACATAGCTGTCACCAATGATGCACACTGTGCCTATGAAAGTAAAATGATTGTAATAACTGCTTTAGGTAATAAAAAACGTAAAGTTAACTATGAAGGCGAATCACTCCTTTTTGTTGACAATACTATTATGTCACATCTGTAGGGTAAAATAAAACAGGGGAGCAACCTCAAAATAATATATGATTGATGTCTTTTAAATGCTTTTTTTGTCCTTGGAAGACAATGTAATATTAGCTGTCTAAAGTCAAGTAGCTAAAACTGGTTCTTACAGTTTCTGCTGTGTGTAGCAGGCGTGGTGCAGACGTCACAAGTGGCCATGACCTCAACACCGGTGATGTACTGAAAGAAATTAACATCTTGTAACAAGTATAACACTGCCTTTCTTTCGCAACTTCTACATTTCTTTAACATGTTCTATGTTCATAACAGTAACGTACATTTAATCAATGTCAAATCATAAATATGCGCACTGTTTGCAACAGCAGGGTGGGTACAGGGATATAATCTTTAATGTCAGCCGTTATGCACACTGCAAATCCAACTACTAACTTGAATTTCTTGTTTGCTATCAACAAAACATTCATGGTAAGAAAGAACACTACTGTTAAATGGGTAACATCACATGTGACTTGTAGACTAGCTCCGGCACTTGTTGCTAAAATGATAGCTGAAACAATGCTAACGTGCTAGTCGCCTAATGTAATTGTAAACATGATTTGTTTATGCTCGCGAAATAATCACGAAACATTCCTACAAAATAGCTATAACATTAACAACAGTTTAAAAGGTCGTTAAAATATATGGTTAAATGCCACATTACCATATGCCCCAGCCGCATCCATTGTCAACAAGAATATCAAGCCATGGGTCGGTCAAGGCCCAAGGCAAGGCAAGGCAAGACAAGTTTATTTTATATAGCACAATTCAACACAAGGTAATTCAAAGTGCTTTACAGAGACATTAAAAGCAACAAGACACAATTTAAAACAACAAAAACATTCGATTAAAAAGGGAAATAGAAATTGAGAATGATAGTGATAATAATAAAATACAGTAACATAAAATAAAAACAGGCTCAATACATTTAACAGTCAGGATAAGAAAAGAAGTAGAATAATAAAAGACATAAATCAGCAGTGTGTAGTTAAAAAGTACGGGCAGTAGAATACAGCAGGTAAGTATTTAATCTAAGAGTACGCTTCAGTAAACAATAGTGTTTTTAGCCCTGATTTAAAGGAGCTGACAGTTTGAGCAGACCTCAGATCTACAGGAAGTTTGTTCCACAGGTGAGGAGCATAATAACTGAATGCTGCCTCACCTTGCTTGGTTCTTGGAACACAACAAACCTGTTCCAGATGACCTAAGGGGTCTGGATGATTCATAGGGAACCAGTAGATCAAGAATGTATTGTCCGAGACCATTGAGGGCTTGTAGACCAGCAGTAAGATTTTAAAATCTATTCTTGACTGAATCAGCTGCAACTGTCTAATTGATTTTTTGTTAAGGCCTGTAAGTAAGCCATTGCAATAATCCAACCTACTAAAAATGAATGCATGAATATTTTTCCATGTCTTGTTAGACAGAAACCCCTTAATTTTAGCTATATTTTTCAGGTGGTAATAGGCAGATTTAGTAATAAACTTTAAATGGCTGTTGAAGTTCAGGTCTGAGTCAATAATAACACCAAGATTTCTGGCTTGATTTGTAGCTGTCAATGACATAGAGCCAGGGTGGGCGCTGATCTTTGCCCTTTCATTTCTAGGGCCAAAAATTAATACCTCTGTCTTTTCTATTTAGCTGGAGAAAATTCTGGCACATCCAGTCATTGATTTGATGAATACAGTTACTCAGTGAGAGTAAGGGACTATCGTGTGATGACACTGAGATATAGAGTTGTGTGTCGTCGGCATACGTATGATAGGAGATGTTGTGATGTTCCATAATCTGGGCTAGGGGTAGCATATAGATGTTGAATAGAAGTGGTCCGAGAAATGGACCCTTGAGGAACCCCACATGTGATCGTAGTTCGCTCAGTTCATGGTTACCAATTGACACAAAAAAGTCCCTATCTTGTAGGGGTGGGTTAAAAATATCAATATTTTCGATATTGTATCGATACACATGTGTAGAAACGATAATCGACACATAAAGCCCAGTATCGATATTAAAATGCAATAGATTTTACCCGTTAGGTGTTTGTTTGGCTAACCCCTTTAGTCTCGCGTGGTTTAGTGCTTCGCGCACCATTAACGCAGTCAGATCTCGCGAGATCCATGCCATCCGTCAGAGAGAACAACCATGGCGGAGAAGGAAGCAGAATTTGTGTCACCCGGAAATTTGAAAGCTGATGTCTGGCGGCATTTTGGGTTCAAGAAAAGAGAAGGTAGCGAGGAACTGGACAGAAACAATGCTGTGTGCAAAATATGCAAAGTGGAGGTAAAAATACAATGGCAACACCAATCTCCGGAGCCATTTAACGAGGCACCACCCGGAGCATGCACAACAACCAGGCTACTCTAACAGGTCACTGGCACTGACGCAACCGACGCTGGAGAAAGCATTTGGGGTGAAGTTTCCGTCCACGTCTCTGCGTGCAGAGAAAATCACGTCGGCTCTGGCAAGTTTTATCTGCAAGGATCTCAGACCATACAGCGTGGTGGAAAATGTAGGCTTCAGACATTTTGTCCGTACACTGGAACCACGTTATGTGATACCGACACGGAAACAACTGAGTCAAGTCACAATCCCAAAGATGTACGCTGATGTTAAAAACAACATCGCAACTGCACTGAAATCAGCAGAGAGAGTTGCTGTCACTTGCGACAGCTGGACAAGCAGAGCTACGGATTCTTATCTAACCATCACTTGTCACTACATTGACGGTAACTGGTGCCTTGTGTCCCATGTCTTATCAAACGCAGGCGATTGAAGCCAGCCACACTGCGACTCATCTTGCTGAGCTGACCGAGGCGCTTCGAGAGTGGAGCTCACGGACAAAGTCCCGGCTGCCGTTACCGACAACGCGGCCAACATGGTCCGGGCAGTGGCCTCAATGGGGCTGTTGCATGTGGGCTGTTACGCCCACACGCTCAACTTAGCCTCCCAAGCAGCACTCAAAATACCCTCTGTTGCCCGACTGATGGGCCGAGTGAGGCGAATTGCAGCCTTCTTCCATCGCAGCACAACGGCGAGCCACATGCTTAAAGAAAGCAAAAGCTTCTGAACCTGTGTCAACACAAGTTGGTGATCGACGTGGTGACCCGCTGGAACAGCTCCCTGGACATGCTGGAGCGCTTTGGAGCAACAACCAGCAATCACAGGTGAATATACCATTACCAATCTTTGTCTTTGTTATCTGTTTTAAAAACTTGTTTGTTCTCATGTTGTATTTTGATCACTGTGAAGCATTATGACTAGAAAGGAGCTATATAAATGAACTTTATTCATAAAGCTGCTGTCAGATAAAAATTTGTCAGATAAATATTTTTTTCTACTTTTTTGCATAAATGTGTTAATTAACTTCAGTTCTGATCAAAACTATTACATATTTAAAATCTTTTGGAATTTTAATATTTTAAATGTCAATTTTATAAGTGGTCTCACTGATTTTGGGGAAAAAAACCCCCACACAAAATGACTGATTTTCAGTATAAAAAATTATTGGAGCCTGGAGATTTTTTTTACCTGTTTATCACAGTCTTGGATATACCAAAGATTAGTAACAACATTGACTTTGATGCATTATTAGCTTTTGTGTATCATCAGATTTTAACTTTTTCTCCCTTTCGTACCGTTAAGGCCAAAAACAGCCACTAACAAAAACTGCTGTCAGATAAAAATTTGTCAGATAAATATTTTTTTGTACTTTTTTTTTTTTGCATAAATGCAAAGCGCGCGAGCTAAAACATTTTTTGAGTTGCACAGTTCCTGCAAGAATCTTATCTTACTTTCACCCCTGGTGCTGACCCTAGGTGGGCGGTGCGTGTGACTGCAGGGTGTAGGCCTCATGTCCGCTCAGACAGACAGACAGACAAAGACTATGTGCTTGTGGCAAAGATGGATTTCAATTTAATGTATATTAATTGGACAATAAAGTTTTTCTTATCTTATCACAGCAACGCTGCTCTCACCTGAAGTGCGCAGGAATGAACGAGACCTCTGCACTCTAACAGAGGCTGACGTGACAGTAGCAGAAGATATTGTGAAAGCTCTCCAACCACTGAAGGTATCACTCTTGTCTTATTAATGTTTTGTATATTCTCATTTTTGTTTCTTTTGTCATTTGTCTTGTCTTAGCTCATACTTTACTGCAGCACTTGAGATCTGTTTCAGATAGTGCTACACACAAATATAATGTATTATCATTTTTAATATTACTGAAGGCAGCCACACTGGTCATGTCCGAAGAGATGACTCCAACACTCTCCGTCATTGCACCCATGCACGCTCAGCTATTGGCTCAGATGACCAGTGTCCCCGACGACTCACCCGTGATTAAGGAGCTCAAGACTATTGTGCACGTCAACTTGAGTTCAAGGTATGCTTAGTTAAAATACACTGGGCTGTGTCTGTGCATGTAAGTGCACTGTATACACACTGCTTACCTGTATGTATGCAAAGCCAATGCAATGAATCAAAGATGCTATACGTTATGAAATCTCTTTTTTTAAGATACGAGGCACTAAAAAAGACACTTTATGAAGCGTCAGCTCTTGATCCTCGCTTCAAGACTCTGCCCTTCTTATCTCAAGAGGCCTGTGATGACACCTTCGCCAGGCTGACTACAATCTTGAGGGAAGCTGCTCATCTGGAGCAAGTGGAGGCATCTGATGTAAGTTAATGAGGTGTAATGTATGTTACTACAGTATTTGTATACACACACACACACACACACACACACACACACACACACACACACACACACAGGTACACACACACAATTAATTTATTATCCTGATCATGAATATTTATCTTTACACAGCCACAAGCTGATGGAGCTGCTGTTTCTGCACAGCAGGAAGACAACTCCCTTGCTGCTGATGCTGCTGATCCTCCCCCAACAAAGAGGTCCAAGGAGCCTTCTTCTGCACTCATGTCTCTCCTGGGTCCAGCCTACAAGCCAAAAGAACCAGCTGTACCAGTGAGAAGTGCAGCTGAGAAGGCAAAGGATGAAGTAAAAGGATACAGAGAAGTAGCCTCTCCCACTCTCTGAAAATCCACTGAGCTGGTGGATGAAGCATGAGGAGAGTTACCCTCTTATAGCTCGCCAAGCAAAGCGTTATCTTTGTGTGCCTGGGACCAGTGTCCCTTCAGAGAGGGTATTTTCAACTGTTGGTGACATTATTACAGCAAAAAGGAGCTGCCTCACTCCAGAACATGTTGATCAGCTGCTGTTCCTGCAGAGAAATCTTACAGTACCCAGCAAGTGGTGATTAAGCAGTCATGAAGAATGGGCCTTAGTGTCATGTACTTTACAGCTGGGTTTAGATTGTCCAGAATTTTTAGACAATCAAGTTTCTTTTAAAATGCACTTTAGTTCAGAGGTGGGTTTTTGCAATTTCTGTTCAAAATGCACCAAAGCTTTGTGAGACAATCACTGCCGTGTTTGTACTGTGTTTTCATAAGGGACACTACAGTATTACTTTTTGTGGTCTGGGTCTAGTGTCTGTTGTTGACATTTATTATTATTGTTTACATTGAATGGCTATTTCAATAAAAAGTACAAGATGTTGTATAACTATTTGTTCAATGGTCAGTTCTCTCTTAATTTAAATATTAATATTTAATAATGCACCAGGTTAGGGGGTAACTTTTACAACTGAATTTACAGCATTAGTTCTTTGAGAATCTCTTCCATTACCAAAGCAAAATTGGTGTTAACTAAAATATCGATATCGAATTGTATCGAATCGTATCGGAAATCGTATCGGCTTGGGACCTAGTGTATCGGAATCGTATCGTATCGGAAGGTCAGTGGCGATACCCAGCTCTACTATCTTGTAAGTAAGATTTGAACCACTGTAGCACAGTGCCAAGGCGAGTGAGCGTTTCTTCCTACGTGCTCAAAAACATAGGTGCCGATTGGCCGAAGAGGAGTCCTGTGTGTCTGCGCTCGATTGCTCTTCCTTCGTCCTTAAACTACCCGGATGTCTGTCACAGTAAATTGAATTTGAATTTGGAGAACTGAATTTGAATTGTGAGAAGTGAATGTGAGGATATATAGAAATGAATTCAATTTTAAATTATACTATTCAGATTCAGTTTTTCAATGCAATGATTCAAATTAACAATACAATTTCAAATTATGTGATTCAAATTCAGTTCTGCAATGCAATTATTCAAGTTTAGAAATTCCAATTCAAATATAAATGACTCAATTTCAAATTATGTGATTCAAATTCAGTTCTGCAATGCAATTATTCAAGTTTAGAAATTCAAATTCAAATATAGATTATTCAAATTCACCGAAGAAAAGAGCCACACATCCTTTATTCGGTCCCTGGTCTCCTGGCTCCGCCGCTCTGCACCGTCGTCCTCTTCTGGCACGGTCTCGAGCTATCGGAGGCAAGATGGCAGTCACTGCACTTTTACACAAACAGCTATCGTGAGTCGCACTTTATCATTCCAGACCGCTACTCACACAGAAGCTTCTTCATGGAACCTGGAGTCAGCTAGCCACCTAGCTCCTCTGTCCACTGGGTGCTCTGGCGTGGGTCCTGCGTTCGGTGTTCCTCCTAGTTAGAATTGCCGCTTCCTGACGCTTCCTGCTCCTTTGCCTGCTCCGTGCATCTCGTCTCTGTTGCAGCTTTCTCCGCTCGCTTTCTTAAAACCCTGCAGTATCTCAGGTGCGGTGATTGGGTTTAGGGGTGTCATTACTTGGATGAGGTTTTCAGAATAGAAGCACACACTCCCAGTGTACAAAACATGTAATAAAAACACACAATAAAAAATACACACTAAAAAGCAAAAATATTACAAGTTAAAAACACTGGGAGTTTGAAATACACACAATAAAACGACTACCTTACACATGTGACAACTACATTAGGAATGACTTTTTTGCAAGTAATTACATTCTGTCACAACCTCACTCTGGGAAAACATCAACATGTAACAGTAAAGGTAATCAGTGCGACAGCTGTTATAAATGAAGCCATCAATAAACACAATATTTCCATTAAACAGTAAAGGTAATCAGTGTGACAGCTGTTATAAATGAGGCCATCAATACACACAATATTTCCATGTAACAGTAAACGTAATCAGTGCGACAGCTGTTATAAATGAAGCCATCAATAAACACAATATTTCTATGTAACAGTAAAAGTAATCAGTGCGACAGCTGTTATAAATGAAGCCATCAATGAAAATAATATTTCCATGTAACAGTAAAGGTAATCAGTGCGACAGCTGTTATAATTGAAGCAATCAATACACACAATAATATTTCCATGTAACAGTAAAGGTAATCAGTGCGACAGCTGTTATAAATGAAACAATCAATAAACAATAATATTTCCACGTAAAAGTAAAGGTACTCAGCATGACAGCTGTAAAAAAAGAAGCCATCAATAAACACATTATTTCTATGTAACAGTAAACGAAATCAGTGCGACAGCTGTTATAAATGAAGCCATCAATAAACACAATGTTTCCATGTCACAGTAAACAAAATCAGTGCGACAGCTGTTATAAATGAAGCCATCAATAAACACAATATTTCCATGTCACAGTAAACGAAATCAGTCCGAAAGCTGTTATAAATGAAGCTATCAATAAACACAATGTTTCCATGTAACAGTAAAGGTCATCAGTGTGACATCTGTTATAAATTAAGCCATTAATAAACACAACAATATTTCAATGTAACAACAAAGGAAATCTGTGCGACACTTGTTATAAATGAACAATCAATAAACACAATAATATTTCTATGTAAAAGTAAAGGTACTCAGCATGACAGCTGTTATAAATGAAGCCATCGATAAACACATTATTTCCATGTAACAGTAAAGCCAGTCAGTGCGACAGCTGTTATAAATGAAGCCATCAATAAACACAATATGTAACAGCAAAAGTAATCAGTGTGACAGTTGTTATAAAAGAAGCCATCAATAAACACATTATTTCCATGTCACAGTAAACGAAATCAGTGCGACAGCTGTTATAAATGAAGCCATCAATGAAAACAGTATTTCCATGTAACAGTAAAGGTCATCAGTGTGACATCTGTTATAAATTAAGCCATCAATAAACACAAAAATATTTCAATGTAACAACAAAGGTACTCTGCATGACAGCTGTTATAAATGAAGCCATCAATAAACACAATATTTCCATGACCATTTTGAAGTGTCTTGAGGTTTCCTCCTGTTTGACTGCTGATATAAATGACCTAAGAGAAACACAAAAATTACAGTAGAGAGACATTAAATGCCTTCATAGAGACACTAAGTTACCAAAAAATGTCTAAAACGACATCAATTGACCCTTGACACAAAAATAAACTTTTAAGAGGAACAAAATGACCTCAGAGAGTCAGAAAATAATTGCAATAATACTGAATGACCTCAAAGAGACACAGAACCAAAATGACAGAAATTCCCCACAGAGACACAAAATTACCTTTGAAACAATAAATAATTACAATGACACAATTTGAACTGAAAGAGACACTAAATTACTAAAAAAGACATTAATTGACTTATATGAGACACAAAATGACCTCCAAGTTACAAAACGACATTTAAGGGACAAAACGACTGAAAAAGACACAAATTGACCTCACAGTGACACAAGATGACCTCAGAGAGACACAACCAACAAAAAAGAGGCACAACCAGCACAGACTCTGTGTGTCTGACCCTGTGTAGGAGAGGTGGTGGGGCCTTTTGCATATCTGTGTTCAGGGGCCCATTGTCTCATAATCTGCCCATGCATACAGTAGACATAGCTGTCTTTTACAGAGGGACATTTTTGCCAGATATTCAACTATATGCCAATTTGAAGCTCTCTTGCTGCATGAGAAAAGCAAGCACCACATCAGAAAAAATCTCTGTGTGCAGTTGATTCACACCTCTCTGTTGCTCTCACAGTATGATGACATCATAATATGTAAATGAGGCTTTGTGTAAAATACTCATAAATGAACAAGATCCTAAATATTAAGAATATTGTTGAATCATGAGCATATTTAAATGATAAGGCCTCAGTGCTTGTGTCACTGCTTGCAGCACTGATGGTTAAACATGTATAAGCTGGGCTATATTTTTATTAGCATGTTGATGCTGAGCTGTTTGTTGGACATGGGCTTTAAAAAGTGTCAATGTCCCGTCTACCTTGAATGAGTCGTTTGTCAGTGACAGCAGGTCTTAAGAAGAGGTCCAGGAGCAACAGGTCTCAGTTTGGAGTCTGTTTTTCCAGAAAAATCGTCGAATGAAAGTTGAGCTGCTGCTTGTCTCGCCGATAGAAACTTCCCTCTGACTGAAATGTTTAAACGTGTGAAAAGATGCACTTAGAGACCACATAGCAACCATGGAAACCATCAGGTCCCTAACAACACGTCTGACCTCACAGCTCTCATTACGTCATCATCAGACAGTCCTCCACTGCAGGAACAATACCACCTGTTAGTTTGTGGCGATTTATTAAACCGGAAATTTATTTATTAAACACGCTGCAACTTTTTTTCTTTATGTGTGTGTTTGTTTTCCGTTTTTTCTGCATTCACTTGGACAGTTTTTCTCAATCAGCAGCCTTATTGAGAGTCGGTTTACTCAGCCGGCTTTTGGTTCTTCTTGATGAGGATATCATCATGTGAATTAATTGAGGTGTATTCATTAAACGCTTTCTAGTCAGCTCGAGACTGTGAAACTTATATCACACTGGTTATGTGGTGCATAGACTCTGTCTCTGAACATGGTAAACAAAAAAGGATAAATGCAACTGAGTGAAAACAGCAATGTTGGGGGGAAAAAAACTATGAGTGTTGGGTTTCGCTGGACGCTCCCTCCCTCCCTCCCTCCCTCTTTCAGCACTTTCCAATAAAGGCGCACTGCGCTTTTACGCACGACTAGTGACACTGTGGAGGAGATCAGAGAGCCATGAAGACCGTCAGTGTGTGAGCGTTGTGCTGCCACCACCGCAAGAATCTGATCCTGGCGCCTGGTCTGTTGTTCTCTGTCTGAGGAGAAGCGGCTCGGTGCCTGGAGGAGGATGGTGGCTTCACTCTTGATGGAGACCTCCGCCACTTTGTCGTGGCCACCAACACGGTTGACATCGCTACAGAGGAGAGGCTGTGCCAGCTGAGCCAGCACCTGACTCTAGTCCACAGTCTGACCCAGAGAGAGTGTTTCCGGGTTTCTGAGATGGATGAGTGAAACGGAGGATTCAGCGTCAACATATTTTTTGCCGTTTGTTGCGACTGAACCTCTGAGCGGTTGCGCTGATGCAGGGCCGTAACCACCTATTTAACATTGGGGGGGGGGGGGCATTGTAAATCACCAGTAACCCCCTCAGGTGAGATTTTAGAAACCTAAAAGTTAAACTGACCATTTTACAGCAAACTGAAAGCAAAATCTTGGATCAAGTGTTATGATAGATACGAACACTGGAATCACAATGCAGATCAAGACAAAAGAGGTTTATTTAAAAAGGCACAAAAATCAGTTCAGGGGCAAAACTGAGTCTGTGGAGGGGATGGCAAGGGCAAGACAGTCCGTGGAAGGAGGGAACAAAAACTGGGTGATGATGGCCTGTCGTCACAGTAATGGAATCTCCTGCTGGCCCTGAACGTCACAGTCCTGTTCCTGTCTATCACTACCTGTAAAAACCAACCTGCAAATAGACAAACATTTCTCCACATCGTTTGGAGGAGATCTGGAAGAGACTTAACACGGTTATTGATCCTGTTTCACTTAATTTATTTATTTTTTCCATCTGCATCTGGATACATTATCTGCAGGTGTTCTTGCTCATATCAATTTAACCTGTGAACAAGTGCAGATTCAAGCACAGAAACCCTCTTACATCACGTGGGATTCTTGAAACATTCATATCTCGCCGCCCAGCACCGAGACACTGATGAGGTTCTTACAGTTGTGACTCCATTCACGGGGGAAGCTGCTTCATATGCTACTTGCTGTTTGCAGAGGAGAATAAGATGTTCGACAGCAGGAATCCACCTCCTCATACACCATGGGGACGTCCTCTTTATGCTTTTCTCAGTGTGCGAATGCGTTTCGTGCATCTTTCTCCTCTGGGGCGGACAATGCACGGTTGCAACGCCACTCCCTGTAAAACTGGGTTAGGGGACAAGCAATGATGTTGCTGAGCACCTGCATCAGACAACACTCCACTGTCTGCAGCAGCGGAGTTCCTGCGAAGTCTCTCCCATCCGCAAACAGGGCAAGTGGCCTATGACATGATCACTGACATCATAGAAAATCACTATGATCACAGCTGCTGGTGATGAGTGTTTAATGATGTTGCCGAGCATCTCCATCAAACAACTCCAACATCTGCAGCAGCACAGGACCTGCAAGGTCTCCCCTGTCTGCAAATGGGGGGCGTGGCCTCTCATGATGATGTCACAGTGACATCACTGTGACATCATCATGAGAGTTTGTAAATAGAATCCAGTCTACATGCACTTTGTGGACCTGGATAAAACTTTCTGGCCTATTTACTCGTGCATGGCATTGTCAGAAAGTTTACTCATGGCAGAAATGGGTTCTATTTACAAACTCTCATGATGATTTCACTGTGATGTCACAAAGGAGGCCACGCCCCCCGTTTGCAGACAGGCTCCAAGCAGCCAGGCTCTGACATCTGCAGCAGCAGAGGACCTGCAAGGTCTCCCCTGTCTGCAAATGGGGGGCGTGGCCTCTCATGATGATGTAGCAGTGACATCACTGTGACATCATCATGAGAGTTTGTAAATAGAACCCATTTCTGCCATGAGGTCACTTTCTGACAATGCCACGCGCACGCGTAGAGAGAAGACTTTCAGAGACATCACCACGAGCTCGGCTCTGTCCACATTGGCTGATAAGATGGCCGATGGATCCCCCTGAGGAGGGGGAGGAGCTGGGGACTAATCCAGGGACAGACTCCCCTGCGGAGGGGAGTACGAGGGCCTCCAACTCATTGACGCCCAAGAGGCGCTTAATCCCGTGCGATTGGCGCCAGGTCGAGTTTGACAGGTGGGCTAAACTGAATTCTCCAGGGCGGGGTATTCGGCTGTTCGAGGCTGACAGGGTCAGCAATAGCTGGCTAGTGTTCCCCTACTCGATGGGGTTCACTCCCGGCCGGTTTATTGCGGCACTTCAGTTGAGGGCAAATGTTTATCCTACCCGCAAGTTGGCAGGGAGGGGGAGACCGCCCTCCGATGTCCTCTGTCGACACTGTCAGGGTTCTCCTGAGACCTGTTCTCATATTCTTGGAGGTTGTCCTAAGGTGCGGCTTGGTCGTATCCGACGGCACCACAAGGTATGTGATCTCGTCGCAACTGAAGCCCAGCGGCATGGCTGGAGTGTGACGAGGGAGGCCCGCTGGACCCGCCCTTCGGGGGGGGTGCTGGCGCCCGACCTTGTTTGCACAAAGGGCGTGCAGGCGCTGGTGATTGATGTTACGATTCGGTACGAGCTCGAGGATGACTCTTTGGAGGTTGCGCGGCTTGAAAAAGTGGATAAGTACCGCCCTCTCAGTCCTGTGCTGCTTCGGGAGCTGCCAGAGGTTCGTAGGGTGCAGGTTTTCGGATTCCCAGTCGGTGCCAGAGGTAAATGGCCCTCAACCAATGACTGTCTCCTGAGGGTTATGGGCTTGGGGCGAGCTCGACGCCAGAGTTTCGCTAAACTCATTAGTCGGAGGACCCTCTTGTACTCCCTGGATGTCCTGAGTGAGTTCATGGACTGACGTGGGGAGGCCGGCTGGCCTCCATTACGGAAGAGAACCCGTAAATGAAGGACGAGGGCTGACGGGTTCTCTAAAGGGTGTAGATGGGTATCCTTACCCAGTAGTTTGTCTCTAGTTGGGTCGCTACCAGGAGCGACCCAGCACACGGGGGTATCTGTGCGGGGGCGGAGGCTGGGCCGTCCTTGGGCGGTTACAGATGCCAGCCCATGCAGGGTACACCTAAGGGCGGTTGTTATGTGGGGCGAAGGCTGGGCCGTCCGCCATGGCGGTTACAGATGTCGGCTCATACGCAACTGTCGGAAACGGCTTTGAGTCCGGGGCGGAGGCTGGGCTGTCTTCGGATGGTTACAGATGTCGGCCTGAGCTCGTTGCTGAAAAAGGTGTATCAATGCCCGTGGGGAGGGCCTCTGGCTCACCGGGTCTCGGTGGGTCGGGGGTTACAGGGGTCTCGCGGGCGGAGGTACACTGATTGTCTCTGAGAAGCTCGACGGGAGGGTCGGTAGCTGACAGGTCCCTGTCATGCAGCCTGTGCCTTCTTTACGGTCTTAACCACATCCACCTCTGGTTTGGGAATGTTGCCGGTTCTCGGGAGCACTGCCCGTCACAGAGGAAGCCGTGCTACCTAGCGGATCGGGACCACTGGGGATCATACGGATGTGTCCGCCAGGTAAGACCTGTCCGAAGCTGCGGGATGTAGCTGTGACGGTGACCCAGGCATCATCGTGGTTACGGGGAGGGGTGGTGGGCCCCGGGCCTCAGTGTTGTACGGGGGCATGACACCTGTTCAACGCTGTCACATAAGTCATGCAAATCGCTCCTAGCTACATCTTGGCGTCAAGGTGCTCGCGATTTAAGCCCGCACCCAAACTGGACCGGCCCGAGGGGCGTGGAAAGGAGTCCTGGCCGCATATCAGACCCCGGCATGGCATGTCGGACGGACGGGGTCTGCAGGGGCGGGGGGCTGCCCGGAAGCGTCTCGAATGAAGGATGAGTTCAGGGAGAGTGTAAGAAGTGTCCCACCGGTTGCGGCGTAGTTGGATGGTTTCAGTGGTTGCGGACTGGGATGGCCTTATCGTTCTCCTAGTGCACAGGGGGCCTGAGCTACTTGGGCGTGCCACCCGTGGGCGCCCGGCCCCGGCTTGATTACCCGCGGTTCCTACACTCTGGATCTAGAGTGACTTGAAGCTCTTGGCGTCTTGCCTACCTTCAGACCCTACGTTCGGGGGGATATACAACGGACCTGACGTCTAGTTACGTCTCCCCATGCGCTGGCGTGCAAAGGCGTATGCCAAAGCGTTGGTAATGGTTGAGACAGCCCTCGGATTAGATGGGATACATACTGAGTATTCATTACTCTTCCTTTCCCTGAGGGGCGACAGCTCCAACGGAATCCGCTGCCTGGGAGGCCAGGCAGTAAACTCGCGGCGCCTAGGGTATTCACCTTAAGGGCGGACCGCATGTGAGTAACCTGAGCGGTCGAGGGTATCCGCAACTCTGGTGTGAGTCCAAACCCGAGGTTGGGCGCGGATGAGCACGAGTAGAACGGCGGGGTAACTATGACTCTCTTAAAGTAGCCAGGCACTGGCGATGGAGTACCAGGGGCGCAGACACTCTGACAGAATTTCAAAGAGGATCTGTCGGAGTACCAGGGGCGCGGAGGATCTGTCAGAGTACCAGGGGCACGAAAACACTTTGACAGATTCGCAGAGAGTCTGTCAGAGTACCAGGGGCACGAAAACACTTTGACAAAATATCAGAGAGGATCTGTCAGAGTACCAGGGGCGCGAAAACACTTTGACAAAATATCAGAGAGGATCTGTCGGAGTACCAGGGGCGCGGACACTCTGACAAAATATCAGAGAGGATCTGTCAGAGTACCAGGGGCACGAAGCTCCATTTGGAGTACCAGGGGCGCGAAGCTCCAGGCGGTGCGGCCAGGGGGTTTAGTCCGTGGAGGGGGGGCTTAAGTGCGGGTCCACAGGGCCGGCCGGAGGCCGGGTGTGGCGGGGTGGTCCGGGGCCGGAGCTGGGGCCCGGGGAGAGGCAGAGGGGGGCTGGGGCTGGGGCTGGGGCTGGGGCTGGGGCTGGGGCTGGGGAGGTGGTGGTGTGAGAGTCTCCCCCGGAGAGGGGAGAGGCAGGCAGGCAGGCAGGCAGACAGCCCAAGGCTGGAGCTGGGAGAGGGAGACCCCTGGGAGCTGGGAGGTGGTCAGAGTCTCCCCCAGAGAGGGAGAGAGCCAGGCACACAGCCCAGGGCTGGAGCTGGGGGCCTGGCTGGGGATGGAGAGACCCAGGCGGGCGGCCCCTGGGAGATGGAGAGGGGAGAGAGCCACAGACAGAGGCCAGGGCAGGAGCTGGAGCCTGGCTGGGGATGGAGAGACCCAGGCGGGCGGCCCCTGGGAGCCGGAGGTGGCCAGAGTCTCCCCCCCAGAGAGGGGAGAGAGCCACAGACAGAGGCCAGGGCAGGAGCTGGAGCCTGGCTGGGATAGAGAGAGACCCAGGCGGGCGGCCCCTGGGAGATGGAGAGGGGAGAGAGCCACAGACAGAGGCCAGGGCAGGAGCTGGAGCCTGGCTGGGATAGAGAGAGACCCAGGCGGGCGGCCCCTGGGAGCCGGAGGTGGCCAGAGTCTCCCCCAGAGAGGGGAGAGAGCCACAGACAGAGGCCAGGGCAGGAGCTGGAGCCTGGCTGGGATAGAGAGAGACCCAGGCGGGCGGCCCCTGGGAGATGGAGAGGGGAGAGAGCCACAGACAGAGGCCAGGGCAGGAGCTGGAGCCTGGCTGGGATAGAGAGAGACCCAGGCGGGCGGCCCCTGGGAGCCGGAGGTGGTCAGAGTCTCCCCCAGAGAGGGGAGAGAGCCAGGCACACAGCCCGAGGCTGGAGCTGGGGCCTGGCTGGGGATGGAGAGACCCAGGCGGGCGGCCCCTGGGAGATGGAGAGGGGAGAGAGCCACAGACAGAGGCCAGGGCAGGAGCTGGAGCCTGGCTGGATAGAGAGAGACCCAGGCGGGCGGCCCCTGGGAGCCGGAGGTGGTCAGAGTCTCCCCCAGAGGGGAGAGAGCCAGGCACACAGCCAGGCTGGAGCTGGGGGCCTGGCTGGGATAGAGAGAGACCCAGGCGGCGGCCCCTGGGAGATGGAGAGGGGAGAGAGCCACAGACAGAGGCCAGGGCAGGAGCTGCCTGGCTGGGATAGAGAGAGACCCAGGCGGGCGGCCCCTGGGAGCCGGAGGTGGTCAGAGTCTCCCCCAGAGAGGGGAGAGAGCCAGGCACACAGCCCGAGGCTGGAGCTGGGGCCTGGCTGGGATAGAGAGACCCAGGCGGCGGCCCCTGGGAGATGGAGAGGGGAGAGAGCCACAGACAGAGGCCAGGGCAGGAGCTGGAGCCTGGCTGGGATAGAGAGAGACCCAGGCGGGCGGCCCCTGGGAGCCGGAGGTGGTCAGAGTCTCCCCCAGAGAGGGGAGAGAGCCAGGCACACAGCCCGAGGCTGGAGCTGGGGCCTGGCTGGGATGGAGAGACCCAGGCGGGCGGCCCCTGGGAGCCGGAGGTGGTCAGAGTCTCCCCCAGAGAGGGGAGAGAGCCAGGCACACAGCCCGAGGCTGGAGCTGGGGCCTGGCTGGGGATGGAGAGACCCAGGCGGGCGGCCCCTGGGAGCCGGAGGTGGTCAGAGTCTCCCCCAGAGAGGGGAGAGAGCCAGGCACACAGCCCGAGGCTGGAGCTGGGGCCTGGCTGGGATAGATAGAGAGAGACCCATAAAAATAGACAAAGCACTCTGCCGGAGTACCAGGGGAGCGAGCCCTGGAAAAAGTTAAAGTGTCTCCACACTTTGAAAAATTTCACCACTCTCCACACTTAGGAAAAAATTCGAGCTTTAAGTTAGAGACAGGGAGGAGGCCAGCGCCATCTCCCCGGTCTGACTGGCTGGACCCTGGTCCGTTTTAAAGCCTGGTTCCCCCTCTTTCCAGGGGCCACGGGCTGCTCATCCAAGCCCAAAGCGGCTGCTCGCAAGCGGGCTGACAGTGTGGGCCGCTGCAGGTCCGTTTCAGGGTGGAAAGCGGCTGTGCTGGAGGCCGAAAATGAGCTGTGTATTTCGGCTGGCTTTATAGGCAGGCTCCCTCTGACCGGCCGGACCCTGGCTCGTTTTAAAGCCTGGTTCCCCCTTTTCCGGGGGCCACGGGCTGCTCATCCCAGCCCAAAGCGGCTGCTGGCAAGCGGGCTCAGTGTGTGGGCAGCTGCAGCCCCGTTTCAGGGTGGAAGCGGCTGTGCTGGAGCCTGAAAATGAGCTGTGTATTTCGGCTGGCTTTATAGGCAGGCTCCCTCTGACCGGCTGGAGCCCTGGTTCGTTTAAAGCCTGGTTCCTCTTATTTCCAGGGGCCACAGGCTGCCCATCCCAGCCCAAAGCGGCTGCTGGCGAGCGGGCTGACAGTGTGGGCCGCTGCAGCCCCATTTCAGGGTGGAAAGCGGCTGTGCTGGGCCCAAAACGCCCTGTATATTTCGGCTGGCATTATAGGCAGGCTCCCTCTGACCGGCTGGAGCCCCGGCTCGTTTTAATGCCTGGTTCCTCTTATTTCCAGGGGCCACAGGCTGCTCATCCCAGCCCAAAGCGGCTGCTGGCAAGCGGGCTCAGTGTGTGGCCAGCTGCAGCCCCGTTTCAGGGTGGAAAGCGCTGTGTGCTGGAGCCTGAAAATGAGCTGTATATTTCGGCTGGCTTTATAGGCAGGCTCCCTCTGACCGGCTGGAGCCCTGGCTCCTTTTAAAGCCTGGTTCCCCCTATTTCCAGGGGCCACAGGCTGCCCATCCAAGCCCAAAGCGGCTGCTCGCAAGCGGGCTCAGTGTGTGGGCAGCTGCAGGTCCGTTTCAGGGTGGAAAGCGGCCGTGC